>WNWK01000166.1:0-590000 GCA_009830355.1 Cherax destructor | reverse complement strand
TACATAGCTTTAGGAGGTATGATAAAGATCGTGGAGCAGGGATAGAGTTGACCTAGTGGCAGCCAGTGAAGAGGCGAGACCAGGAGCTATGGATTGACCCCTGCAACCACAATTAGGTGAGTACACACACACATACAATCCTGAGGAAAGATAGAGGGAGCAGAGGGGGAGGAGGAGTTGCACTGCTTATTAAAAACCGGTGGGGATTTGAGGAAATGGAAGGAATGGATGGACTGGGCGAAAGGGACTACATAGGAACAACCCAGTTTGAGGGCCATAAGGTGGTAATTGCAGTAATGTACATCCCGCCACAGAACTGCAGAAGGCCAAGAGAAGAATACGAAGAGAGCATCAGAGCAATGGTAGACACACTAGCCAAGGTGGCCGGAAGAACTCACATGGGGAGAGCAAAGTTACTAGTTATGGGTGATTTCAATCACAAGGAGATTGACTGGGAAAATCTGGAGCCCTATGGGGGTTCCGAAACATGGAGAGTCAAGATGATGGATGTGGTACTGGAAAACCTCATGCATCAACATGTTAGGGACACTACCAGAGAGAGAGGAGGAGGATCCAGCAAGACTGGACCTTGAGTAGTTCGGACATCGAGGATATCACGTACGAAAACCCCCTTGGAGCTAGTGATCATGTGGTTCTGTGCTTTGATTACATAGTTGAGCTACAAGTGGAGAGGGTAGCAGGAATTGGACGGGAAAACCCAAACTAAAAAAAGGGGGACTACACAGGCATGAGGAACGACGTTCAGTGGGAGAGAGAATTGGCAGGAAAACCAGTAAAATAAATGATGGCCTATGTGACAACAAAATGCAAGGAGGCAGAGGAGAGGTTTGTTCCCAAGGGAAACAGAAGTAATGGGAAGACCAGAACGAGTCCTTGGTTCACCCAAAAGTTTAGGGAGGCAAAAACTAAGTGCACTAGAGAATGGAAAATGTACAGAAGACAAAGGACCCAGGAAAATAAAGAGATTAGCCCAAGAGCCAGAAACAAATATGCACAGATAAGAAGGGAGGCTCAGCGAAAATGACATAGCATCGATAGTCATGTCTGATCCGAAGCTGTTGTATAGCCACATCAGGAGGAAAACAACAGTAAATCCAGGTAATCAGGCTGAGGAAGGAATGTGGGGAGTTCATAAGACACGACCAAGAGAAATGTGAGGAGCTCAACATGAGATTTAAAGAAGTATTTACAGTGGAGACAGGAAAGACTCCAGAGGTCAGAATAGGGAGGTGCACCAACAAGTGATGGATGAAATACACACAACCGAGGAGGAGGTAAAGCAGCTGCTATGTGAACTTGATACCTCAAAGACTGTGGGACCAGACAACGTCTTTCCGTGGGTCCTTAGAGAGGAAACAGAGATGCTGTGTGTGCCACTAACAAAAATCTTTAACACATACATTGAAACTGGGCAACTTCCTGAGGTATGGAAGATGGCAAATGTAGTCCCAATTTTTATGAAAGGAGACAGACACGAGGCATTAAACTACAGACCTGTGTCACTGACGTGTATAGTATGCAAAGTCATGGAGAAGATCATCAGGAGGAGAGTGGTGGAGCACCTGGAAAGACACAAGCTTATAAACGACAGCCAGCACGGTTGCAGGGAAGGAAAATCCTGTGTCACAAACCTACTGGAGTTTTATGACAAGGTAGCGGAAGTAAGACAGTAGAGAGAGGGGTGGTTAGACTGCATTTTCTTGGACTGCAAGAAGGCCTTTGACATAGTTCCTCACAAGAGGTTAATGCAAAAACTAGAGGCTTAAGCACGCATAACAGGAAAGGCACTGCAATGGAACAGAGAATATCTGTCAGGGAGGCAACAACGAGTCATGGTACGTGACGAGGTGTCAGAGTGGGCGCCTGTGACGAGCGGGGTTCCAAAGGGGTCAGTCTTAGGACCTGTGCTGTTTTTGGTATATGTGAATGACATGATGGAAGGGATAGATTCAGAAGTGTCCCTGTTTGCAGATGATGTGAAGTTAATGAGGAGAATTAAATCAGTCGAGGATCAGGCAGGATTACAAAGAGACCTAGACAGGCTACAACCCTGGTCCAGCAATTGGCTCCTTGAATTTAACCCTGCCAAATGTAAAGTCATGAAGACCCGGGAAGGGCAAAGAAGATCGCAGACAGAGTATAGTCTAGGTGTCCAAAGACTGCAAACCTCACTCAAGGAAAAAGATCTTGGGGTGAGTATAATACCGAGCACATCTCCTGAGGCACACATCAACCAGAAAACTGCTGCATCATACGGGAGTCTGGCAAACCTAAGAATAACGTTCCGATACCTCAGTAAGGAATCGTTCAAGACTCTGTACTCCATATATGTCAGGCCCATATTGGAGTATGCAGCACCAGTTTGGAATCCACACCTGGTCAAGCACGTCAAGAAATTAGAGAAAGTGCGAAAGTTTACAATAAGACTAGTCCCAGAGCTAAGGGGATTGTCCGACGAAGAAAGATTAATGGAAATTGGCCTGACGACACTAGAGGTTAGGGGAGACATGATAACGACATATAAAATACTGCGAGGAATTGAAAAGGTGGACAAGGACAGGATGTTCCAGAGATGGGACACATAAATAAGGGGTCACAATTGGAAGCTGAAGACTCCGATGAGTCAAAGGGATGTTAGGAAGTATTTCTTCAGTCACAGAGTTGTCAGGAAGTGGAATAACCTAGAAAGTGACGTAGTGGAGGCAGGAACCATACATAGTTTTAAGACGAGGTTTGATAAAGCTCATGGAGCAGGGAGAGAGAGGACGTAGTAGCGGTCAGTGAAGAGGCGGGGCCAGGAGCTATGAATCGACCCTTGCAACCACAAATAGGTGAGTACAAATAGGTGAGTACTCACTGTGGGTGTTCCCACCATTAACGTCTTCATTAACATCAGCACCACCACCACCACCACCACCACCACCACCACCACCACCACCGCCTCTACCAAAACCATAACCACCAACGCTATCATTATGTACACCAACCCCACCACTAGCACCACCACCACTGCCTCAGCCAACGCTACTAATACTACTACTTCCACCAACACCACAGCCACTAACGCCACCACCATCACCACCAACTTACTCATAGACGCAGCCGCTCACGAATTCGTAACATTTAACATGTTCATTCAGACAGCTAAATTTCAACCAGAAAACCTAAACCGGGTTCAGGCAACCACTCGCACCCAACCTAAACGCTCCTTGAAATTGGAATCTCACCATTAAGCAAAAAAATGAAAATAACTTAAGCAGAGAAAGTAAAAAATGGAGTGTTAGGTACAAGGACACAAGTGCAACTAATGTGACATTTTAATGTGACAACGTTTCGCTCTCCAGGAGCTTTGTCAAGCCGTTACGCTTGACAAATCTCCTGTAGAACGAAACGTTACCACAATAAAATGTAGCACTTGTTGGACTTTTGTCCTTTTAATAACATATTGTCGGTAATTTTACCAACATCAATATAAAAAATTGGTTATGTTAGGAGAACAGACTGCTCATTCACATCAATCAACACCACACATTTCTTTAATCAAGGATTTAGACGGTGCTTGATCCCAGCCAAGACCTCGAGGAGCGGCCACCTTCACGTGGTGAGTTCTGGGTGTTTTGGGTGGCTGTAGAGACACAATCAATCAAATTCCTGAGAGCTGCTCACACTGTATATATTGTTGATACACAAATAACTAGCACACAAGAGACCGAAACGTCGTCATACGTTTCAGTCTCCTTTGTGCAGGTTATTTGTGTATTGTTCCAGTCACGGTATTGGGTCTTTTTTCCATTCAATATTCTTAAAGTAATGCTAGTCTTTCTAGAGACAAATCTGATTGGATCCTATTCTACAGACGCTTTATGATAACTAATAGTTTCGTGTTACCCCATAAAGGTATAATAATAACCAAGAACTGTTGCCGAGTGTACTCTCCCAGTTCTCAACATATCAGGTTCTCGTGTTCTAGCAGTAAATATTATTTAATGCCCTGAATTCTAAAACAAAATCGAACCTGAGCAGACAGTCATCAGACGTCGAAGAGTCGAAAACATAGCTGTGACTATTCTACACATCTTGATTCCCCGGCAGGTTTATGCTTCTTCGTGCCTGCATTCACCAGCTCCGGAAGCTGGGAATGACGCGATACGTGGCGGAAAATACGGAGGCCACTCTCGCTCCTCCAGCACCAACATCGTCGATATCGGAAACCTGCACCAATAGATCTTTCATCAAGCCTGGGCAAAATTCCAGGTAACCGCTGAGAGATTACCCACACAGACACAGAGTGCTGCTCTTTTGTCTTCCTTTTCTCTCAGTACAAGTCGCATTTTTTTCATTCTTTTTCTTTCTAAGAATACGCCTACTTGATATTTTATTTATATATATATTTTTTTTCCATTTTTTTCGCATGTCTTTGTATTGGCATACGTGAGTCAAGTCCTCGGCGAGCGTCCTCTCTCACGAGTGCGTCAAATCCAATGTTCACGACAGACATTCTCGCCTGAACACTCCATGTTCGTTACAAGCCTATCGACTACACTAGGGTCATTAAGGCTGCTCGTAACCTTTTCACCACCAATCAAGAATACGTTAATTACTAAAATAGGGATTAATGTAAACTCTCAGCGTATACACCTCTCGGTGTGTGTACATATCCTGCTCTACGATTAACGATGAGAAAGACGATTCCCGCTGTGAGGAAAATAGAACTGACGTTAACAAAAGTAATTACGATAAAGAAAACGTTGGTTTGCTCTAAGTGAGATGGATCATGAGTTAGTATTTATCTAGAAGGAGTATATCATGCCGTTACGGCACCTGCTTCCCCTAATACTACCATCCTGGCCCCACACACACACCTCTCTCCGGACTCTAATCCCATAACTGTCATCCCGATTTGGCGTTATTTACCTATGATGCAGACCATAATGAGTGTATTAGTGGGACGAGTGAGCAGAAGGGATGTAGGTGCTCTAGAGATTTTGGGATCATTGGTCACCTCTAGACTCCATCACACGTTCCCTGAGATGTCGTAACCAAACGGTGTATTTTCGACAATACTATAAAAAGACGTATGTGGGGGAGAAAGCGTTTCGCCTACACAGTAGGCTTCTACAGTCGAGTACAGAGGAGGCAGCAGAGGCAACAGAGCTACTACTGCTTCTGCTGCTTCACGAACGTGCTAATTCTTCATCTAAACGTCGCAATTTTTGTCACTCCTCAGAGTTAAACAAAGCTTTTTATTGAAGATGTTCTTTGCTCTTTCAATAGACGGAGGATCGAGCGTACACCATTCTTTTTGCAATGAAAGGACCAAACGTGTTTGACGCTTTGCATAAATTATACTAAAAAATATACTAAACCCAAACAGTCATTGTGTTCTCTTTAATGTCAACAATGATCTATCATGTTTTCGTATTATTTATTTATTTATAGAACATGATCCATGGCAAAACTGTGCAGCTCGCCACTGGTCGCGTGCATATCGCCGATGGTGTGGCGCAGACCGCCGCTGGTGGGGTACAGGTAGCCGCTGGTGGGGTGCAGGTAGCCGCTGGTGGGGGATAGACCACCAGTATGCAGGCCTGGAGACCTTGCATGAGATACCATGCACGACTGACACCCAGGAGACCCTACATGAGTAGTACCAAGCAGACCTGACTCGGCCCCCCACCCCTCGCACACGACTACAAGGCAAATGTACTCTCCCGTCCAATCATAAAGCACAACTTTACTTTCAGTTCAAAGGCACTCTTTTTTTTATGGAAGGGGAGGGGGAGGGGGGCCAATCCCACTTACCCGGCCTAAACTATCTTAACTCTGGCATGGCCGGCTAGAATGCCCCTTGAAGCGAGCCACAAGTTTTAACGAATCCAACGGCTCAAAAGCCACTGGATAAAACTTATACAGATGGGAGAGAGTTTTCGCCGGCAGTCTCTGACGCACTTCAGCGCATCGAACTCAGCAGCGCCTCGAGCTCCCGCGTTTGTATGGAAAATAGTGACAACCAGAGGTGAGTTGTACCACTGATGGTCGAACGATCGATCACTGACGGTACCATTCATGGTACCACTGACGGTATCACTGGCAGTACTGATGAAGTGTGAACGGTACTGTTATAAACGGTTATAACAGAACCGTCATTAAAGCACTCTTGATAACAGAAACACCGCGGCTCATAAGAATTATTAATATTGTTATTTTTATTATTAACAATAATAATTATAACAATAATATTTTTTGTCTATTATTATTATTATTATTATTTTTATTATTCACCGTGAAGCGCAAAACTCATAGTGATATAGCTCCTGGGCAAGGAGAATTAATCAGGTTTCATCCAAGGAAGGGATAAGTAGCTCCAATTCTTTGGATCAAGAGCCCTTCACAAGCATCAAATCAGCATCTCCCTCTTCCTCCTTGAAAGGCCTCAGGATACGTCTTGTGTCAATTATCAGATAATAACCTGTGCATAGGTCTCCCTAATAACTGCCTAGGTTCCCATAATCACATTCTAAATCCCCCAGTCACTGTCTAGACCAATAATCGCCCATAGGTTCCCCTAATAGCTGCCTAGGGACAGTCCCTACGCGTCTTATGAGTGAAAAGGGCTGGGTAAGATTAGTACCTGAGGTATTGAAACAAATTCTTGGGTACCTTTGGGAAAAGGTTGAATAAATACGAGGGTGGGAATGGTTGTTTTTGATAAGGACTTACCTTGTATGGGCCAGTAGGCCTTCTGCAGTGTTCCTCCAATCTTATGTTCTTATGAGATTGGCATATAGCAATAGGACTTACCAATAAGTAGCCATAACTGCAGTGAGACTATGCGAGAGAAAACCTAGTTACTTCTGTCTGGACGATGGAGGATCGAGCCTTCAGTTATCTTTGGGTTGAGTGACCCACACGGGTTTAGCGCCTCGTGCATTTCAATCGTCATGTGGGAGGAGGCAATTACCTTGTACGCATGCCAGGTGAGTATTAACTGTTATGTAGTGGGTGGTGGTGATTGGTGATACTGGGATGGTAGTAGGCTGTGGTGGTGGTTGGTAATATTGGGGATGGTAGTGGGTTATGGTGGTTGGTGTTAGTGGTAATGGTAGCGGGTTGTGGCGGTGGTGGTTGGTGGTAGTGATAATGGTAGCGGGTGGTGGTGGTGGTGGTGGTGGTGGGTGGTAATGGTAGCGGGTTGTGGCGGTGGTGGTTGGTGGTAGTGATAATGGTAGCGGGTGGTGGTGGTGGTGGTGGTGGTGGTGGGGGTGGTGGTGGTGGTGGTGGTGGGGGTGGTGGTGGGGGTGGTGGTGGTTGTGGTGGTTGGTGGTAGTGATAATGGTAGCGGGTGGTGGTGGTGGTGGTGGTGTTTGTAAAAGAGGTGAGGGGAGAATTTTTATTAAAAGAAAAAATGGTTATCTCGGTATGATCGCGACACTATTCTATACGATAATTACACAGTGGCAACAATAGCTATGTTTCCCTGTCGTAGTATGACTCAGTCATACTATGGTAGTTAAATCTGTCAGCCTGAGCTGGGAGACTTCGGTAGGGCATATAATCAAGTATTATTGTTTGGGAATACCATCTCTCAGGCTGGCCTGAGAGATGGTATTTTTTATTGAGATGCGGAATTTTAATGAAGCTATCTCCATTATCACAGAAATTATATATATAGGAGACAAAGGAAGGGGAATATATACTGGAACTATGGCGGGAGAGAAGGGGGGGTGCGGTGGGTGAAACAGAGGGACGGTGTGGTGGGTGAAACAGAGGGACGGTGTGGCGGGAGAGAAGGGGTGGTGCGGTGGGTGAAACAGAGGGACGGTGTGGCGGGAGAGAAGGGGTGGTGTGGTGGGTGAAACAGAGGGACGGTGTGGCGGGAGAGAAGGGGTGGTGCGGTGGGTGAAACAGAGGGACGGTGTGGCGGGAGAGAAGGGGGTGCGGTGGGTGAAACAGAGGACGGTGTGGCGGAGAGAAGGGGTGGTGCGTGGGTGAAACAGAGGGACGTGTGGCGGAAGAGAAGGGTGGTGTGGTGGGTGAAACAGAGGACGGTGTGGCGGGAGAGAAGGGGTGGTGCGGTGGGTGAAACAGAGGGACGGTGTGGCGGGAGAGAAGGGGTGGTGTGGTGGGTGAAACAGAGGGACGGTGTGGCGGGAGAGAAGGGTGGTGCGGTGGGTGAAACAGAGGGACGGTGTGGCGGGAGAGAAGGGGGTGTGGTGGGTGAAACAGAGGGACGGTGTGGCGGAGAGAAGGGGTGGTGCGGTGGGTGAAACAGAGGGACGGTGTGGCGGGAGAGAAGGGGGTGCGGTGGGTGAAACAGAGGGACGGTGTGGCGGGAGAGAAGGGGGTACGGTGGGTGAAACAGAGGGACGGTGTGGCGGGAGAGAAGGGGTGATGTGGTGGGTGAAACAGAGGGACGGTGTGGCGGGAGAGAAGGGGTGATGTGTCGCGTGGGTCTTGGGAGAGATATATAGGAGGTCAAAGATACTCCTTGTTGGATGGTTACGGTATATTTACAGTAAGTGAAGGAGAGTCCAGCCACCCGTCTGTCTCGCCTGTAGGTCTAACGTTAGTGAGGGAGAGTGCCTATGAGAGGCTGTGCACATGCGCTGAGCCTCTGACGTCAGCGGTACCGTGACGTCACACGCAAAGGGACCAGCTGTATAAAAGGAAAGATACACTACACAAGTGTATATATGATACTGACACGACACACGACAGATGTGGTGGGTGAAACAGGGACGGTGTGGCGGGAGAGAAGGGGGGGTGCGGTGGGTGAAACAGAGGGACGGTGTGGCGGGAAAGAAGGGGGGTGCGGTGGGTGAAACAGAGGGACGGTGTAACGGGAGAGAAGGGGTGGTGTGGTGGGTGAAACAGAGGGACGGTGTGGCGGGAGAGAAGGGGTGGTGCGGTGGGTGAAACAGAGGGACGGTGTGGTGGGAGAGAAGGGGTGGTGCGGTGGGTGAAACAGAGGGACGGTGTGGCGGGAGAGAAGGGGTGAAACAGAGGGACGGTGTGGCGGGAGAGAAGGGGTGGTGCGGTGGGTGAAACAGAGGGACGGTGTGGTGGGTGAAACAGAGGGACGGTGTGGTGGGTGAAACAGAGGACGGTGTGGTGGGTGAAACAGAGGACGGTGTGGTGGGTGAAACAGAGGACGGTGTGGCGGAGAGAAGGGGTGGTGCGGTGGGTGAAACAGAGGGACGGTGTGGTGGGTGAAACAGAGGACGGTGTGGTGGGTGAAACAGAGAGGACGGTGTGGTGGGTGAAACAGAGGGACGGTGTGGTGGGTGAAACAGAGGGACGGTGTGGTGGGTGAAACAGAGGGACGGTGTGGTGGGTGAAACAGAGGGACGGTGTAGTGGGTGAAACAGAGGGACGGTGTGGTGGGTGAAACAGAGGGATGGTGTAGTGGATGAAACAGAGGGACGGTGTGGTGGGTGAAACAGAGGGACGGTGTGGTGGGTGAAACAGAGGGGCGGTGTGGTGGTGGAACGGTTGGGCGGTGTGGTGGGTGAAACAGAGGGACGGGGTGGGTGAACGGTGGTGGAAACAGAGGGCGGTGTGGTGCGGTGGGAAACAGACTGTGGTGACAGGGGCTTGGTGTGAGGTGGGTGTGAAACAGAGGGGCGGTGTGGTGGGTGAAACAGAGGGGCGGTGTGGTGGGTGGAACGGTGGGGCGGTGTGGTGGGAGAGCTAGTGAGACAGAGAAAGACTTGGGGCTGGCGGTCTGGCCTCAGGGTTTCACCTGCTTAACACTTTCAAGCTAATTTTGCAGTGACTCAGTCTTTTGGACCAGAGAACAAACAAGCTATAAATTCTCGCCGGAATTGGCTGCACTTGCTGGAGGCAGTAGAAAGCTGCTTGGCGTAGAATGAGTAGAAGTAGAGAGGTGGCAGTTACGACCTTTGTAGGGTCTACCTGTTGTAGCTTTCTGGGTCGTTGCCCCTCGACCTGGTGCCTGAGTAGGTCCCTAGAGTGTAGGGATACCTTGCCAGGTTATATACAGATTTTGTCCTGAGGAGTGAGGGTACTGGGCAGTTCCAGGAACCAGTTTATTGGTCAGTGCCACTCCTCCTATGAAGAAACCTGTATCGCAATGACTGTATATTTCAGACCAAATAGTTGACACACCACTGGCGATATCAAATCCATTAAAAATTTAAATATTAGTTATTAACTCGAGAAAACTCAACGGAGACCTTCATAAGAATGCGACCCACAACAGCACACAAACTCCTCCGTACCTAATTATTGTGAAGGGGGGAAAAAACAGACATTGGGACTAATAAAGCTCTACACAGAAACTTCGTCCCATTAAAAACTAGGTCCGGAATTTGAGTTTTTACTTCAATCTTCTCGCCACTACGACGTATGAATCCCTTACTCTTTATCACCAGGTGGTGTAAGGAGACTCCGAACCCTTATACGTTCCGTCCTGCCCAGGACCTATTGGTTGTCAGAAAATATAACTATCCACATAACTTCGACGATGAGACGCCCTACGATATCTGAAACGGTTGTTCAGTGAGGTTTCTTGCCAGAACTAAAAAAATCCTACGTAATATAGGAGAAATGGATGGCAGATATTGATGACAAATGTTTTAGGAAAAAAAATGTTGCAAGTTTATTGCAAGAATAAGAAACGTATGCATAATTATGACATTGAAGGAGACGCTCCGCCACTTGTGGGTTTATCAAGACTAAGACTGATAAAGCCGCAAGTGGTGTCTCCTTATTCCCACAAGCCGTCGGTATTAACATAAAGATAACTTGTACAGAGGAAATTTTTTAATGTCAACAACGCCTCGCTCTGGGTAGAGCTGGGAGTAGAGGTCGACCCAGAGCTCTACCCAGAGCGAAACGTCATCTATAACAAAGTTTTCCTCTGCACCAAGTTTCTTTCCTAACGCAGGAGAGACTAGCACAGGTGAAGGTGAGGCGAAGGTGATCACAAAGAGACAAGCTCATTCCAAATTACTGCTTATATGAGAGTGAGTCACATAATACTGCAGCGGCAGTCCATACATCACATGGTAATAGCGGTATTCCTGCACTCACCCCAAAGACACACAACACGCCACCGGTGGCAGAACATGACTCGCCTAGGCTATTTGCCCAGCAGTACCTTGTTTAAAGCTTTTTAACCCCCTTTTGTGTGGTTTCCCACAAGCAAGACTCAAAATAGGAGTTCAAGAAATGCTGGTAAAGCAATGCCAGTGACACCGCAAAAACTGTTGCCCAAAATATACTCCCACCACCACTGCTCCCCACCACCACCACAACCACCACCAAAGCTCCCCACCACCACCACAACCACCACTGCTTCCCACCACCACCACAACCACCACTGCTTCTCACCACCACCACAACCACCACTGCTTCCCACCACCACCACAACCACCACTGCTCCCCACCACCACCACAACCACTACTGCTCCCCACCACCACCACAACCACTACCATCACCACCCACGGACAACGAAATACCTAACTAGACAGAAAGGAATTACTATTGCGGATGAAATACAATGGTGGAGGAGTACTACCAACTATAACACCTCAAGGCTCAGCTTTGGGACCTATGGTGTTGCTAGAGATTCATAAACACCATGCAACTGGAATGAATGTTTACATGTTCTCGTTTGCGAATGTTGCCAGTAAATAAGAATACAAAGAAAGGAGAATTAAAACAGATCTGCAGGAATAACTCAACAGGCTTTAAGAATTGTCGAGTAAATGGTTAAAGGAGTTTTACCAGAGCACAAGAAAAATTATAAGCATTAATATTTCGGTGCAATCATTATCAATTTTCAGCTAACGTAACACGTTAGTCTCTGTCCTTACCAACTGCGTCTATCCTAAATTATCCTCATATTACAGATATAAAAACTATGATATTCAAAACAAAATTAAATTCGTTTTAGAAATTTTATACAATCCATTCCATATCAGGTATGTTATTATTATTATGATTATTATTAGTAGTAGTAGTATTATTATATTCAGAGGAAAGACCTTGGAAATTATATGAAAAAACAGGTTAGATGAAAGATATTGGTGAGGTGAGAGAGTACATTGATCATGCTGTTTACCTTGCAACATAATGCTGTGAGGTGAGAGAGTACATTGATCATGCTGTTTACCTTGCAATATAATCCTGTGAGGTGAGAGAGTACATTGATCATGCTGTTTACCTTGCAATATAATCCTGTGAGGTGAGAGAGTACATTGATCATGCTGTTTACCTTGCAATATAATCCTGTGAGGTGAGAGAGTACATTGATCATGCTGTTTACCTTGCAATGATTGTTTACAATACGGAGGAGACGAGTAAGTCACATGTACAACACCTCAAAACTACTCCTTCAATGTTGATGGACTGTTTACATCATTACCTCTCCACTGCTTCTGCTGTCTACATATTTAGTCACCTTTGCATCCGACTGAAGAAGCCTACTGTGTAGGCGAAACGTTTCGGAAATAAAGATACCTGCTGCGCATGTGTCTTTGATGTGTTTGAATAGAATTAAAATAAAAGAGAGAATGGTTGCAGCTGTCAGTATTCAACACATATGTACCCTATAGCGCTTGTGGATGCTGCATTGAGGCCCTGAACTGATGTGCTAATATTTACACACGCGAATCCTCTGTTGCCCAGAGTACTGCCGCAATACCAGAGAATTTCTTGGCTCACATTGCACCGTTAGCCTGCCGGAGAACCAGTGGTAAACCTACTCTACATGTACTCTCCTGATTGTACTCGCCTACTTGTGCTTCTCTGGTTGTGATTACAACTTAATTCCTGATCACATTAGTTATATCGCACCTATTCTTCAAATTGTGTTTGAAATCTTCTCTATCCATTATCAGATTGTTTCACTTTCTGACCATCTTCAGAATGGCGAGGTACATCACGACGTCTTCAAGGTCCTATTAAGGCGGTGACTGAGGAAGCTGAAGCTTCAAGCCCATCCCAGTTTTTTTCAGACATCTTGAAGTATCTCATCCTGAAAACATGAAAGTAATGCTGAAATATGAAAGTAACGCTGAAATATCTAAACGATTATGATTTCATATTTTTCTTAAATTCTGGTATGTAGTGTAAACACATCAAAATTTCTCAGCACTAGGCCTCGCAGGCCTATAATTCGGCTTTTGATGTCTTTGTGTGATTGATGAATAAGACACTTGTGCAACATCAACTTCCATGGCCTTACATTTGCTGGTGATCAAATTCTATCTTCATCAATATTTATTCCTCTCATTAGGCTTACACTCCATTATCTAAGATTCTTACGACTATCTCTTCAGCTATATAATCACCTACAAGAACAGTACCTGCTCCAGGATGATTCCCTGTGGGACGCCTCTCACTACACTATTTCCCTTTAGGTGGTCTTTGATACAGCAAAATGCCTTTCCCGTTACTCTTGTCTGCTCTTCCAATTTGTGGACTGGTCTTGTACGAGGTATGGTATCAAATGTTATCTAACGGTTTAAGAATATATAGTCTACACAACCCTTTCTTTCCTCCTTGATCTCTTACCTTTGTTGCATCGAACCACAGTGGCTTTAGAGACCAACTTTACCTTCTCTAAACCCGTGCTAGCTGTCAGTGTTGATATCATCTCTTCTCGGTGCTCCGCTACTATCTAAATCATCTTGCTGGGAGGGGAGTTGGGATTTATATCCAGGTGTTATGTGGAGTCCACTTGGTTGGGGAGTCCACTTGGTTGGGGAGTCCCCTTGTTGGGTGTGTGGGGAGAGGAGAGTGTGGATGCATATCCAGGTCTGGGGTGGGTGTCCCCTTCTAGGGGGGTTAGGATGGGATAGAGAGAGAAAAGGGCATGAGAATGAGAGGAAAAGATCAATCAAATGGAGAAAGATATGTAAGGGAGAGAGGGGATGGCAAGGAAAGGATAGATTGAGTGGAGAGAAAAGGAGTATTGAGGTGTAGAGGAACGGAAGCTTGAACTATAGGAAGAGGAAGGAGGAGTGTCCAACAGATAAAGGAGTGACGATAATGAGATGGTAGTAATTAGATTTTGTTGAATGGGTTGGTATGTTGAGGAAGGTGATGGGAGAAGGCTGGGAGGAGGTGCTGTGGAGGGCAGAGTTGCTGCTTTTTCTGCTGTCATCTTCCCCGGGGGTAGAGATGGGTTAGGGAGAGTGGTGGGACTGGTGTTCTCATCTTCCCAAGTCTCTTCTGTGTTCTCCCTTACATTTTCATTCCATTGTATGATGAAGTCACGATGCTGTCCCTTCCCTTCTGGGGACTGATCTTGATGAAGGAAGAGATGCGCATATCTTTTCCGAAATCTTCAGAGCTGCTTGTCTTTTGTCGTAGTGTTAAGTCTTGGGATAGCTATGTTGTCATACATAGTATGGCCCGATGTACGTATCAGCACCTGACTTCGTACGAAGTTTTCAATTGCCCAATTTCCTCCCACCAACTGTGACGTCAATATTTCCTAGCATTTTCATCTTATCTCCATCAAATCCGTTTTAATATACCTCCAGCTTCCATTAACCAAGAATTATCAATGGCTTCTAAAATGCCTACCTTTTCTTCTCATTCACAAAGGTTTCTCTGTAGCAATCAAGCCTTTTGTATTCTCACTTATGGCGTCTTTCACTGTCTTGTCTTCATAGTAAACAAGTTTATGTACTTCATTCTCATCTAGCAGCTTTTTCAGTTTAATTTATAATTTGATTGTCCTGTCTTCCCATTTTCCACTTGCCCTCTCACTCACTTCAGCTGAACCTCCTTCCTAATGGCTCCCAGTTGCTCTTCTCGCAATTCACTCTCGTTGACAAAGACTTCTTCAGTTTATAGCAGACCAAGTCTTTACTAACCAAAGTTTCACTCAATGAAAACAGTTCACTCTTGTGCTTCTATGTCATTGTATTACCATTCTTGTTATCACTTCGCCTTCCCTTTTCACTATTTATAACTACCAGTATGAGCTCTGGCACTCAATTCCGCCTCCTAACTTTCAGTTAACTGACGTGAAATACATTTGCCATAAGAACCTTTTAATCTGAACGAAATCTACTTCCACTTCGTCATTTTCCAATTTGTTCCGCTTATTTAACAATCTTATTCAATAGACGAGTTATTTTGATCCTGAACTATCCCTAGGAAAAAGCCTATCTTCTTATCCTTGGACAGTTACTACGTAGTAACAGATTTTTTTATACGAAGTGGGAATATCCACACATCGCATATTGCGGTGTAAACTTTTATTTTTTTTAAGGGGGGTGGACCGGAAAGCCAGTGAAAGGACTCTGTCAGATAAGCAGAATCTCCACTGAGCGGCCGCGGCAACAACAGCCGTCGCCGCAACACCAGAGCCGCAACTGGTGCGTCCATCAGGAGAGCGGACGAGTGGATAACATCAGCAGTCTTGCGAAGATGCTACAGCAGGTCCGGCTCCAGCATCAACTGTAATGTATCGTATAATTATATGCAATAGTTCATGAACATAATACAAGGTTGCGTTCCAGATACTCTGCTTCGCACTATAACATATACACTCGGTGCAAGCGGGAAGGACCGATGCCAAAGCTGACTATTGAAGCTGGTTTACACCTAGTTCGTGTGTCCAGGTTCGACTCCCGCCCGATAACACAGCACGCTCCGGCACAGTCACGCTGCCACACCGAGTGCTGTGGCCCAGACACACCTCCACGCACCCTCCTGATGCTCAAAACGCACTGACTATGCTACAAGAGATTGATTACGTTCCATATATGAAACTGTGGCAACTAACCACTTGCTGCTGTAAAATACATTAAAAAAGGGCTCATTAAGTAGAGCAAATGCTGTTAAAAGAAAAGTTTACCTCTGCAACAAGCGGCTCACGCGGAAATGCAACCTCCTTCCACAGTACTAAAACTATATATTTTCTTTAATTGCAGTCAACTCTCTCATAAAGCTCCGCTACTTAGTACAATTTGTTCGTAAATACGATTGAAAATGTGTGTAATCAAATAGCATCTACTATGAAGGTCTTTAAATGCGCTATTCAATTTTGGATTTACTTGTTCAGTAGTGATTACTAACAATTGCAATAACAAAGACAAAACTGAGAAATAAAACTAACCTAAAACTGGTCCGAAGAAAGAAATCTATCTTAAACGCGACTATATAAATCCAACTTAAGTAAGCGTTTCCTGACCCTAACTCACCCCACATCTGTCATGATGTAGACACTAATTTAAACACTATTGTCTACACTAGAGTGTAGTGCGCCCCCTGTCACCGTGACAGGGGGGCGCACATACACACGCGCGCGCCTGTACACTGCCCTCTTAAACTGCCAACGTTGCGGATGAGAGACGACCTTACTTGCCTTCACGGGTCTTCACGAGGCGCGGGGGGTTCCCTGCCCGACCACGGAGAGGCAGGTGTGTAATGACCTCGCACCGGGGTCAAAAGTCACGCACGAAACAGGTCATCTCTGAATGGGTCATGCCCGTGATACCTAGACACCTGCTGCTCACCTTCGTATCGCTCCACATTCCCACGAACGCTTCCCAAGCGCTGGCCTCGCGAGGCTTAGCAAAGCTCTCACGATGACAAGTGAAAATCCTACTAGCTAAGCGATGATCTTACGACCCCAAGTGAGGATTTTACGAAGACAAATGAAGCTCTTACGAGCCGAAACCACGATATTAAGAGCCAAGCGAAGATCTACCGACCCAAGTTAAGGTCTTACGAGTCTTACTAGCCAATTGAAGCTGCTCAGTACCCAGGAGCACAGGGAACATAGCAGCCATATTACCTGAACCTTTTGTCTTATGAACGACTCTCCGCCATTCATAAGACAACCACGTTCCATGGAAAGTCAGGTTTATGGCAACAGAACTGACCTGGGTGTAAATGGTATGGTTATGTCGACACACTGTGGAAAAGAAAGAACACTTGTGAACTGCACGCAAGTGTCTTTTCCCACAGAGATAACTTCTTAGTCTATCCCATCCCTCTCCCGCTGTCCACAGCTTCTGTGAGCTTTTCCCTTCCCTCTTCAGTCACCCCCTCACCCAGAAGCTTTCCTAGTCTCCCCCGACCATTGACTCTCCTTACATCCCTCCCTAGCTTCCCTCGTGAGCTCTCCCTGCCCCCCTCCAGCCAGCACTCACCCACTCGTGAGCTCTGGTGTGTGTGTGCGTGTGGTCTTGACAATCAAGACTGTGATGCATCTCAGGAATACATTATCTTTCCACCTCCCTCCCTGTGTGTGTGTGTGTGTGTGTGTGTGTGTGTGTGTGCACTCACCTGTATGTGGTTGCAGGGGTCGATTCACAGGTCCTGACCCCGCCTTCACTGGTCGCTACTAGGTCCGCTCTATCCCTGCTCCAAGAACCTTATCGTACCTCTTCTTAAAACTATGTATGGATCCTGCCACTGCTACTTCACTCTCCAGATTGTTTCACATCTTGACAACTCCAAGGATAGGCTAGCCTCAACTGGCTGTGAGACAAGCTTGCTAAGCTAGGCTCCACTTCTTCTTCTACTTCCACTACCAGCATTACCACTACCACTACTTCTTTTTCTTCCTCTCTTTGTCCCGTCCCTGTTCCCCGCCTATATATATATATATATATATATATATATATATATATATATATATATATATATATATATATATATATATATATATATATATATATATATATATATATATATATATATACTGGCTCCCTCACTCTTTGTGTTGGTGTGACTTTGTAAATGGTCCAAGTCGGACCGAAACGTCGCCGTGAGCTCCTCTCTCCTACATGCGGGTTATTTGTGTATTGCTAGGCTGACCTAAACTGGCTGTGAGACAAGCTTGCTAGGTTGGAATCAACTGAATAACACACAAGAAAACATTAAACAACACGAGGCTAATGTTGCGTGGCTAATCTGTGTGTGTGTGTAAAACTGCGCCCCGTCACCCATGAGTATTCTTTATGTCTAAAACACACGACACATCTAATGAGTGTGTTGTGTAATATATATATTGACCGAGAGAACAAGTATCGTGCCCATTCAAGCAGATAATATATGCTAATTCAAATGTTAAAAATATACATGATTATTCTGGCGCTATACTCAGAATGCTCCATTCTTACTCGCTTGAACACACTATACGAAACCATCACGCACTTCCGTGATAATTATTTCATGCATGGAAAAGCGTTAGAAGGGGTCACGCAGCACCTGAAAGGCAATTATGGTTGATTCAGTGAAGGGAAAGGTAGG
This sequence comes from Cherax destructor, assembly GCA_009830355.1. Classification (NCBI taxonomy): domain Eukaryota; kingdom Metazoa; phylum Arthropoda; class Malacostraca; order Decapoda; family Parastacidae; genus Cherax; species Cherax destructor. The sequence goes on along the minus strand of WNWK01000166.1, from coordinate 571,732 downwards.
CATGAGGTTTTGGATCAAGGGCCCCTCAACAGCATCTTGAAGATGTATCCGACAAATGAAGGTAAGCATAGTACGTGGGCGTAATGTTACACAGTCAAGGCAGTAATGAAGCCCCCCCGTGGTAGCTGAAGCAGGCAATGGGGGAAGTGGGAAGCCTCACAGTAGAGTAAACACATGTAGGCAGATATTCCAGCAGACCGAGTACTGATAAATGGTAAACAACGTTGCCAGGTAGGCTGGGAGGGAGGAGACTGGAGTCCGCAGTTATGACTTTTATATTCAAGACAAGCAATAAACCCGTTACTGCTACGAATCCGCAAGGAAACACGTTACCTACGTTTCTATCCTCGTTTTATTGCTTTTGACGAACTAGTGGGAGATTTCCAGAGCGATAGAAAGATTCTGGCGAGACTACACCCCAAGTTCGATGAATGAGAAAATCTGTATACTATCCTCGAAGTCTCTTCTATCAGACTCAGTTAGATACCCCTTTAATGAAGAAATTGCCTCAACAATGCTCCTAAGAAGGACAAAGATTGCCTCCTAGCCACCTTTTCCCAGCCGCCTCTGGCTTCACCGAACTCGGGTGTAATGGGCCAGTACATCGGTTGAACAGTTTGCTCTTCACAATCTCCTTTGCCGAATATCAGAGAAAAAGAATGTAAGACTGTAGAGATCAACAATATTATCAAGAGATTCCTCGCCACAGACTGCTATCCATCAAAAATAAAACCCCAGCAATACAGACACGAAGGCAACCAGTCATAAAGAGGTTTCCAGCTTCAGGGAAACCCAGAAGATACCGGGACCACCTGATGTCCTAAGGCTTCGCCACAATAGGATAGCAGAACTCTTAATATTTTGTTAGTGAGTACCCTGGTTCCTAAAAGAGGTAGGTTGTAAACTTGTCAGAGTAACCAAGGATCCCTGAGTAATCAGCTTCTTTATCCAGACACTCAGTGTGACAATCAATAAGTAATACCTTCCTAGGCGCTTGTTCTTCGTTAGGAAAATTTGATGAAGCTGTCGCAATATACATTTTTATTCCATCACACATATTATCCTCATAATTTATTTTATTTTATTAACACATCGGCCGTTTCCCCCTGAGGCAGGATGACCCAAAAATTAAGAATCACTTTCATCATCACTCCGTCTGTGTCTTGCCAGAGGTGTGCCGACACTATAGTTAAAAACTGCAACATAAAAACGGCAAATTAATATATATATATATATATATATATATATATATATATATATATATATATATATATATATATATATATATATTGTCGTGCCGATTAGGTAAAACTTGCGACTTTGGCTTAAATAGCAACGCTCTTCTTGCTATATAAGACAAGTGAAAATTTGTGTATGCAATAATTTCGCCAAAATCATTCTGAACATAACGAAAAAATATATTTCATTGTGTTTGTTTATTATTAAATTAATGTTAACGTATCTAAAATATATTTTGTTGGGTTAGGCTAAATTAAATTGCGCTTGTTGTAATAAGGTTAGGTAGGTTTTCAAAGTTTCTCTTGGTACAAAATTATAAATTTTACATTAACATAAATGAAAAAATATATCTTTAAACGTATAAGAGAAAATTTTAGAAAGGACTTAATTTTAGATGAGTTCTTGCTAATTGACCAATTTTACCTAATCGGCACGACATATATATATATATATATATATATATATATATATATATATATATATATATATATATATATATATATATATATATATATATATATATATATATATATATATATATATATATATATATATATATATATATATATATATATATATCAGAGATATGTGGATTCCCAGTTAGATCCAGAAATACAAAACAGATATAGAGGCAGATCTAGCAGTCAGAATTCGTACTAATACATAATGTAGCCGTTAAGTAGACGAAAACAGATAATTCTACCGTTTCTACTTGGTTCCTTCCATGTTCGGTCCTTATTAAGGACATGCTCAGAGGAGATTACTCAACTACTGTTAGGAAAAGTATCTTGACCATTTTTAACAGATCAATTTTCCTGGAAGTCACACAGAATAATAATAATTATTATTATTGCTGGTGTTGCTGTTATTATTATTATTATTATTATTATTATTATTATTATTATTATTATTATTATTATTATTATTAGTAGTAGTAGTAGTAGTAGTAGTAGTAGTAGTAGTAGTAGTAGTAGTAGTAGTAATAGAAGTAATATTTTACGGACGTGATAGCAATGCTCAAGGAGATCGTATTGTGTTTTGCCTGTGAGTAATCTTAATAGACATATAGTGTGTGTGTGCATAAATTTCGTATACCCATTGTGACGCATCTTTTCAAATAACAACATCCACAGGAGTTTTTAAAAATGTGGCGAAAAAATACAATGTTTGAGGGTGTGTTTTTTTTTTTTAACAGGGGTGAACGTTGCTCTTTTGTTGCTTGACAGGTAAAGCCACAACACGGATTAAGGCATCATGAATTGGTGGTGAATGCGCTTAACGAAGTAACTACAGACGAAGCGGTGGATAGTAACGAGCGGCGAATCTAGTCATCGCTAAGTTCGACTTTATTATGTAATACGTGTACGTTCCAGCGGGACCGACACGCTTATGAAATTTTGGTTCAGTGTTGTGGTGGAAGCTTGTCTGACAAACTTCCTTAAGATATATTAAAATTTATCCAGGCGAAGGGTTACGCGATGTTAAATTTAATGCTGGAGAGATGCCAGAGTGCTAAACTGTGTGTGTTAGATGGTGCCTGAGTGCTGGAGGGTGCCAGAGTCCTGTTGACAGGTGAGAGTGCTCGAGGTTGTCACAGAGTGCTGGAGGTTGTCACAGAGTGATGTATGGTGTCACAGAGTGATGTAGGGTGTCACAGAGTGCTGGAGTGTGTCACAGAGTGCTGGAGGGTGTTGCAAAGTGCTGGAGGGTGTCACAGAGTGCTGGAGGGTGTCACAGAGTGCTGTAGTGTGCGAGTGCGTATTTGGAAGGTGCTAATGTGTATTAAAGAGAATCTAGAAAGTTTTGGAGGGGTGTTAGAGCCCAGTTTGAGGAGTGAAGTGTGCTGGAGGAGTGCCAAAGAGTTTTGGATGGGTGCCAGAGCGTGTTAAGGAATGGCTAAAATCTTCTAATCACGCAGTCATGTTCCTGGATGATCCATGCTTTCCAACCACTCAATTTATCGTTATAATAACTAATAATAATCTCGTTTCTTCCTCTATAGTTATTCAATAAACTCCTGTTGGTTCACTCTCTACAAATTTAGGCTTTGGCTTATTAAAAAGCAAATAATTCTTCGTAACAGCGGAAGGCATCGGTCAGCTGACCAAGAACTGTGGGTCATCATATGACTAAGACCCGCGTCAGGAAACACTTGTCCTGTTTCCTGACGAATCTCGCCAAACCTAACCTTCGTACCGGCGTCCTTGCAAGTACAGATCCATAGATGTACCCACTTAGCCAGCATCAAAGGATTTCTACGTGTGTAGCCTTCACATGGTACTCGATCCCACATCAGCACCACACGGGAGTCGTGGATGTGTAATCAGATTAGCGTTTCATTGATCCTCTTCGTGTAACAACATATTGGTAGAATTACCGGAAGTGTTTGGAAAAGGGACACGTCAGTGACTAATGAAGACATTATTTGGCTGCTACGTTTAGAAGTAATAAAATATCTTATTAATTCCTCATGTGTAATTTCCCCTAACACTCCTGTCCGTTATATGTCACATCTCAAATGGTGCCACATCTGAGACACTGTGCCACGACGCTTCGGTCACTGGTGAGGTCAACGATGAGCGAAAATTGCCTCGAGAAGAGACTTTACATATCGTGTCTCTTTAACATGATCTGACGCACCTATAGAGCCTGTGCAGTACCAGGATTTCTATACAAAAGTAGAATGAACAACAGTCACAACTACCCACATAAAAAAAGAAATATTGTACACACTGTGGGTGAGCGGTCACGGCTGTACACTGAACCCGGTTTAGCGAATCTCAATAAATATACACAATAATCCATACTAAATAATTAATTTCAAAAGCCACCTTGTTATTTATTCTTTGTATTTAGTTTCTGCTCATCCAAAAGTATCCGGCTTTTATCTGTCTGTTTATATTATCCCTTAATGATAATCACTTCTCGTGTATCATATATATACATATATATATATATATATATATATATATATATATATATATATATATATATATATATATATATATATATATATATATATATATAAGTAAGTATTAGGAATTAGAGTTAAAAACATAATCTTGGTATTAGTCCTTGTATATAAATCAACGTCGGCAACAAATGAAAAAAAAATCGCTGAACAGAAACGAAATATAAAAAATCGCTTGGAGTTACTCTGGAGATCTCGATCTTCCATTTCCAGAGTGGGATTTGAAAGTAATTCGATTCAACCAGAGTTTATAAGAGAATTCCACATATTTTTCGACAAATTTGAATTTGATTAGCAGAGTGTCGGAGTCAGACTGAGTGGGTAATGAACAATGAAGAACTGATCAGAGACAACAGGATCCCAAAGTTAGTCGGAACATAACCTCAATGAATCATAAACAAGCGTAAGCTATCAAGTTACCACCCAAAAGCTATGAAGAATATTAAACAAAAGAAAGTATAGATAAGGACGTATTTTATTGAAACAAGTAAATTTTTTATGATTACTGTACAATAATCTGAAGGCCCATAGGATGCATAGCATTTCGGGTATCTGGGTATCTGGCTCGAACACTCTAAATTCTTACTATCTTTCCCCTAATTATCCTTATTAACTACCTCTTGTCTAGTTATCCTGACTACCTCTTCCATCTATACTCTTGGGAATCCACAGTACTGTCATAAAGGAAGATTATTATTACATTTTCATGAAACGTTAATTACCTGATGGTTATTCAGCCCAAAGAAGGCTCGATCCTCCGTCTACTAGCCGAGAGATGTTACTCTCACAGCAGCTAAGCTCTCCTTCCATCAAGAAGTCAAAGAACACAAAACAACGCAAAATAAAAAGAAATACTCTCACTGCTTCAATTTTGGCTCAACAAGATTTATAGAGAAGTGTTCGTCGGTCGGTCTGCAGTGTAGACTTTAAAACGAAGCAGTAAATAGAGACCTGGGTGTTAGCCGACAGTTGTGGGTCGCATCCTGGAAGAGGGGGTAGTATAACTTAGATAGGTCTGGGGCTTTGCAGTAAGCTGATGTACGATAACTGCTCTTAGCACTGTAAAATTGATCTGTGTAAAATAAAAAAAAAAGGCACAATAACCCGCACACAGGAGAATGAAATTTATGACGACGTTTCGGTCCGACTCAGTTTCGCACAGAACTTCAAGGAAAGGAAGAGTGACTTCGACTTCTTGGAGCGTATCGAGAGAATTCTCTTGACCTTCCTGTGTTGCGTCACCTACCGTTTTTCTTTTCATTCTTAGCGGTTTCTCTTCTTACACCATTCACCAGTAGCCTTTATGTTTCTTCCCTTCTCACGAGAGAAAGGAGGAAAGGAAGAAAACTTAAGGAGGTGGAAGAAGTTAGTATTTAATTGCCTGGAAAAAAAACAATCTTCCATCGGAGCGCTGGCGAACTCTAAGCATCTCCCATTTTGTTTGCTGGATCGTGAACTGGTATTGAGATACAACATTAATTTACAAGCGAACACTTACGCTGCCTCACCTGGTTTATGAGTCCAAGTCTTACCGCTCTATTATTTCGCAAAGCTCAAACAAGAGTTTTCATTGGTCCGAAATTATTGCTTCATAAACTACCCGGCGAAATATTTTATTAACGGAGAGTCAAAGAACAATCTTGCTCCTTTAATGGCAGGAAAATATACAGCGTTGGCCTTTGGGTAATCATGGATATTTTTTTTGCCCCGATGGCTAATTGAGGCGCATTAAATTAATTCCCCTGTTAATAAGATAGACCGCTTCGCTTCGATGAGAAAGAGACCATCGAGGATTGAGTCAATAACTCTTAGGAGTTATTTTTTGTTGTTGGCAAGTAGAGCATCCTGAGAGGACTTCTAGATGCTTAGCCTATAGTTGGCCCGACAGTTTGGTCTCCACTACTGCTGCTGTCCGACAGTTTGGTCTCCACTACTGCTGCTGTCCGACAGTTTGGTCTCCACTACTGCTGCTGTCCGACAGTTTGGTCTCCACTACTGCTGCTGTCCGACAGTTTGGTCTCCACTACTGCTGCTGTCCGACAGTTTGGTCTCCACTACTGCTGCTGTCCGACAGTTTGGTCGCCACTACTGCTGCTGTCCGACAGTTTGGTCTCCACTACTGCTGCTGTCCGACAGTTTGGTCGCCACTACTGCTGCTGTCCGACAGTTTGATCTCCATCACTACTGCTGCCTGACAGTTTGGTCGCCAGTACTACTGCAGTATTTGACAGAAGCCCGCTGTGTAGGCGAAGAGTTTCGAGAATAAAGATACCCAACTGTTGCACTTGTGTCTTACTCATCAGCTTATCGGTATTTATTCAACATTCGTCGTAAAGAGGTCGGAGGCGGTCTTAGTGACTAAGACTGTAAAACAATTCTTCTTTCCATTTCTGTCCTCCTGTTGGAATATTGACCCGAACAATTATGGTTAAGTTAACTGAGTGGTGAAGGATCATTGATGAGCAACTTTGGTTGATGAATGTCTTGAAATTCAGTGAGATGAGTTCATGGAAATCCTGAAAGTCTTGATTTAGACTTAGTGAAATATTCTGCAAATCTCAGTTATAATCGACGAAGATTATGGAAGTCTCGGATGCAGTTCCTGGAGGTCCTGTTTGCCGCATTGAAAAAAAAAGGGAGAGCGCCCCCCATTCAGTCTCATCAAGCTATGATAAAAAGAAAGTGTAAAAGCCGTAAGCAGAGTTCCTTTAGGCCCAGAAAAAAGATCCTTTTTTCATTACCAAAGCTCTTTGAGATTCTGCAACAATCAAAGCTCCTGGAGAATGATCTACCAATTGTAGCTAAAGTTACTTGAGGTCTTGATGAGTAATCTACCAGTCGTACCTAAAGTTTCTGGAGGTTCTGTCAGTCGCAATTAGAGTTACTGGCGGTTCTGTTAGTCGCAATTAGAATTCTTCCAGGTCTTGTTTGTCGTAACTCGAGTTCTTGGAGGTCCTGTCAGTCATACACTAGAGTTCTTGGAGGTCCCGTCAGTCGTACACTGGAGTTCTTGGAGGTTTTGCCAGTCGTACACTAGAGTTCTTGGAAGTCCTGACAGTCGTACACTGGAGTTCTTGGAGGTCCTGCCAGTTTCCGTGAGACTTCGTGAAGGTGCTGCCAGGCCGCTGCGCCGGCTCAAGGGGGCCCAGCCAGGTAATTTCGCTAGTTCACGAGTACCTCTCTGGAACCTATAAAATACAGGAGGGTACGTCGGGAATATTAGACAGGCAATGTTGATCTTACGGCGTCGTAAGTCTAAGGAGAGTGCCGGGAGAGCGTTAAGGTCCCGTAACCTGTAATTATCCTCTTGGGAGTTCACGATCGCGTCTTGACGAGTTACGACGCAATATTTTCCTCCACGAGCGAAGGGAAGAGTTACCGATCTACCGGAGCAGATGTTCTGAGAGGTAACTTCAGCACCGTGAGAGTACTTCAGGTATTAATCACTTTACCCCTCCCCCATCAAGATGGTTCAGCGAATACTGGAGGCTTCGTTTGAAATGATAACAAGGTGCTGTACAGAAGTAGTTGAGATACCAGAATGCTGCACAGGAGAGGCTGAGATGATACTAATGTGCTGTTCGGGAGGAAATATTGAGAGGATGCCAGGATCCTGTAGAGGAGAGGTTGAGACGCTGTTTGAAAGGGAAGATTGAGAGGATGCCAGGATCCTGCAGAAGAGAAGTTAAGACGCTGTTTGAAAGGGAAGATTGAGAGGATGCCAGGATCCTACACAGAAGGAGAGGTTGGGAGAATACTACGATTCTATATATATTTGGAAAGGTTGATTTGATACTAAGATGCTGTACAGGAGAGGTAGAGATGAATACTAGGATGCTGTACTGGGGGAGACGCTGAAATAAATGGCTATACAGGGGAAGGTGTTAGAGTGATACAACGATGCTAAACAATCATAACCATAATTTTTAAAGGGGTGGACCGGTAAGCCAGCGGAAGGCCTCTGTCATATGGCCAAAAGTTCCAGCTGCGGGTCATGTTATGACTGAGACCCGCGTCAGAAAACACTTGTCATGTTTCCTGACAAACCTTACCTAACCTAAGGGAAGGGGTTAAGGTGACACAGAGATGCTATACAAGGGGAGGGGTTTGAGTGGCCTAGACAAGGTCATACGAGAGAGAAACACATAATTGAGGGTCTTTCCTATGTCTTTGCTATTGCCAGCAGAACCCCATTTCAATTTATCGACCTGAACTTACGTACACAGCTTTGCTGAAGAGTTGCTATCGTTTGACTGAATACCAAACCAGTTGATCAGTCATCAACATTTCCAGCAATTTGCATCTTCATCCCGGTAAGACAGCATCATTATCATCTCGTAACTTGCACTAATGAGTGGCAAGCCTGGGTCTTTACAACCCACAAACAAGAATATAATGGTAATTGCCAGTAATCAGGGTATTAACATCTAGAACGCAAGAATGTAATGCTAATGACCTGTAATCAGGTCACAAATTTACACCAGGAGAAAAATGTGATTCGACGCTGATCCTTGCGAGGCTCTGTTGATTCCTCGCTCACATCCTGAAGGTTCTACCCTCACAGTGTGCCTCTCTCTCTGCTTCCTGTTTTTCAATACCGACAAATTGACGAATAAGACACGTGTGCTACACTTGGGTATCTTTATTCCTGGAAAGTTTCGGCAATGAAGATACTGTCTTATTCGTCAATATTTCTTTATTTTCTTTTAGTCCACTTGCTCCTGCAGTCTGGTAAGGAAATTTATTGCTCTATATCAGAAGATTTCATCCTTTTCTGGATGATCTCTATTCTTGTAACTTATGTCTTCGTAAGGTTCCTCGGGTACGACCATCCATGCCTCAATATATGTTGGTTTTCTGTGAGGAAATCAGGAATTTGTAGATTTTCAGCAAATTTTTTTTTTTTACTTTTTTTTTTTCAAAAGTTTCGTCATTACGTTTATTATGATCACTGGCGTGTGATCCAGGGCTTTCGGCTTATGACCTTTTCCTCTAATGCTTATATCAAGTTTGATATCTTCCAGTCGTCTGGCACTTCAACCCTTGTTAATAATGTGTTAGAGATGTGTTACCGCTCCGGGTCACCATCTGGAGATGACCCGGGCCGGGTCACCATCTGGAGATGACCGGGGCCGGATGTACCGGCGAATCTACAAGAAGAAATGTGTCTCATTGGCTTGTACAGTATTTCATCTTCGTCTCTTAATAATCCATTTGGTCTTAATGCCTGTAATGTGTCAAGCTGAATAAGGAGTTGCTACATTTTTTCCATTTTTCATTGCAATGGTATAATAGTTCCGTTTAATTTTTCCTCCCGCCAACGTCAGAAACTTACACCTGTTCATTTATAAATCCATTCATCTCCCTCACCACCTTTCATAATAAACCAATTCCCATTCTCCTTCAAGAAACATAGTCTATAAACCCAGTCATAATGAATGACTGTCGATGAATAAACAGACGAATGGATGGGGACTCGAATCAAGGTTCATGCGAGTAGCAGGCCGCCCAGGCTTCAAGGGTATGAGAACAGATGTGCCATGTTTGTTGTGGGGGACGCGGGGTGAGACAGTAGCGTCACAACAGCCGTGTCACGGGAGTGCTGGCCGAGTACTTGTCTTATTACAACTCTCGTGACAGAATGGCATAGAGTTGATCCAGCTGCTCTAGTGCTTTGTAAGGAGTTATACAATGTTGCGATAGGTAGAGGAGTGGAAAATTCTCAGAATATAAAGCCGACTGACTACACTGCCTATGTACCTCTGAGAATTTTCCACTGTATGTACCTATTGCAGCACTGAATATATCCTGACCAAGCGTTGACAACAGTGTTAAGGGCCTAGTTTTTCCACCCTCTAATGACTGATATTATATATATATATATATATATATATATATATATATATATATATATATATATATATATATATATATATATATATATATATATATATATATATATATATATATATATATATATATATATATATATATATATATATATATATATATATATATATGTCGTGCCGATTAGGAAAAAACTTGCGATTTTGGCTTAAATAGCAACGCTCTTCTTGCCAAATAAGACAAGCGAAAATTTGAGTATGTAATAATTTCGCAAAAATCATTCTGAACCTAACGAAAAAAATTAATTTTGTTTGTTTATTATTAAATTATTGTAAACGAATCTAAAATATATTTAGTTGGGTTATGCTAAATTAAATTACGCTTGTTATAATAAGGTTAGGTAAGTTTTGTAAGATTCTTTTGGTGCAAAATTATAGATTTTTACATTAACATAAATAATATATCTTCAAACGTATAAGAGAAAATTTTAGAAAGGACTAAATTTTAGATGAGTTCATGTTAATTGGCCAGTTTTACCTAATCGGCACGACATATATATATATATATATATATATATATATATATATATATATATATATATATATATATATATATATATATATATATATATAGTATATATATATACTATATATATTTTTTTTTTTCTGGGCAACTATGCCATTGTTGGAATAAAAGGCAACTAGAATTTTTGACATTCAAGCCGAGTGTAAAGTTGTTGGAATAACAGTAAAAATCGGTCTGAACGCAACATTAATACATTTCTTCTTTAAGACAAACATCACAAAACTTAATATGACATTGTGAGTTATGATTATTATGAATTATACTACGTTAGTTTCAGCAAGGTTCTTGTGAGGTTGACAAGTTTTAGTGCGAATTAAGAATTCGTATACTTTGTTAATTCACACACACACACACACACACGACCCCTGCAACCACAACTAGGTGAGTACACACACACACACACACATAAACACACACATATACACACACAAAAATGGAATTCTTCCTATACATAAAATAATTTTTTTCGAGAGCATCTATTTTAGGGCAGTTCGGATTCTTTTTACCGACGTGAAAAGCACTACATGTACTTCAACTATATTAGACGTGTGGTGAGAGGCGAGCAGGACTGGTGGTCTTAACAAACAAGAGTAGTGGGCGTGCACAGGGCAACCACAATGAGGGTTCAGGTGAGACTGTGTGAAAATTGAGCGAGTGTTTCAGTGTAATTCTGACTTAGACAAAGCGAGGTTTGGAGGCCACAGTGTTGTGAGTTAATAATAATTGACAGTAACACAGTGTGAGTGGTTGGGAGGACGTTAATAAGGCTTCTTGTAAGAGCTTCCTGATTTTTTGAAAACTGCTTATGTATATATATATATATATATATATATATATATATATATATATATATATATATATATATATATATATATATATATAATAATACCTGGTGTAAGTCTAGGTTTATGCAACTATTAGTGGCAAATGTGAGATATTGGTGGCAGAACCAGCAACTTTCACTGCAGAGGTCACGCCAACACTACAATAACCAACCTCGAAATAATGGCTGTTGTGTTTCCTGCATTCCACACTCTTTGTCGCATGCTAAATATTTCCAAAAACTTCTCGATTACTCATGAGTGCAAGTGTCGAAGATTTAAAGGCAAATATCAAACTATTTGCCAAGACACTTGGCACTTTCATGTGCCTGTCACATGCCTCAAGTACTCCCCCACTACTGACACAAAATAAAGCCTGCATAGAATTAGGCTGCTTCGGTAAATATACCCAAGAGAAGATAGTGAAGACAAGCAGAAATCTACGACAAGGTATGTCCTACTTGACACCCGAGAGAGCAACTGACAACACAGGAACAGGTATAAGAATGTATAAATGATAGTAAGGTAAGAACGTTTGGAAGACTGTCAGCTGAGAGAAGAGTAACACTGTTACTCAAACACACATGACACAATCACGTCAGCAGCAGAGACACTGCATACCACATACCACCTGCAAACTGCTCAGCAGCAGCAGACACTGCTACCACCATCACCACCATGCAACACAATCACTGTGCTCAGCAGCAGCAGACACTGCACCACCATCACCACCATGCAACACAATCACTGTGATCAGCAGCAGCAGACACTGAAACCACCATCACCCATCAACACAATCACTGATCGACTAGAGCAAACATACCACCATACAGCAAACCTTGAGGAACACCATCCCACCTTGCAACACCAAACACTTTCAGCGCCATCCCTAAAGACTATTTAGAGGCTAGCCCTCCCCTTGCAATAATAATAATAATATAATATCCATGGGGAAGTGGAAAAGAATTCTTCCTCCGTAAGCCATGCGTGTCGCAACAGGCAACTAAAATAGCGGAAGTGAGGAGCTAGTAACCTTTTCTCCTGTATACATTACTAAATGCTTATGTTATTTATTTTTCTGGTTGTCCTGCCTCGGTGGGAGACGGCCGACGTGTTAATAATAATAATAATAATAATAATAATAATAATAATAATAATAATATTATTATTATTATTATTTTATTATTATTATTATTATTATTATTATTATTATTATTATTATTATTATTATTATTATTATTATTATTATTATTATTAATGTCTCGTATCCAGAGACCATTATTTTTGTTGTATTATTATTATTATTGAAAATAGTGTCTTTCTGCAACAGAAGCGCCAAAACAGAAAATGAAAATAAAAGTGAATCGCACCATAATGGTTCCATATCGTTGGTTACGCAACTATTAACACACGTTGAAAAAAAAATTGCACTGGACTATTTTTTCTCACAAATTGGTGTCTGTCGAACGGCCACATCAATATTTTTACATATCCAAATTACTTTTAAAATGCGTGGCGTGAAATGAATGCATTAATAAATTTTAAAATAGGATTAGAAAAGTAGGATTTACCGTGTGTATATACACACACACCGAGACCTGGATACGAACCGGGCCAGGGGGGCGTTGACCCCCGAAACTCTCTCCAGGTATACTCCAGGTATACCGTGAGGTGTATTTCTCTCAGCCTGTGTATACTAAGACTTTTATTTTATTAGTTAGTTAAGGGATCAAAGTATTAGTCTTGTCTGGTGGTGAAGAGGCTACGTGCAGGTTTAATGACTCGAATGTAGTAAATTTAAGCTTTAAACCCCATTAACCTACCGGTAGGCAAGCGCCGAACCTCAAAATAAGCAATACGTGTTTAGCGTTTTCCCTGAATATAATAATAATAATAATAATAATAATTATTATTATTATTATTATTATTATTATTATTATTATTATTATTATTATTATTATTATTGCAAGCGTCGGTTATATGTCGCAAAAAAAATAGAGAAAAGAGACCTTTTGGAATAAAATCAGGTACGTCTGTCAAAAAAATGCATTGACCGATCAAGTTCCTGGGCTATAAATGTCCTCAGCGCATGTCTGCAGATTTCAGATTATGATACCCTTTAAGAAATGAACACGTGTGCACTCACTGCCTTTGCGATTAACATTACGATACCCGTTTTATGTACGTCCTTTTAATAGATAATAGAAAACAGAAAACGTACTAATATGTGAGTTGTTAGAGAATTGTTTTTTTTATATGTAAGATTAAGGAAAATCATCGAAAATGAGAGAGGAAGGAAAGGGAGTGACATGGCTTCTCTTTGAGGTATGTAAGTAATGACTTGTGGGCATACATAACAAACACAGTAACGGGTGTTCCCGAGCAGGTTTAAGAAGGGCCAGGCAATGAGGTCAGCAAGAAGGGACCATCTGTTGGTGAAGGAGGAACCTGAAGGCCAGCTTCCTGCCACCTGTCAGGAGGAGGAGGAGCCATCTGCTGGTGAAGGAGGAACCTGAAGGCCAGCTTCCTGCCACCTGTCAGGGAGGAGGAGGAGCCATCTGCTGGTGAAGGAGGAACCTGAAGGCCAGCTTCCTGCCACCTGTCAGGGAGGAGGAGCCATCTGCTGGTGAAGGAGGAACCTGAAGGCCAGCTTCCTTCCACCTGTCAGGGAGGAGGAGGATGAGGAGCCATCTGCTAGTGAAGGATCAATCTGGAGGCCAACTTCCTGCCACCTGTCAGGGAGGAGGAGGAGCCATCTGCTGGGGAAGGCAGATGGAAGAGCAGCCTGAAGGCCAGGTTACAACCACCTGTCAGAGGGAAGGAACCAACCGCTGGGGAAGGCAGATGCAAGAGCAGCCTGAAGGCTTGGTTCCTGGCACCTGTCAGGGAGGAGGAAAAGCCATCTGCTGGGAAAGGCAGATGGTAGAGCAGCCTGAAGGCTAGGCTCCTGCCATCCACAATACATGTAGAACTTGCCCGCTTTGCCGTTATTGCTGCCTGTGGTGGAATGACTGAGTCGCAACACTCCCGGCTGCCACCAACTGTCCCCCAACCACCCTTCATAAAGAACCCTTGCACATGTGTCACCCCCAGCTGTCACCACCTGTCCCCACCAATTTACTACACACTGGTGCAGTCACACTGGTAGAACACACGTACACTTCAGTGGGGAGAGGGAATATTGTCTCTGAGTATTTCCTCAGTAGAGGAGTGTTTGGCCATTTGACAGAGGCCTTCCACTGTCTTATCTGTCAGAAATGTCTCTCTTTTAATGCCTCTATGCTGGCATTGTATGCAGACAAGGATGGAATAGAATTAGAATGGGGAATGTCATGCCCGTCCTCACAGGCACTCACAGGCACTCACAGCCCTGTGAGAGTTTATCAGTTCATGCCGTAAAAGTTATATATCACACGAAAAGATGTAGTTACTTAAGTGGTAGACATATACTCTTGCAGCATACTTAGGATATTATATATATATATATATATATATATATATATATATATATATATATATATATATATATATATATATATAATAGTACTGTCATATCTTTGAAACATAATTAGCTATTATAATTTGCTATTATATTTTTGTAATTTTCAAAAGTACAAAGGTAATTATAGTAAAAAAAAAAGGCTGAGAGACTGTCAATGAGACAGAGCTGAGAGACTGTCAGGTGGGATTATTTCTCTTCAGATGTAAAACGATTAATTATTAGACGGATGATCGCTTTACCACACCTTTTGTTGAATGTTGCACATGGATCAAGGGTAGAGCCTCCAGCACTCCTTGTGACAAGTGAAACATACGGATGGAGCCTCCACCACTCCTTGTGACAAGTGAAACATACGGATGGAGCCTCCACCACTCCTTGTGACAAGTGAAACATACTGATTGAGCCTCCACCACTCAAATGTTCCTAAAAAAACAATGCGAGGTGATTTGTAGCTCTTGAGGAAGACTATTCAGTGTTATACCAATAGGTCTCCAGTTCGATTCCCTGGCAATGGAGATTTATGGGAAAGTTCCTTTTACCTGCAGTTCTGCTCACCTAGCAGTATGAATGGGCAGGTACTGGGTGTTAGTTGACTGCTGCGGGTGGCATCCTGGTCAAACTCTCTAATGAACATATTCAGTTGTTGGGTTAAAGGTATCAGTGTTTCTAAAGTTAGGTTAGGTAACATTTGTCAGGAAACACAACAAGTGTTAATAAATGGTTTGAGAACCGATAGGGATGATGAATTAGACACTTGGATATCTTCACTGTAGAAACGTTTCGCCAACCAGGCAGAGGGACTGATTACCTTCTGATCTTCAATCATTCTTCTCTGTACTGGACTGAAGAAGCCACTGGTTGGCAAGACGTTGCCACAGTAACGATACCCAAGTGTTGCACTAGTGTCTAATTCATCAACAAGACAAGTGTTTCCTGACGCGAGTCTTAGTCATGTGATGACCCGGAGCTGGAACTTTTGAATATCTGACCGAGGCCTTCCGCTGGCTTACCGGTCTAGTGTTTCTGATTACTTATAGTAAGTAAGTAAGTAAGTTTATTCAGGTATACACAAATACAGTTACTTAGATTATCATACATAGCAGCATATGTGTAGAGAACCCAGGATAACCCAAAAAGTCAGAGTGACTTATTTCCATGTAAACAAAGCGTCTTGTGGAAGGCAGCAGTGGAAATGCGCATCAGTGCTTTGCATCACCCACTAACGCAGACGTGAGACGCAAGTAGGTAGAGAGCGTAGAAGTCCCGGGCACCCAGCCAGTACATGGAGGCAGAGGAGGGCAGGCGGAGGATTTAAGAGTGGATGGTGGGGGTGGAGGATTGTTGGGGAGGTGGGGAAAGGCAAGGGAGAGGGAAGGAAAGACTGGGTTCCGCGGTGTAGGGAGAGGAGGAGGTGATGTGGGACGTGCTGCTTAGAGCCAGGGGTTGCGACGCCTTGACCCCCGCACACTATGAGAGGACCGGATCCCACGCTGACCCTACCAACCTCACCTGGGAGACCCGGCCCACCTCTCCGGGAGGAGAAGATGGGAGGAGGTGGAGGAAGAGGAGAAGACCAGGAGGGGGAGGGATTTGGGAAGCGCACACGGACCCACTCTTTTTTTTTTCCCCTTACACGTATAAACATTGTCGGAACGTCACCATTGGTTGGGTTATACCGCTGTGTTGCACGGACGCACCGCCGTTGCGCTGTGGTATTGCAAGGCTGTGTCCATATGGAATACCTTGATACCAAGTGTCACTTAAACTTTCTCAACTGTGGCAGCACTTCGGCGGCTTCCATTGTGAAGGAGGAGGAAGCAACGATGAGCAGGGGAAAAGGGTGAAGAGGATGGAGTCAGTGCAGAGAATGGGTGGAGGGATGGTGGTAGTGGAGTGGAGAGGGTGGAATATAGTGGAGGGATTGACAAGAAATGATAGAGGGGGAAAAGACTGGGTTCCGAAAGAGGAGTGAATGGTGAACGAGAGAATTGTGATTTTCTTAGTGATTAGTGTTGCAGCCTTTGGGGCAGTGTTGGTGGTATGGGGCAGTGTTGGTGGTGTGGGGCAGTGTTGGTGGTATGGGGCAGTGTTGGTGATGTGGGGCAGTGTTGGTGATGTGGGGCAGTGTTGGTGGTATGGGGCAGTGTTGGTGATGTGGGGCAGTGTTAGTGGTATGGGGCAGTGTTGGTGGTGTGGGGCAGTGTTGGTGGTATGGGGCAGTGTTGGTGATGTGGGGCAGTGTTGGTGATGTGGGGCAGTGTTGGTGGTATGGGGCAGTGTTGGTGGTATGGGGCAGTGTTGGTGATGTGGGGCAGTGTTGGTTGTGTTGGGCAGTGTTGGTGGTGTGGGGCAGTGTTGGTGGTGTGGGGCAGTGTTGGTTGTGTTGGGCAGTGTTGGTGGTGTGGGGCAGTGTTGGTGGTGTGGGGCAGTGTTGGTGGTGTGGGGCAGTGTTGGTGGTGTGGGGCAGTGTTGGTGGTATGGGGTAATGTTGGTGGTGTGGGGCAGTGTTGGGGGTGTGATGCAGTGTTGGTGGTGTGATGCAGTGTTGGGGTGTGATGCAGTGTTGGTGGTATGGGGCAGTGTTGGTGGTATGGGGCAATGTTGGTGGTGTGGGGCAGTGTTGGTGGTGTGGGGCAGTGTTGGTGGTACGGGGCAGTGTTGGTGGTGTGGGGCAGTGTTGGTGGTATGAGGCAGTGTTGGTGGTGTGGGGCAGTGTTGGTGGTGTGGGGCAGTGTTGGTGGTGTGGGGCAGTGTTGGTGGTACGTGGCAGTGTTGGTGGTGTGGGGCAGTGTTGGTGGTGTGGGGCAGTGTTGGTGGTGTGGGGCAGTGTTGGTGGTGTGGGGCAGTGTTGGTGGTACGGGGCAATGTTGATGGTACGGGGCAGTGTTGGTGGTTTGGGCAGTGTTGATGGTATGGGGCAGTGTTGGTGGTGTGGGGCAGTGTTGGTGGTGTGGGGCAGTGTTGGTGGTATGGGGCAGTGTTGGTGGTATGGGGCAGTGTTGAGTTTGGGGCAGTGTTGGTGGTATGGGGCAGTGTTGGTGGTATGAGGCAGTGTTGGTGGTGTGGGGCAGTGTTGGTTGGTGTGGGGCAGTGTTGGTGGTGTGGGGCAGTGTTGGTGGTGTGGGGCAGTGTTGGTGGTACGGGGCAGTGTTGGTGGTACGGGGCAGTGTTGGTGGTACGGGGCAATGTTGGTGGTGTGGGGCAGTGTTGGTGGTGTGGGGCAGTGTTGGTGGTATGGGGCAGTGTTGGTGGTTGGGGCAGTGTTGGTGGTTGGGGCAGTGTTGGTGGTGTGGGGCAGTGTTGGTGGTATGGGGCAGTGTTGGTGGTATGAGGCAGTGTTGGTGGTGTGGGGCAGTGTTGGTGGTGTGGGGCAGTGTTGGTGGTGTGGGGCAGTGTTGGTGGTGTGGGGCAGTGTTGGTGGTGTGGGGCAGTGTTGGTGGTGTCAGGGGCAGTGTTGGTGGTACGGGGCAATGTTGGTGGTGTGGGGCAGTGTTGGTGGTGTGGGGCAGTGTTGGGGGTACGGGGCAGTGTTGGTGGTACGGGGCAATGTTGGTGGTGTGGGGCAGTGTTGGTGGTGTGGGGCAGTGTTGGTGGTGTGGGGCAGTGTTGGTGGTGTGGGGCAGTGTTGGTGGTGTGGGGCAGTGTTGGTGGTGTGGGGCAGTGTTGGTGGTGTGGGGCAGTGTTGGTGGTTTGGGGCAGTTGAGTGGTTGGTGGTGTGGGGCAGTGTTGAGTTTGGGGCAGTGTTGGTGGTGTGGGGCAGTGTTGAGTTTGGGGCAGTTGTAAGAGTAACAGAAGAGGCAGCAGACGCTACATTCACACAACACCTGGACAATAGCAACAATAAACTGTATGACGTAACAAAACCATCTTCCGAGCATAAACAAGAAGGTTTGCCAATGAGAGCAGACGACCCGAAGTAAAAGTTCTCGGTGTAAAATAACTGATACCCAGATAGGACCTGATACAGAAAAAAAATAGTGATACTAGAGAGTATCGGGAATTGGTATCAGGCTATGACCAGGCGAAGGATCGTGTGGAATACACGACTTTGTGTGTATGTGGAGTGGGTATAACTAGCTAGCACTCCAGTAAGTGGAGGTGGGTGACATCCAGGGTAATGCAAGAATTCGCGTGGAAATTTACACATTCCTTTTCCCTTATTGATCATCTTAATTCAGTCTGGAATACCAGTTTCCGTTTTCTCTCTCTTTTTTTTATAGAAATAATGATATCTCAATCATCTCTGACAATAAATAAAATGGAACAAAACCATGACTGGAACAATGTGCAAAAAAACCGGACATCGGAGACTGGAACTAATAGCGACGTTTCGGTGTAACTTTGGGCAAAGGGGGGGTAGGGAAGTTTCAGTGGGGAGAAATAAATGGGATTAAATCAGGAGTATCAGAGAGTTAGAGCTAAGGAAGGAGTAGCAATAATGTTGAAGAATCAATTATGGAAGAAGACGAGAGAATATCAATTAATAAATTCAAGGGAAAAATATTTCGATGCCTCATTGTGTTTTTAATCAAATAAAGAATATTACACATAGTTTTTTTTTTTACACGTAGGCCTTGTCCCATTAAGGTAGGAGTGATGTATCAATTATATACAATACAGACAAGATGAATTAGACACATGTGTAACATCTGGGTATCTATATTTTGTAGACGTTTCGCCCACCAGTGGCTTGACCAATAAAAAAAAATAGGGGCATGAACGGTAGACTATAGAAGAGGTGGTAATTAGTCCATCAACCTCGCAGAATTTTATACAGAAGACAGTGAGGTAATCAGTCCCTCAGAACACCTGCCTCTAGGCTGAGTGACTAATTACCTTCTCTTCAACAGTCTTCTGTTTATGTCCCTGTTTTGTATTCATAAAAATTGCTAGATGTCGAAACGAATAGAGATACCGAGATGATGCTTCTATGTCTCTTGCATCAAGGGAGGAACACCCAATAAGAAAAAATAGCATTCACCATCACTCATTTCTTAGCTTTATATGCGGAAGTACATGGATAGCAAAATTCAGATGATCAGACTGTAACCTCCCCACCCAGACTATAACCTCCCCACCCAGGTATTCTCCTCCAGGTAAGCAGAGTTCAGACACTCTGCTTACCTGGAGGATAATACCTGGAGGGTGTTCTGGGGGTCAACGCCCCCGCAGCCCGATCCATGACCAGATACTCTTTCAAAACTACATTTCGTCTTCTCTTTCAGATGGTAAAAATCTGAATAACTCCTATGCCTGTAAATTTTTAATTATGTATCGAAAATAATTTAGCCACTGATCCAGATATGGATGAAATTGATTCGATATAATATAATCCTATGTGACCTGTGTCTATTGACTATCAGTAAAATATATTGAGATAGTAATATTCAAACTCTCTCGCTGAGTTAGAGACACATGTTACAGAATAAGCTATGACTGGGACAATTTATGTCTCTGTGCACCTGGAGTATACCTGGAGGGGGTTTCGGGAGTCAACGCCCCCGCGGCCCGGTCCGTGACCTGTATAGAGCTTTATCAGTAACAAAACTTGATAAAGCTCTAAACAGCACGGAACGTTGTCTCAATGAAAGCTTATTCTGCAACGTGTCCTTTTTTCCCACTAGTGTCGGCAAGTACATCAATTGAACCAGGAGTTACAGCTTTCTCAGTTCAATTTAACTTTTACAGGTAAAAGATCCTTGTCAAATAAGCCAGGAGGGCAGGTTGTGGTTACGTTACACGACTTATGAGCACATATATAAGAAACGTGCAAGTGACCTTAATAACACTGTTGACGTAGGTGTTGGCAATCAGTACCAACGCCGCGAGGCAGGGGAGAAGGGGGCAGCCTGCAAGCTTTCCTTTGGGGGTCACCGTTGATTGACGCCGCGGTTCTAATTAGGTCACTACCGCCCAAAGCAAGGCGTGATGTCGGCGTAAATGGTCCATTAGCGATGCGGAATAGACAGTATCTTGACCATAAGACTTGTAAAGAGGGCGCTTGTTACGCACACAGCGTATTTAGTACTATCTTCATCTGATATTGATACGCGTTCGACTGTCTCAGCTGATAAGAACCTTTATTTTTTGGGATCGGAAAAGTCTCTGAGTGCAGCAAGTTCTTAAAAAAAAGTTTCGAGGTCGCAGGAAGTGAACAAATACTCACTTATCTATAGTTTAAAAATAGCTGAGGGCAAATGACCGTATCTATGTCACGTATACTGGAAGGTTGAACTTCCATGGGGTGTATAATGACAGCTGTTTAGACCTTTCGTGCACTAAAGAATCGCTTAATAACATATGTAAAGTTTTTTCCTGGGTCTCATACCCGTGGTGAATAATCGCTTCTAGGTCATGAGCTACGGAAGAGCACTAAAAAAATATATAGTATTCATTAACAGTTTGTGCCTCCGTGCTGGAGGTTCTGGCGTCTCAGCGTGCCAATCGTGACAAGCATCCGGCTACACTGATTAACACTGCGGTGCTTAAAGAGTTAAAAGGCTTTATACTAATCGGCAACAATAGAACAGTGGCAGCGTGTTCCAGGAGAGGTTGCCTCAGAGGCGTTGCAGTGAGGCAACTCAAGCTTCACGTTGTCTTAATGAAGCATCGAGGAACATTGTTCTCTTCGGTCGAGGGACCCAAGATGGGTCCCAGCATGCTTCGAAAACACGTGTGTCGCCCAACTCTTTGAATTTCCTAACTTAGCAATAGCTAGATCACTGAATGACGTGGCTTATGACGGCAGTTTACATCAAGACGACTCAACCTTCTCGCAAGTCTCTCTGTGGTTCATTTATCCATATATTATTTTCCTTTTTTAGAGGCTCTCAGACTAGAATATATGAGAATAGAGGAATGTCACAAAATAATCTCACTATAAGATCAAATTCTCACACATTCTCACATTCTCTCCATTATATTATGTTCAAAGGCACATAATATAATGGATTTAAAATTTCTAGAGAATTTTCATAGGCAAAGGCGCTTCCTCTATTCGTATTTGCTTGAACCTAATCCTCTTTTCTACAACATTGCAAGCTCCTGATGATGTGTTGATTGCAACACGAAAGGCCTAGAGCTATCATTCAACTCCCCGTGGTTGTTTTGCATCCTGTATCGCTTATGTGCGATTGTTGCATAATATGTGTGTCTACTCATTGTAGGTATTTTTTTTAACCTCAAGTGGTGCAGAGTGTATCGTGCCAGTAACTGGTCGCCTCACTCCAAGTGACAAGCTCTTCTTTATACGTCTCCACTCTTTGTATTGATTTTGATTAATAATAGTTTAACTTGTTTATATTAGATGTTCGCTATTGTCTTTGTACAATAAAGTAATGTTTAACAAATTCCTGATAATGATATACTGTAATTTATATATATATATATATATATATATATATATATATATGTGTGTGTGTGTGTGTGTGTGTGTGTGTGTGTGTGTGTGTGTGTGTGTGTGTGTGTGTGTGTGTGAAGCACAAAAGAAATAACAGAGATTAATCCATATGCACACACTTGAGAAAAGGTGAGGAGGTCAACAGGACAGTAACGCCACGATGATTAGGAGTGGTGGCAGGTTACGTCAGGTGAGAGCAGGTTACGTCAGGTGAGAGCAGGTTACGTCAGGTGAGAGCAGGTCTTCAAGGCTTGCGACGGCTGGTCCAATACAGCCACAAAAGTGTTGTTCCTGTACACCCGGATCCCGCGGGCTGCGGCGGCTGTTGCGGTGGCGGCGACGACATGGTACCGCTGGTGGTCAGACCAGGCGCATCAGCTCCAGGGTCACCGCGAGGGGTCACGCTCGGGTCACGCAGGGTCGATTTGGGCAATAATATTGCAGGAAATTGTATAATAAAGCCGGATAACTTGGAAGCAGAGAGCCTCTCAGGCTGGATGGTGGGAGGGGGCTGCGGCCGGCCGCTCCCACGACGGGACTCAATGAGATTGGGCTAATGAGTGGCTAATAACTTAGTAATGATGGGGCTGGCTGGTTGTAAAGACGACGATTTAAGAGACTCTCGGGGAAAATATTTGTTTAAAATAATGTACGACAATGCACATTTGTTTTTGTTCGCCTGCGTTCTTTCACTGCTCTTCTCCTGGACCCCACGATGACCCCCTGATAAAGAGTTAGAAATATTGTGGGCTCGGGAGGTGTGGCCACTCTTTCAGTCTTGTCGTTGTCATGGGTGCTACCATACCTGGCGCCTCTTGATGCCATACCCAACACTAGGCACTACCATACCTGGTTGTTGGCCTGAGGACATCATTCCTAGCTGTTGGCCCTGGGTGCCACTGTATGTGGCCGTTGGCATCAGGTGCCATTATGTTAAGTCGCGGGGGATTCGGACCGGTATTATGCAGGGAAATAGGAAAGAGAAAGAGGACTGAAAACTCAAGTTGAAGAAGAAAAAGCTTTCATAGACGAAACTTCGCTATGTAGTGAGCAAAATGACTCGTTAAAGTCCTGCAGGGGGTAAAATGTCGCCCCAACAAAAACGTTCACAAATAACCCACACACTGGAGACTAAAACTTATGAAGACGTTTCGATGAGTAGTTAATGGTCCAAGTCCGACCGAAACGTCGTCCTAATTTTCAATTTCCTCTGTGTGGGTTATTTGTGAATTTTCCAGTCACGGTATTGTGCCTTTCCATTCATCAATAAAAGGTATATTGTATGCAACGTGTGTCTGTTCTTAACTACAGTTCGACAGTACGCCACTTAGATGCAACTACTCCACCAGGAGGAAGGAGGAAGCTTGATCAGCACCCTTAATGAGCATTCAAGTAGCAAGGCGGTGTTGGTTATAACGAATCACCCCATTTGCTCTACTAATGACCTGCCCCGTGATAAGTGCGACTGCACACCAGCGTTTAAACAGATGCATTAACTGTTTTGACCAGCGTGGAATTACAACTTGTCATCTCATTATTTGCTGTACTTCAACGTACAGCGTGTGGCAGGAGCACCTTAGCGTTCAGCAACAGCAGGTGTACCCTCACCAGCATCAATAGCAGCATTAGGTACAGCTGCCAGAGCAACAGCATTAGCAGGCAGCAACGGTACACGCAAAGTATGCAGCAGCAGCAGCACCAATAGCAACAGTACACCATGACACAGCGCGCGAGAGCAAAATCATTAGAAACAGTAGCAATTTCAGCTTTTGCTCGGCCATGCCAGAGCCGGTAATTTCCAAAAAAGGACTTTATGGTTCGCCCGAGCACCTTTCCATGCAGTAATATGTGAATGCCTCTTCAAACCGACTTCAAACCTTCTGCATTGGTGTATATTAATTAGAGGAATGGATGGATTGTTTTCTGTCTGTCGGCCAATCTGACAATTTCATGCATGAAAAAGTGCCTTGGTTTACGAGTGGTAACTTGAGAACGACTTTTCCGATGGTCTTCAAACTTTCAGCAGAGGCGTATCCGGCTAAGAAGTAAGATCGTTTTGCTACTGAAGTGTGTAGGGGTCAATTTCACCTTAAAATTGTAAGGCACTTATGTCTGAACGATACATTGAGAATGATTCGTCTGATAAACTTCAAACTTTCACTCTTGGTGTGTTTTCCTCAAAGAAATATTCTCAGTGTTAGTGGGAACTGAGTCTCAATTTACCAGTGATAACTGGACAATGATTCTACCGATCAACTTCAAACCTTCGGCGCTGATGTTTGTTACTGTGATGAAGGTTCGATTTATTGCAGTTTGTGGAGTTTTTTAAAGGAGTTGATATACAGCTCCTGAGCCTTTTGAAGTTTAGATACAGTTGCTAGTCTTCTTGAGTGTGTTGCGTTACAGTTCTTGGTCCTGTTCAAGGTATGATTATTATTATTATTATTATTATTATTATTATTATTATTATTATTATTTTTATTATTATTATTATTATTATTATTATTATTATGTGGTGGTGATGGTCATGGTGGTGTGGTACTGGTGGTCTAGGAATTCCCACAATTCTCTCTCTCTCTCTCTCTCTCTCTCTCTCTCTCTCTCTCTCTCTCTCTCTCTCTCTCTCTCTCTCTCTCTCTCTCTCTTCCTCCTCCATCTATTTCTTTGGCTTCAGATCATTTTTATCAACTTTTAAAAACATAAACATCCTTAAATCTTCTCAGTAAGAACGACGAAACAAATCAACGGGAAATATTTTCTTGGCTTCCAAACATGTTAACATTGTTGCAATAAACTTCCCTTTTCTTTAAAAAAACAACAAGTAAATTAAGATAATTATCTTGGATCCTGAGTAATTTTGTAAAGTTTGGGTAGGAGTTTGTTCAAAGAAGTGTTAAAACTTTTTGTTCAAAGCAGTGTACAACTTTTTGTTCAAAGAAGTGTAGAACTTTTTGTTCAAAGCAGTGTAGAACTTTTGTGTTTTCAAAACAATGTAAAAAAAATTTGCTCAAAGCAGTGAATAAAATCTTTTCTAAGAGAGAAAATAATGAAAAAAAATAATTTACTGATGCACTGAAAAAGCTCATTTATTTATTTATTTTGCTAACGAGACGTCATTTGTTTACGAAATTTTGTGGTCCACGTTGTACACGTGAATTTTTGAAAAAGTTCTTCATATAAAGCTTCACTGCAGGTTACTATATATATATATATATATTACCATTATTATTATTATTATTATTATTTAGAGATATAAGTGTAAAACAAGTTAGCAATATTTCTAGGAGTCACTGAGAGGTCCCAGACCAGTTGTCAGTGTCAACTAGAAATTAAAATATGTCTTGGTAATGGTAAAGTCTCAGAGAAGACCTTACACGATATCTTAGAGAGACGCTGATATCTTGCGTGATGAGGGCGCAAAATGGTTTGTGATTAACGGGATGATAACATCTTTGAGAGAGCGTAGCGCACGAGGTCGTGGCTGCTCCAGCCATACTGACCATCTCTCATCCCCACAGGTAAGTACAAAGACTCTGAGACTGTATGTGTGTGTGTGTGTGGTGTGTGTGTGTGTGTGTGTGTGTGTGTGTGTGTGTGTGTGTGTGTGTGTTTCATGTGTGTGTATATTTTACCCTATCCAGGTCATCCCACTTCCTGACTCCTCTTTGGCTGAAGAAATACTTTCCGACTGCCCTGTCACACATTTGTGTCTTTAACTTCCAATGTGCCCTCATGAACTCGTTTCTCGCATCTGTAGCAGTTTATCCCCATCAAATCTTCTGAGTATTTTGAATGTCATTAACATGGCTCCCATGGTTCTTCTATCTCCTAATGTTGTCGAGTTTAATTGCGTTAACTTTTCTTCATATTGCATGCCCTGTACCCCTGGTGCTTGTATCATTCCATACCTCTGCACTTTCTGCAATTTATTAACATGATTTATCAGGTGTGGGTTCCACGCTGGTGCTGCATACTCCATAATGTGCCTGACATATATTATACAAAGGATCTTGAAGGATTCATTGCTTTAGATTCCTGAAGGTTATGTTAGATTCGCGCCTCAGATGATATTCTCGACACTATGCTCACCCCTAGGTCTTTTCTCTCTCTCTCTCTCTCTCTCTCTCTCTCTCTCTCTCTCTCTCTCTCTCTCTCTCTCTCTCTCTCTCTCTCTCTATCTATCTATCTATTTATCTATCTATCTATCTCACACACACAGCGGCCAACTGAGAGGAGGGGCCTGGAGCTGAGTCTCGACTTCTGCAACCACAAATAGGTGAGCAGAAGTGAGTGCAAAGGCTAATGATAGCGAGAAGAAAGTAATTAATTATGGGATAAAACAGACTCTTTTGACCATTTGACACAGACATAATACTGAAGTACCAGCAAATGGAACCCATGATGGCTAAACCAAGTACTGGAACCCATGATGGCTAAACCAAGAACTGGAACCCATGATGGCTAAACCAAGAACTGGAACCCATGATGGCTAAACTAACAACTGGAACCCATGATGGCTAAACCAACAACTGGAACCCATGACAAACAAATGCTTCGTCGGTGTTGGAATACTGGGTACTGAATGGATAAGAAGGCCTGGGTAGTGTAGAGCAAATGTGAAATTTTAAGGTGGGCCAAATGAGCCACAGACACATCTTGAGGTGGGCCAAATGAGCCACAGACAGATTTTGAGGTGGGCCAAGCGAGCCACAGATCTTGAAGTGGGCCTAATGATCCACAGGTCTTCGAGGAAAATCTTCACGAGATACCGGGGTATTGTCGCACGGGTCAAAGAACACCAGCATCAGAGAACACCACCATCATCAAAGAACACCACTGTCAAAGAACACCACCGTCAAAGAACACCACCCTCAAAGAACACCAGCATATAAGCTGAACTCAAAACAATGCACGTGTCATACACCGTAGCCCCTTCAGGCACCTCAAGAAATGGACAGATGCTAAATGAGCTACAAAGGAACAAAGAAAAAAAGATAGAAGACCACGTTCGGATTCTGCCCTGATCAGCACTTCTGCGGCCCATCCAACAACAGTCAGCACTTCCAACCTAAATGACGCAAATCGAGAAATTTGCTGTAAACAGAATGTGAGAAACGCAAACTGTGTTTGTATTTCTCACATTACACTGAAGCTACATGTTAGCTAAACCTTAATCTTACGCCATATTTTGCAAGTTATCCAGGTGTCCAGATAACTTACAGGTTATCCAGGCGTATAGATAACGTACAGGTTATCCAGTCGTCCAGATAACTTGCAGGTTAGCCAGGCGTCCAGATAACTTACAGGTTATCCAGGCGTCCAGATAACTTACAGGTTATCCAGGCGTCCAGATAACGTACAGGTTATCCAGTCGTCCAGATAACGTACAGGTTATCCAGTCGTCCAGATAACGTACAGGTTATCCAGGCGTCCAGATAACGTACAGGTTATCCAGGCGTCCAGATAACTTACAAGTTATCCTTATATTGCTCTCTCGCCCCAATATACTCACAAGCAACATTTTCGTACCTGTATATACAAGTTCTCCTACGTCCCTTACTGATCTGATACAGCCCACCGTGTGGGCGAAACGTCGTTCTTAATAATGGTATCCACTGCAACTAAGTATCATTTTCTCAACCATGTCGGTATTTACATACCACTCCAGTTCAATAAAATGTTTTGCCTGGATATCGTAGACGACTGCTTGCTGGATCTTAAAGGTCTACCTTAAGCTGTTACTGTTTGATTGCAACTGTATGCCTTTGCAACATCAGAAGAAAGCCATGATTTGTATAGTGCAGGGATGATTTGCAACGGGTAAGGCAGGGACCAGGCCTTGAACAGGGGAGAAAGGGGCAGAGGTGTTGAACAGGGGTGAGCACGGCAGGACTGGAAGGGGTTTTTGAGCAGGGCAGAGGTTTTAAGCAGGGCATTGCAGGGCACAGGTTTTGAACACGGTAGAGCAAGGCAATTCTGGCAGGATACAGAACATGAGCATGGCAGCCCTTGGCAGAGGTCCTGAACGGGGCCGAGGTATGAAACAGGACCGAACGCGAGAGGAGTCTGCAACAAGACAGAAGGGGGCAGAGGTCCTGAATAGAAAAAAGCAGGGCAGAGGTCTTGAATAGGGCAGGGCACAGGTCGAGAAAAGGGTAGCGCGGGGGCAGAGGTCTCCAGGAGAAGAGTACAGGGGTCCCGCGACTATCAATTACACGTTGTCCAAGGCAACCTTGCTTAGATTATCTATCCCATTGTTGGCTTCGTTGCCCACTGCTCCCTCGCCAGTAACCTTTTTTACCACCCTCATTACACAATTTACACTCATTCTGCAGTGCGCATAGGCCCAATGCCAATTTTCCTCTCCATCTCGATTAATTCCAGGAAGCATTGTAGGTTTTAGAAGTAAACAGTGGCTTAGAGAGGTGTGCAGAAGAGCAAATGGAGTGAGCACTTGGTGGCACTGCTGGGGATGAGTTACGTGTTGGCCGTGCTGTGAATGGCAAGACAGAGAGCTCCTCCACCCCCATCCCCAGCCTCTGCGTCTTCCTCCTGCTTGCTCCTTCCTGATGCCTCTTCCTTCCTCCTCTTGTATGCTCGTTCCTGTTGACTGCTTCCTTTTTTTCAGCCTGCTTATTCGTTTCTCTTCCTGATTGCTTCTTCCTCCGAATTCTTGCACCTCCCTTTTCCTGTCTGACCGATCCTCCCCCTTCCTACTAAATAACTACACACTTACAGACCTTCACACCAGCAGACCTACACACCAGCAGACCTACACACCAACAGACCTACACACCAACAGACCTACACACCAGCAGACCTACACACCAACAGACCTACACACCAACAGACCTACAAACCAGCAGACCTACACACCAACAGACCTACACACCAACAGACCTACACACCAACAGACCTACACACCAACAGACCTACACACCAACAGAACCACACACTTGCAAAATTCTACACTTTGTAGAATTTAATGCCTTAACTAAACTTTTATTTCAGTATTTTTGTTCCAGCCACAAAATTTACCTGTCAACTCCTGGTGTATATCACGGACGTATTTGCACACTTTCACAATTTTTGCCTTCTACTGGCTAGAATTGCTAATGCCATGGGGTGCCTGAGTGTGCCGCAACTTCCAACAGGGAATGAACCACTCCATAACTGCCTATGTAGACAGGGCCGTTTTGCGGAGGCCACTGTATGCAAAGTTAATAACACAAGTGAACGATACGTAGAGTATAGGCAAATGTTCAATATGCAGTGTTGCTTTGGCTTGTATCTTCCTCTTCCTCATTTTGGTCCTCCTCTTCCTCTTCCTCCTTTTGGTCATCTTCCTCCTCCTCTTCCTCTTCCATATTGTCCTCTTTCTCTACATTTGCCTATACTGCCTCCTTCATCACCACCTTCACTTCTTCCACGCTTCTCCATTTCCATCACGTCCATCATCTCTCTCTCTCTCTCTCTCTCTCTCTCTCTCTCTCTCTCTCTCTCTCCCCACTCCTCCAACTCCCCTCCTCTATTTTCCATTTTTCCCCTCCTCTATCTACCCCCACCACCTTCCCCTCCTCTACATCTCCCCACACCTCGTACTACACAATAACAGTACATACGATGTAAGGGACAGAAAAGAAGTAAATACGTGTGTGTTCCCCGGCACACAACGACTCTCACTTCATAAAGGAATTTGAAGATAGCATTTTTATAACAGTTTAATGCTATTTCCCGACTCCTGAACGATGTAAGGGGACATGAGCTAGATTTTGCCCCGGTTGTGTCACTTGGAGATGGTTAGGTTAAGTAGAGTTTGTCAGGAAACAGGACAAGTGTTTCCTGACGCTGTTTTTTGTCATATGATGACCCGCAGCTGGAACTTTTGGACATCTGACCGAGGCCTTCCGCCGGCTTACCGGTCCGCCCCTTTAAAAATCATGGTTTTGATTATTTTCTTGAAGATGATCATGGCCTATGTAATGCTTCTAAATTCACAATTTGTGAAGGTGGCGCTGGCCTCACTGATGGAGTGGTCACCTGGATACTTCAAAGAGAACTATCAAAGCCACAGTCATTCCTTCGAAGGGGAAAAAAAAAGCTAGTTTGAGGCTCAGAGATGACTAGACTCACAACCTTCGTAATAATGATATCAGAATATCTGTATCAGGGTCCAAGTCAATTTTAAAGAAAATGCAGGAAGTCAAAGAGACAAGCAGGTGTGTAAACAAACTCATGAAACAGAAGAAGCAAACAGGTGTGTAAACACACACATGAAACAGAAGAAGCAAACAGGTGTGTAAACAAACACATGAAGCAGAAGCAAACAGGTAACAATGTAAATGCCAGTAGCAAAACATTATGTAAATAAGACACAACTTCTCGCCTCGGAAATGTCATTAGTTTCTAACTGAAAGATGTCAGTAAATGTGCGTCTGAAGTTACCTTGACGAGTCTGAGGGTTTGGGGGAGGGGAGAGTGTTAGGGAGAAGGTTGAGCACCAGCTTCTGGACCCACCCTTCTCGTGACTCGGTTAAACTGCCATGCCTTGAATATATATATATATATATATATATATATATATATATATATATATATATATATATATATATATATATATATATATATATATATATATATATATACAGCAGCAACAACACTCTCTTATTGTAATCTCTTCCTAAAATCTATATACAACACGAGGACCATTAAGGTTGCACCTTAATCCTTCATAAAATGTGGATTAACATAAACTATACAGATATATATACAATGAGAGACATACACCCTCTCGGTGTATATGTGTGATCTAGTTCGAAGTCACAGTTGTTTCTTTCTTCTACGTACCATTGAAACCACCCTTAGGAAAGTACCATTTTCACAGTTCTTGTCACCTCTGTTCACTTACCAAGCTTCCTTACTTGCCGTGCTGGCTGGGGTTCCACGCTGGTGCTGCACACTCAAGGACTGGTCTAACTTAAGTTGTGCATGACAGTGCGAAATTTTGCTGTAGATTCCAGGAGGCTTCTTGTTATGACTGATGTAATAACTTACCACAGACGTTTGTGTGCGTTTCGCATTAGATGAATGGAAATAATGTCCGCTTCATCCTTCCCAATAATAATAATAATAATAATAATTTGTCTAAGATCATGGAGTTTGTTTCCTTCTTGGTGATAAGCTGTCTCCTCCCTTTTTTCCGTGGTGTTGAGTTTATTAGTGTTCATTAGTCTTCATTACTGGGGTTTCAACTACCAGATGCTTGACTGTTACCGAAGCCTCTTCTCGGCTCGTGAAGCTTCCTGCATTAGGTCTCCTGGGCTCGTGAGGTTTCCTGCAGCAGACTTCCGTATTCACTTGGCAGTTTTGCAACAGTCTGTGCTGTAATCTTTAACCTCTGTTCCCACTTGTGGGTCATGCATATGTAAGAAACTAGGGCGGATCCAGTGGGAACTCTGATCTCCCAACGGACCAGGATTACCGGACAGAGGTTCGAGCTTCCTCCATTCGTATTTAGCACTTCTTGAAATACAATACTAATCAAGTTTGTGCCTCCTGACATTTCCTGTCTCACCCTGACTCTTCGCCCTTTGTCTTTGATCTGTTCCTTAATCAATGCACAAATCCCGTCACCCTGGCCGGCATATCCCGTTGCGCGTGCGGGGGTACTCACTGAACTGCGTCTTCTGGGTAGGGTTGCACTGACTGGCCCACACGGGTTTAGCTCTTCACGCTGAGTATTTGTACTGGGTAGAGTTGCAGCTCCTGGTAACGTCTCTTAACCTTCGGTCGACTAGCACAGTTGAGTGCTGGGCTTCATATGGTCTTATTAGTGCACCTACTTTGGTAGCAGTGTGATTCCTCACCACCATCACCACCATCACCACCATCACCACCACCACCTCTTCACTTAACTCCCCCCCCACCACCACCAAAACAACCACCACTTTACCATCTCTTTAAGAGGCACGTAAGTTCCCCTATCTTCTAATAACATGCTCATTTTTCCCCTATAATCTACCTTGTCCATAATTACTATCGCATTTGCTTTGTCTGTGTCGTAAGGTGAAGTCCAGGATCATTATTTAATTCATGCTATAACTAAACAAATCTTTGAGGACAGTTGTGTTGCAGAGGGGGAACTTACGTGCCCCTTAAGAAACTGAAAGGCATCAGAGGTAATGGGATGAGATAGTATCTCACCATGGATGCTGAAAGAGACGGCAGAGATACTTTTGCAGGCCACCAATGAGGATCTATAACAAATCACCGAAGTCAGAAGACCTGTCAGAATAACAGAAAAAAAAAATTGCAGGTTTAACATAGATGTTTCAAAAAGTAAACGGGTAAGAGTCGCTAAACTAATGACAAGTTTATCTGACATGCATACCTTACAACTGAGGTGATATCTCCGTGTCCATAAACCACTTGGAAAACAGACTTAGTTATAGAAAAATAATGAGCATGGATTCAGGGAGGAAATACCCTAAAATAAAATGTCACATTAGTTGCATCTGTGTCCTTTAACCTAACATATTGTCGGTAATTCTACCATCTTTGACACAGTTTCCGCCAGGAGAGACTCTTATATAACTTAAGCAAGCTGCAAACGAGGTGAGACAGCTGGATACTTTAGTTCAATCCAGAGAAGTGCATAGACATGGGAGTGCAGACCTCGCTGAGCACATCACCAGAGGCATATATTAAACTTATAGCCTCTCCTAAATATGCAAAATTAGTTTGTTTTGAGGCGTAAAGGTGTTTGCAACCTGGAAATTATTGTTATTTTGTTTAAATTGCACAGCAATGGAACCTTTCCATTGAACGTGGTACGTTGTTGACATTATCGAGGTGGTCCTGGCATTTCCACCTCGCTAATACCGTGACTAATTTATTGTCATTTTCAAGAAATTTTCATTACATGGCAAGCAAATAAACTCAAAATCAAATTATTAACATTCCTCAGACAATATTCATAATTCATTCCAAATCATTGGAAAAAAGATAAGGCAAATTCAAAGAAAATAGTAAGTAAATAGTGCCGACATAAACGGCAAAACAAAAGTTGTTGTGTTTTTAGTCAGGCGAACACCATGAGAGGAGAGTAGTTCACGACACCTCCTGCTGCTGCTAGGCTAGGTAAGATTTGTCAGGAAAGAGGACAAGTGTTTCCTGACGCGGGTCTTAGCCTCATGTGATGATGATTCACAACTGGAGCTTTTGGTCATGCGAGGGAAGCAAGACCTCGGTCCCTTGGGCACAAATTACTCCAACCAAACCACCTCGTTGAGCTGAGCCACACCGTGGAGCGAGTTAGTTACTGAGATCACCTTCACAATTAATATTATAAGCGTCCACCTGCCACTACCAGCACTCCTGAGTGGGACAAAGGTACCTCTCTCCGTTGGAATCAGTAGTACCACACGAATAGCAGTAGCTTGATAACTGTGTTAGGATAAAGTGAGAAACTGAATCCAGCAACATGAATCGCGGTCCATAAGATGTCTGGTACTATGACACGGTGAACCGCGCTTTGGCGGTGATATCGTGTAGGGTGCTTTGGCCCTCTGTATCAGTGGCAAGGTATACGATGTTTTGGTAATTCTGTTTGCTCGCGAGCGTGAGTGTGTGTGTATAGACGCTAAAATGTGTAGCACTGCCGGGTGAAGAATCAGCTCACCCACAAACATGAGACAAATCTTCCGGTGACGTTTGGTTCCACCCTGAACCATTATCAAGCCACGACTGCTGATGCTTACCTCCCGCAGTACACTGTCAAATGCTCTTATCTCCATAACACTCGTGACTTGACCTGACCCCTGGCTTTCTCCTCACCTCCCCTCACTTCACCTGTCTCCTATCCTCCTCACCTGTTCTGACTTCTGGGTTACTTCCCTTCCCTCTCAGCCATGGCATAACCCACAAATTCCTGCAATGTGTGGGTTAATTGTTACTTATTTTAGCCACAGTGGGGAGATTTCCGTTCCGAACGAGGTAGTTTTTCCTGATTCTTGTGTGAATGTGAGTGAAGATGATACAGTTGCTGAATGTTGTGCTTGCCGCAACATATCCGTGAATGTTGTGCTTGCTGCAACATATCCGTGAATGTTGTGCTTGCTGCAACATATCCACGAGATGAGGACTATTCACAGTCAAGAACCATAATCACGTCTTTACATCTTAATGCGCCCTTTACCCTTAGTAGTGTTCCTGGAGGGTGTTTCGGGGGTCAATGACCCCGCGGTCCATGACGAAGTCACCACGCCCGGGTCCTTCACACATTCCTTTCATTCTATTTGCTGATCCGGCATTTTTTATACAGTGTCCCTAACGAGGTCTTATTCTTTCACCTATGGAAGAATTTGGAATTTGGAATAACGATGGTAGAATTACCGACAATATATTAGGCAAAAGGACACAAGTGCAACTAATGCGATGTTTTACAGTGGCAACGTTTCGCTCTGTTTAGTATTACTTTTGTGTTCTGTTTGTCAGAAAGTTGAATATTCATTTGTCTATTTTTCCCTGATATAGCTATTGCCCTCATTTTGTGTGCAATCATCCCCATGATCGCATTTGTCAAATGCCTCCGTTTCAAATCCATGTATACCAAATATGCATTTTGGTTTTCTTCCAGCTCCTCTGTCATTCTGTCGTGGTGGTTTATCAGTTGTGACAAGAATGAACTTCCAGTTTTAAATTCATGATGGTTTGAGTTGTGCAGGTTGTGTTGTTTCAGAATATTTCTCTAAATGGACGTCTCATCAACCTTTCCAAGACTTTTGCAATGTGTTGGGCTACTGATTTGTAATTCTTACAGAATAAAAAGTCACAGTACCGATGGTGGATCAATTCTCCAAAAAAAAACTCACATTAGGTTAGGTTTGGTCATGGATCGGGCCGCGGGGGCGTTGACCACCGAAACATCCTCCAGGTATACTCCAGGAGAGGAATGTAATTTTTGGTTAGCATTCTACTGCCTCCCTCATCCAAAGGGACTATATCAACACTCTTTAAGGCCTCCGGGATTTCACCTAGATCAAGTTCTTTCTTCTAGGGATATCGAGTGTTCACGCTAGTGGTATTTTGCACTTAATGAATAAGAAATTCCACAAATCCGGTTCAGGTGCTGCATGAGTGGCCATGTTTTCTATTTTGAATATTAGTGCTTTCTTTTGCTATACGATCAGTCTGGCCTTCAAATGCAATGAGGACAAAAAAAAATCTATATTCTCCACTTTGCTATCGCTTTAGAATTACGATTTCTTGTTCATCGTCAGTGTTTGAACCTCTTGTGGTTAATGATCCAGTTCTACAGGCAGGTCTTAACTTGGGTTTTGTTTATGTGGATCAAGACCCCTTCACCGATATCAAGGAACATCCTCCCCTTGTAGAGGGAGGGGAAAGGAGAGAGTGTGAGGGACAAGAGGTTTGCTAACTCCCCCAACCCCTCACCTCCAGTTCCTCCACCTCAACCTCCACACGCCAGATTCCTTCCTCCTTCAGTAGGGTCAGGCAAGGTCAGCCGCCGACCCCGATAAGGTCAGTTATTACCTAGTTTATAAACGCAGTTAGCGTGGCGCAAGTATGGAGAAAGTTGAAGCAGCCCGTAAAGATTCCCAGAGCATTACACGGACATGTTCACACCAGAAATTTTGGGTCTGAGACGCCTAACGTGGAGGAGAGGAGACCAGGCTGGCCTCATGGCTCCGGAGAAGAGGTCAGGCTGGCCTCATGGCTCCGGAGAAGAGGTCAGGCTGGCCTCATGGCCTCAGGGAGAAGAGGAGGCCAGGCTGGCTTCATGGCCCCGGAGAGGATGCCAGGCTGGCCTCACGGCTCCAGGGAGGAGAGGAGGCCAAGTTGGTCTCATGGCCACAGGGAGGAGATGAGGCCAAGATGGCCTCATGGCCCCAGAGTCATCACAAAAGTTACGACAACTTGATAACATGAACCACTTTTTTGTCTGTTTTTATCAAGTTCATTTTTCGAGGCGGTCTCCTGTAAGCTGCTTACACCTACTCTTGCAGAAGTTGCAGTGCAACAGCCGCCACCCCTAGGACCTACCATCAAAGCCCTACCCCGTAGGACTTGCCATCACACCTCACCAGTGGACCTGCCATCACACCTCACCAGTGGACCTGCCATCACACCTCACCAGTGGACCTGCCATCACACCTCACCAGTGGACCTGCCCTCACACCTCACCAGTGGACCTGTCATCACACCTCACCAGTGGACCTGTCATCACACCTCACCAGTGGACATGCCATCACACCTCACCAGTGGACCAGCCATCACACCTCACCAGTGGACCTGCCATCACACCTCACCAGTGGACC
Source organism: Cherax destructor (assembly GCA_009830355.1). Lineage (NCBI taxonomy): Eukaryota > Metazoa > Arthropoda > Malacostraca > Decapoda > Parastacidae > Cherax > Cherax destructor. The sequence goes on along the minus strand of WNWK01000166.1, from coordinate 535,029 downwards.
TGCCATCACACCTCACCAGTGGACCTGCCATCACACCTCACCAGTGGACCTGCCCTCACACCTCACCAGTGGACCTGTCATCACACCTCACCAGTGGACCTGTCATCACACCTCACCAGTGGACATGCCATCACACCTCACCAGTGGACCAGCCATCACACATCACCAGTGGACCTGCCATCACACCTCACCAGTGGACCAGCCCTCACACCTCACCAGTGGACCAGCCCTTACACCTCACCAGTGGACCTGCCCTCACACCTCACCAGTGGACCTGCTCTCACACCTCACCAGTGGACCTGCCCTCACACCTCACAGTGGACCTGCCCTAACACCTCACAGTGGACCTGCCATCACACCTTACCAGTGGACCTGCCCTCACAGCTTCTTAACTATCCTCCCAGCAAGATGGTTTCTTGGATCTGGTCACAGGTTAAGGTTCAACAGGACCTTCTGGAACTGGAGAAATAAAAGAAAAGAAAATTTCAATTGCAGTACGACCTAACGAGCGAGGTGTGTGTGTGTGTGTGTGTGTGTGCGTGTGTGTGTGTGTGTGTGTGTGCGTGGTGTGTGTGTGTGTGTGTGTGTGTGTGTGTGCGTGTGTGTGTGTGTGTGTACTCACCTAGTTGTACTCACCTAGTTGTGGTTGCAGGGGTCGATTCACAGCTCCTGGCCCCGCCTCTTCACTGGTCGCTACTAAATCACTCTTCCTACTCCATGAGCTTCATCATACCTCATCTTAAAGCTATGTATGGATCCTGCCTCTACTACATCCCTTTCCAGACTATTCCACTTCCTGACAACTCTGTGACTGAAGAAATACTTCCTATCATCCCTGTGATGTGTGTGTGTGTGTGTACTCACCTAGTTGTGGTTGCAGGGGTCGATTCACAACTCCTGGCCCCGTGTGTATGTGTGTACTCACCTAATTGTGGTTGCAGGGGTCGAGACTCAGCTCCTGGCCTCGACAGGGGCCAGGAGCTGAGTGTGTATGTGTGTTTGTGCGTGCTTGTTCAAGATACCCATCTTCTGTTCAAGATACCCATCTTCTGAGTGCGTGAGCATATCATCGGTTGCTTAATCACTGATACCAGTACCAGTGTCCCAGTAGTTGTATAATCACTGATACCAAGCACCAGTATCCTAGTAGTTGCCTAATCACTGACACCAAACAACAGTATCCCAGTAGTTGCCTAATCCCTAATACAAGCACTAGTATCCCAGTAGTTGCCTAATCACTGATACCAAGCACTAGTATCCCAGTAGTTGCCTAATCACTGATACCAAACTACAGATGCTTCCTAATTACTTATAACCAATTAGTGTGTCATCACTTAGCACTCCCTGTCAAAAATTCATTTTCCTTCAAGTTAAGACTGCCACTTCCACCTAGGTTACACGCAAGACGCATTTCAACACCCTTTATCCTCCTCTACATCAACACCATTACAAAACGGCTTTCAGGTTTCAAGCTGGATATTCACATTTCACTCTGGGGGAACAAGTAAGGTCATTAAGTCCGGATAATGTGACAGGTACAAGTGTGGCGGATGCTGGGCGGGTGAACCCCTGACCGCTGGTGACCTTCTTCCGAGACTCCCTGTCGGATAAGATGTTGTGAAGTGATCCGTGGATGCCCCCCGCAATGTGGCGAGACACTCTGCTTGGCTCCCACGCTCGTGTCACTGAGGAAATTCAAAGTGTCTTCAGAGGCGAGGGTCCCCTGAGCGAGGTGTCAAAGAGAAAATGTCTTCTCCAGAGAAACCTCGATCACGGCTGGTCAGTACCACTGATCAGTCATGATTGAGGCTGCATGATGCGTGTTCTCGCATGGGAGTGTCTCACAGGTTAAGAGGCAGTGATATTGTTCATGACTGAACCGTATCACTGATCAGTCATGATCGAGGCTGCATGATGCGTGTGTTCTCGCATGGGAGTGTCTCACAGGTTAAGATGCAGTGATATTGTTCATGACTGAACCGTATCACTGATCAGTCATGATCGAGGCTGCATGATGCGTGTTCTCGCATGGGAGTGTCTCACAGGTTAAGAGGCAGTGATATTGTTCATGACTGAGCAGGCAGGAAAAACATGACAAAAACTAGAGTAGATCTAAAGAACAACTAATAGGGAGAAGACCAAAAGTGATTTTACACAAATCCACAAATAGGAGAAACTTATGGAGATGTTTCGGTCCGACTTGGACCATTAACAGTTAATAGTCAAAGTCGGACCAAAACGTCGTAATAAGTTCCTTCTCGTTTATGCGCATTATCTGTGTATTATTCTAGTTATGGTACTGTGCCTTTTTATTCTTTAAGAGTAATAGTCTGGAATAAGTCATCAGAATGGGTAAGTGCAACACATGGGGTTCCACAAGGATCGGTACTCGGGCTGGTACTTTTTTTCTGGAATATGTGGACAACCTGCCGGACGAAGCAGTTCCATGTATCTCTGTCCACAGAAGACCTCCAATTAAAGATAATATAAACACGAGAAAACAGTGAAAGACTACAACTGAACCTGGACAAACTGCATGACTGGTCAGGCGAGTAGCTACTGGAATTCAACCTTCAGTTGTAATGTTATGAAAATTGAAGAAGGGAAAAAGAAGATCGGGGACTGAGTACAGACACAGACCTGAAGATCTAGCATATCGCCCGAGGCGCAAATGGGTCGAATAACCTCGGCAATGAATACTCGTTTGGTAAATTCAAGATTAAGTTTCAGGAATGTCAAGAGTCACTTGTGACACTGTAGAGGATCAGTTTCAGGCCTGTCTTGAAGTATGCAGCACCCGTGTGGAACCCACACGTAATATATAATATAATAATATAATATCTTTATTTCCACAAGTACATGTACAAGGTGTACAGACCATAGCTGACATCAATGACATACTACTATATATAAAGCCGCTTGTTATGCAGAGCATTTCGGGCAAATTAGGTCAGTTTTGTCCTAGGATGCGACCCACACCAGTCGACTAACACCCAGGTACCCATTTTACTGATGGGTGTAAGGAAACACGCCTAATATTTCTACCCTCGCCAGGAATCGAACCCGGACTCTCGCCGTGTGAAGCGAGAGCTTTAGCCACCAGGCAAAGGAACTGGAGAGAGTGCAGAGGTGTGAGGTGTGTCTGATCCCATAGCTAAAGGAACAAACAATGAGGAGAAACTAAAAAATACTCAGAGGAATGATAGAATAGACAGGTATAAACGATTTTAGAGTTGGGAAATGGTACAGAAGGGCTTAGTTCAAAATAATAGACACAAATGAAACATTTATGTCAGGAAGCATTTCTTCAGCATCAGAGCAGTCAAAAAGAGAAAGGATCTGCAAGAAGTGGTAGAGGCAGGTACCATAGATAGGAATTGGCATGACAGGGTCCACGAGGCTGCTTAACTGGGGACTTGCTCAGTTAAGTAGCAGGGCCAGGAGTCGAGATCCAACACCTACAACCATTAAATGGTGAATACAAATAGGTAAACGCACAGACACACGCACACACACACACACACACACACACACACACACACACACAGCATGAGGCTGGCATGATCTACTGAGGTCATAAACGTGAACATAAACAGTTCCTGGCTAAAACTTGTCACCTGAAGAGCAATAATAGCAAGTTTGACCCAAACAAGGTAACGTCGTCTCATTTGATTGTCCAAATATTATAAACACAGTGATCACTCTTAGCTGACACTCTTAAGTTATTCTGCTTTACAAGCTTACATAATTTTTAAATGTGAATGAGAGAAAAAGCATTCTAGCTACTAAACAGCCCCGAGTTTGTATACATACTAAGGTGAGGCAGCGGGAAAAAAAAGTGTTTCCAGCAAGTCTCGGAGTAAGCAAGAGAAAACAGTGAGATTCAAGCAATAGACAACACTGATCCAACACAAACATGAGTAACAACACTGAAGCGACGACTGAAGCAAGCGGCCATCACGTCGATAACCAACATCAGTTAACCAACACAAACAAGAGTGATCCTTCAATTCATGTAGGGAGGAGAAGAAATCTCCAAGAGAAACATATCGTCAAGAAGAAGACGGAGATGAAAACGAAGATGAAGACGAAGAAGAAGAAAGTTGAGGCAGAGCAAAGTCAAATGTACTTTTTATAATTAAGTTCCTCTCCATAATAAAAATACCAGAGGCTTGTTAAAAGCAATTGCTTTATTGATATTTAGCCAACTATTATTTCGTGTGGAAGTGGCAAGTGAGACGAGACAGTGAATAGGTAGTAAGAGAGACAGTGAGGGAAAGGAGAGTGGCAAAAGAGACAGACAAGAGACCATGGGCAGGAAACAAGAGAAACCGTGCACTGAAACTCTCCACAATGCTCCAGAAGGGAGTATGCTTGAATAACTAGTCTCCCAAGCATAGTCCGTGGACTTAAAATGCAGAATTTTTTATGTTTCAATAATGAGGAGATTGCCTTAGATTTCAAACGTTCGGACTTGTATTACCCCCAAAGAATTTAAGTTTTTTTTTTATTGATATAAGATCAAAATGGCAGAATTATGTCCACCCTACACCACACATTATGTGATTTCACGTACACTGTAAGAGTTTTAACAGTGCTTAGTAGTACCAGTAACAAGCAGACGAACAAGACATGTGTAATACGCATTAACTTATCGTTACTGTATACTTATAATATGATGCTAGTAACATTTATAATAATCATCAGCACTACCTGGTTCAGCCTCGTCCCTCTGTAGACCAGCAAGACACTCTTCACTTTCTAAACTACAGTTATAATCGAGGTGGTCCAGGGACTATCGTGGGTGACCAAACATGAGAATGGCTGAGTATGCACAACCCTTTAACTCTCAATAAATGTCTTGAACAGTGTGCAAGTGCCTTCGCCCGCATATTGCCCTTATCACCTTACATGTTCCCGAACTATTGATCATGTTACGAGCCTTCCTAACCAGCAGCAACGGAGGGCTTGCTAAAAATCCTTCACCGGCATCGAGGTAGAAGTTGTCTAGAATATGCTCTTCCAGTGGGTTACAATGAGGTTACAGCCGCTATAAACGTCGTCTATTACTCCAGACGATTGATAGCGTCCTCAGTGATGCCCAGCCAGCATTCACGTCCAGTCTAAAGGCTTTGGATCGTTAATCATTTATTTACAACACGGATACCATTCGAATTTATGCTACAAAACTCTAGATCTGATTTATTTGAAGCACTAAGCCTCGTGTCGATCATTCAGGGCTGGTACTGAAGCCTTTATCCTCCTTCTGTTACTTTCGAGACAGATGAGCTGTATCTAACCTAGATTATTTAGAAACCTGAAATACGATGAAATAACTTAGTTTAGCCTGAAGTAAGACTACAGCTGTCGAGATGCACTGAAGCAACTGCTTATTAAGCTAAATCAGTGAAAGACTTATTAAAGATTTGGTTAGTCCAGTTTTCGGTGTGACTGCTGATATCTTCCCGGGATCACAAAGTTCGTCAATAATTACCTAACCGGTCTAATTCCTGGGCAAAATAAACCCTTGTTTTTAGGTGCATTCCTGTGCGCCTTGAACAAGAAGGATGGGGACATCAGACGCACTGCTGAAGGGTAACACCCTCCTCCACAGCCTCCTTGCCAAAGAGGCTGTCCCACCTATCTACACTGGCGGTGGTACAAGAACAGGTATGACAGTACCAGCAAACTGTGAGATAATACTCAAGACATTTAATTAGGAGATTTTTCGTCCTCTGAAAGTTTTTTCGGGGTGTACACAGAGAACAGAAAGGTACGGGAAATACGTATATATATATATATATATATATAAAGAGTAGGAAATCAAGTGATGTAGGTGAAGTGTGGCGATGTCAAGTGCTTGAGCAAGCTTCACTTGCTGGTGTAGTGTGTGGCGGAGTACAACCAGCTTGGCGAACATTCCTGAGATGTTTAGGGCAACTAAATCGGAGTTGCCTCAAGGCAGCGACGTTTCTGCAGATTCTTCTTCACGACCAACTTGGCACCTTTCCATCTCATCAAGTGCCCTTGTGACTTATGTGATTACAGCAAGCATATATAGTCGTGCCAAATAGTAAAATTGCTAGTTCTGGGCTCAAATACAAGCTCTCTTGCCAATGAGCTCCAATGCTGATAGCATATATACTGCTGGTCGCGACGGTCCTGGTTGGTCTTATTAACTAAATCCCTGATGGCTGACGAGGAGATACCAACCAATCGCATTTTGTGCCTCGTGAGGGCCATGGTATCATTTCTGGCTACCTCACCAACAGGAAGAGCGACGTGTATCGTCCCCATGCGGCCGTGTTAATGATATCGTGTGCCCGTTTCTTGCGGTCAGAAGTGAAGCGTGGAAGAACACTCCGACAATGTGATCACATTACCCTCCCCCCCCTCGAGAAAGCGTGGGATGCAAATCCTATGCGATCTAAGGAAGGACTTGAGGATGGCACCTCTCTCAGTTTGTGTGTCATGGTGCAAGTAAACATGCAGAAAGCCGTCATTGTTAGTGCGTTTCCTGTATACTTTGAAGGTGAGTTTGTGCCGGCATCTTGCCTAGTGGGATATGTAAGAACTGGAGTTGATTATCCTTTTTGTTCCTCAAGAGTAAATTTGATAATTGGCTCAAATCACTTTTGGATTCTAATGATTTTGAAGGAAGACTTAACTTCCTTTGAAGGGAAACGGAGACAGCATACGCCTAAGTGAGGAAAGTGGTTAGTGAACATGAAAATGTGGGTAAAATGGCAGAGGAAATGGCACTGAAGATGGAGCCATCTGCAGCAGACTCCAGGAACCTGGAAGCACTTGCTTCCAGCATCGAGTCGACAAACTCAGAGGTCCCGGAAGCAGACTGTTCCAGCATCAAGACAATTGTAACAATAGTTCCAGCATTGTTACAATTCTGGACAACAAGCTAGATGACCAAAAGATAGATGAAAGGCTATTTAAACACTTGTGAAATGCTGTACCTTCTCACACGAGTCTTGAAACCTTCCCTAACAGAAAATAAGAATAGAAGAACATTACATTAGGTCTACTGGCTCATGCTAGGTGAGTCTTACTCGCACCCATCCTTTCCCACTTACAATATATATTTGTTTAAGTAATTCCTAAAGTCATAATATTTGTTTCGTTGACGCTACTGAGCACTTTGTTACACTTCTCTACAACTCTGTAGTCAAACAGATTCTTTCCTATGCCCTTTAATACCGAAGTTATCAAGTGCATATCAGTGAGATGGATTACCTTGTACTGTTCCATCTTTCTCATGACACGCCCTTCAAGGGAGACCACAAGGTTACTCCTACCTCGCTTCCTTATCTATAAAATGTGATACATTAGATTAGTCCTCTCTAGCTCCTCCGTAGATGTGTGTGAAAATACACACACGCGCTCAGCTATTTCCGTTCTGTTCTTTTTTACACTTATATTTTTTTCTTCTGTGGTACATTCCACGAAATACCTATAACTACAAATTACTCCTTCACGGACTAGCACCATGTCCTTTACACAACTGATAGTACTAATAAAAGACATTTACAGTCACACAACTTCCAACAAATTCCTGAGCGAGACAGTCGGTTCCCGAGTGAGTTGTCCTAATTGAGCGCCTTGCCTAACGCGCCTCCTAATCTCAGGGACCATCCAAAGACAATTGACAATTTCTGATTAGTGCCGTCTCATTAGGGTTTATATTACATTCTATATGGTATTTTATAAATAGTTTTCAGTTCTTCCTTTGCATAAAAATCGCGTGTTTTTTTTTTTTGGGGGGCCTAACTTGCCTTCATTTTTATTTGTTTAACTGATTTATTTTCTAAATTGATGGTCTGTGAATTTGTCAGATTCTAGCGTTTCATATTTCTTGTTCTTTATGTTATTCACCCCATCCTCGTTTTAGTCACCCTTCTTTATGTGACTTACCCATCATTATTATATTAATACCCATAATTTGTATACTATTTACCCCATCTTTATGTCAATCACACATTAATCTTCCTTGCATCGTCATCTCGTGTAACTGAATCTAAAGTCTTAGTAAGTGTTTCAAGGAACACACAGTGTGTGTGTATGTGTGTAATCACCTATATGTACTCACCTATATGTGGTTGCAGGGGTCGATTCATAGCTCCTGGCCCCGCCTCTTCACTGGTCGATACTAATTCACTGTCTCCCTGCTCCATAAGCTTTATCATACCTCTTCTTAAAGTTATGTATGCAACTTGCTTCCACTATTTCACTCTCCAGATTATTCCACTTCTTTACAACTCTAAGGCTAAAGAAATACTTCCTAACATCCTATGACTCATCTGGGTGTGTGTATGTGTGTGTGTGTGTGTGTGTGTGTGTGTGTGTGTGTCATGACCCGACTATGGCATCGGGTCACAGATAGTAAAAAAGTGAATCTTGCTAAACTTACTGAAGAGCCTCTTCTGGAAGGTAATGCAACAATGGCTTGTAAACAAAGTCACGGTACCTCAGACAATAGAATGAGAGCAGTCCCTAAATTAAGTGTAACATGTATTTCATCTAAAAGACAATGTCACTGCTAGACAACTCATTCAAGGAGTGTAGGAAGAGCACCTTAATGAGATTCAGCATTCCATTTATGAGTTGGTCGATAAAGGAATAAAAGAATCCCCATATGCTTTGCATATTGGCTGACATTCCTGCGAGATGCTGATCAGCAGCTCAGAATACTCGCTGCTAAACATAATGTAAACTTTGAACTTCACCTCAGTCACGAGTGACGTAATTCCATGGTTTAGAGTTATTAGAAGAAGCAATTACGCAAAGAACACGTCAGTTTACGTAAGGAATGAGAACTCTGGAACAAGAGCAACCAGATTGACACACACGTATTTCTGCATGAAGATTTCTTTTTGAACTTTAATAAGGCAAGCTCCAGGGAGACGCTCTTCACATAACACAAAGAAAAGGTGATTCATTTCTAGAAATGTTACTGCAGAATATGTAGAGGCAATGACAGCACCTTGCAAGACCAATGACTGTGATCCGATAACGACTCTTTTGTTGAGAACCTTCGGTGCTGCTTCACTCGCAGTGGAATTCTTGGTGATGTCCTCATCACACTACTGAAGCCTCCCAGCTCAGGCTTCAGTGCATCATGTATGATGCTGTGGGTGTTCAACAAGGTAACCATCGTGTGGAATAGGATAACCACACACTGCAGGTGACTCCAGGTTTGTTACAAAGAATGTTGAACTGCCCTATTTTCACTGTTTTCCCAAACCAAGATTCCCCGACAACAAGACTGCCTCGCACCCACGCCTTCACCACGCCCGCGCCCTCACCCACGCCTTCACCACGCCCGCGCCCTCACCCACGCCTGATCCCAAGCCTGTCTGAGTCTGCACCCATGCTGGTGCTTGTTTTAGAAACTTTTTGTTAGTGAAGGGTGCAGAGCTTGCACAAGGGGGCTCTTATTGTCTAAACACTGATGAAATATCTCTCGGGAAACTTTTACTGCCTGGCATCTGCCTCGTCGTCACGCTTTCGGGTATTTACAAGCTTTACCAAACTGCCAGAGTTACCCCAGGCCAGCCCAGTCCTCCCCACCTATAATTATGCTGCCTTTATCGTAGCTCTATAAGGTCGAATTAAACCAAATCTTGGGAGGAGAAAAAGCTCTCCCTACACCTCCCCATTACTCTTGCCCTCCTTCACATCCCCTCACCCTCCTGAAGTCACCTGCACTCCCTCACCTAAATCCATTCTCCCTAACCTGCACCCCCTTTCCCTCACTTCCCTTGCACCCATTCAACACAAGACAACTAAGTCCAACACGGATGTACTAGCGGTCGCTGCTGCTGTCTTGGCCCTTAATACCACCATCGGTTATCTTAGCATCGCGTGTCTTAGACACAGCATCTCGCAGCTTCCCACCAGAGTGCCGGCGCCGCTAAACGGGTCGTGTGTAAGGTGATTTTTTCCTTACGAATAGGCGCGCTGTATGAACCTTGTGGATTTAGCGCTTAGTTATGATTACAATAATCCTAGCAACATCCGCTCCTTCACGTTCCTCCTCTTCGTTCTCACCCCAGGATGGGTACGGTTATGTAGCATTTTTGTCTCTTGCTTTTTCAAGCACCTTGGAAAAGGTCAATGTTAGGTATAGTGTTGAACGTATCAAGATTTTTTTTTTTGCCGTTGTTTCTTTTTCATAGTGTCGTCTGTATATAGTTATTTTCTCCACCACCATTTAGTGGATCAGAAAGAGGATCACTGACCTGAAGCGTCTGAGCTGAAAGAATAAGTAGCACCTTTCTTCAAAATTCTCTCCTCTGAAGTGTTCCAGTCAATATCTCCGCAAACGATCTAGAAACGAAACTAACGTCAAAAATCTTTACATTACATGATTACAAGGATACGAAAAAAGAAGTCTATATAACTAACCGATGGAACGAGTACTGAAAAGAACCTAGACAAACTTGCTGGGTCAGACGCAGTGTACATCTAATAGCGTACATACGCTAATAGAGTACTTTAATCCCTACTCTAGGCATCAAAAGAATTCTTGACTGGTGGTGAACAGGTGACATGCAGCCTTCATGACCAACCAGTCAGACGAAGAAAACCCTTTAACATAGGAACAATTATACGTTTGGAAACCAGTTGGTCGAGATGACAGAAGTGAAGGACCTTAAAGTGATCATTATTAACAGCACACTGAAGCACTAAATGCTAAGTTTTATAGCTGGAATAATCATCTTAAATACCACAAAAAATAATAATGACGGATTTTAACGCATTTATCACTCCCCACTTTGAATATGATTAACAGATTTGGCTTATAATTAGCGTCAGAGATGTAGACAACATTTATCATTAAAAACTACATTAAATATTGAAGTAAAAAGAAAAATTCATTCTCAGACAGATGGTTCTCTCAGCACACAGAGTCGTGTCCCGCCCTTACAGCATTGTCCTCAAAACATTATCAGAAAAAGTAAACTTCAGAGGCATCACTGCCGACAAAGGAGGTGGTGTCGTTACCTTGAACATTAACGACTTCACGAACAACATAATTTACTAAACGACCTCAGATGCCTTCAAACCTCTCACAACAAACTAATTGGATAACCTAACCCAAATTTTTCCTCGCAACACTCGCCACTTTCTGGAGGACTCAGAACCAGGGAAGAAACTTGTACTCATCATCGCCAGCATCCCCAGACCTGCCAGAATGTACGGTCAGCCGAAAGTACGGTACGGGCGGGGATTGAAGTCGCGGCTTGTGAGTCTTGAAACTCCAGACTCGGCGCGTTAGCAGTGTCATTACGATTTCGTGAGTCAGGAGTGATATGAATAAAGGAAAATAGTTGTCAACAGTCATAAAACAGACAAGAACACCATCACGAAACCTTAGAATAACACTTAAAAATATATATATGGCCGTACGTAGAACATCAAAGATCACCACAAAAAATATTGTTCAATATTAACGTTCTTCAACCCGAGGAGGTGCCAGACTGGCACATCCTCGGGTGCCAGACTGGCACATCTTCGGGATCGATGTTATAAACTCACTCACAGACGTCCTTCTATATGAAGATTTAGTATTATTCATTTTTTTTTCAACAAGTCGGCCGTCTCCCACCGAGGCAGGGTGACCCAAAAAGAAAGAAAATCCCCAAAAAGAAAATACTTTCATCATCATTCAACACTTTCACCACACTCATACATAATCACTGTCTTTGCAGAGGAGCTCAGATACGACAGCTGAGAATTGTCCCTCCCAGCTGTCACTATCCCAGACCCCTCCTTTAAAGTGCAGGCATTGTACTTCCCATTTCCAGGACTCAAGTCCAATTAAATCAATTAACTGGTTTCCCTGAATCCCTTCACAAAATGTTACCCTGCTCACACTCCAACAGATCGTCATGTCCCAAAAACCATTCGTCTCCATTCACTCCTATCTAACACGCTCACACATGCTTGCTGGAAGTCCAACCCCCTCGCCCACAATACCTCCTTTACCCCTTCCTCCAACCTTTTTAAGACGACCCCTACCCCGCCTGCCTTCCCTACAGATTTATACGCTCTCCAAGTCATTCTACTTTGATCCATTCTCTCTAAATGACCAAACCACCTCAACAACCCTCTTCAGCCCTCTGACAAATACTTTTAGTAACTCCACACCTTCTCCTAATTTCCACATTCCGAATTTTCTGCATAATATTTACACCACACATTGCCCTTAGACAGGACATCTCCACTGCCTCCAGCCTCCTCCTCGCTGCAGCATTTGCAACCCATGCTTCACACCCATATAAGAGTGTTGGTACCACTATACTTTCGTACATTCCCTTCTTTGCCTCCATGGATAACGTTTTTGTCTCCACAGATACCTCAACGCACCACTCACCTTTTTTCCTTCATCAATTCTATGGTTAACCTCATCCTTCATAAACCCATCCGCTGACACGTCAACTCCCAAATATCTGAAAACATTCACTTCTTCCATAATCCCTCTCCAATGTGATATCCAATTTTCTTTATTTAAATCGTTTGATACCCTCATCACCTTACTCTTATTTATTTCACTTTTATATATATATATATATATATATATATATATATATATATATATATATATATATATATATATATATATATATATATATATATATCTCAGTCCGTACAATGATCCCGGAATCAACTTCATGCGTGTGTGTTTGTCTAAACTCCGTGCTGCACGAGTGTATATTGAGCCAAAATCCGTGTTTCATGAGTGTTTAACCAGACCTCGTAAGCAAGGTTAGACGCCAGGTTAAGCAGGTAACTTACACGTTACTTGACAGCTGGTGATTGACTCAACAACTCGACACGTTGCCAAATTTGACAGATGGCTGCCTGACTAAGCTCACCAGAATGTATAAAGAATGGATGTCAAAATAATGTTTTAAACAAGTAACTTTTAGAGATCGCTCAGGTACTTTGTGAAATAAGACACCGTGTTAGGATACTTTACTGAGAAAACGTTTCGCCCTGTGAAGTACTGGTACCGTCTCCTAGCAGACAGAAATCTAGTACTCTACTCGTTTCACTACGTTCATTTCTTACGATGGTCGCAAAGTCTGTTTATTATTTTTCTTTCGTGAAAGTTCATAGACACTGTTTTGTTTTGTTTTAAATATAATTTAGAAGTTTTTAAACAAGACTTTGGAAACGTACCGCTCTTCAAGGCCGGAGGAGGTGCTTTGGTCGGCATAAGTTGTATCATGTACTTGTAGAAATAAAGATTATTATTATTACTATTATTATTATTATTATTATTATTATTATTATTATTATTATTATTATTATTATTATTATTATTATTATTATTTTATGATTATTATGCCAGTGAATTATTCACGGCCAGGGAATTAGACCGACCTTTCCCTTCCATGGATCGAACCTGATTGCCTCTCAAGACGTTCTCACCACTACGAGTTTAGCGCTCGCCTATGAACGAAATAATAATAATAATAATAATAATAATAATAATAATAATAATAATGATGATAAAAATATGTTAAACAACTTCTGGTAACAAGGTGTCTAAGAAGAGCCTAGTTAGTTTAATTGCTTTATTGTGCACCCCACACCCATCCTGGCACCCCACACCCATCCTGGCACCCCACACCCATCCTGGCACCCCACATCCATCCTGGCACCCCACACCCATCCTGGCACCCCACACCCATCCTGGCACCCCACACCCATCCTGACACCCCACACCCATCCTGGCACCCAACACCTATCCTGGCACCCCACACCCATCCTGGCACCCCACACCCATCCTGGCACCCCACACCCATCCTGGCACCCCACACCCATCCTGACACCCCACACCCATCCTGGCACCCCACACCCATCCTGGCACCCCACACCCATCCTGACACCCCACACCCATCCTGGCACCCCACACCCATCCTGGCACCCCACATCCATCCTGGCACCTCATACCCATCCTGGCACCCCACACCCATTCTGGCACCTCACACCCATCCTGTAGGCAGCAGTCAAAAGATCACAGAGGCACGTAATGGGTCCCAGAGTTCTGATAGCTAAGCAAGCAACAAGACTAACACACATATATATATATAAATAACTCATTTTACCTTATTCCTAGCATATCTCCTTTATAGTATAACAATAAGATATTATCTCCTTTATAATATAATAATAAGGTATTAAAAGGACCCCAATGGAAATAAGTCACTTTGACTTTTTTGTGTTATCGTGGGTTCTCTACACATATGCTGCTATGTATGATAATCTACGTAACTGTATTTGTGTATACCTGTATAAACTTACTAGACACGTTCAGATCTACACCTGTATCGCTGCTGTTGAGAGAACGGGTGAAGCAGGAGAATTTCTACGAACTCTTACTTCTTATACGAGAGTACAGTGTCGGTGTAGTCAACAAAGGAGGAGTTGAGAGGTAATAAGAACGCCTCTAATTCTAAATTAAGCTAACTGAGAGGAGGTAGAACATCTGAAAGCGTTAATAATAATGGCGAGGCGATGTGATTGTTTCCTCGCTAAAGCATGACAACATAAAATATGTTCAGCATCTATGTGTATCCGCATTAATAATGAACACAAGAGAAAGACTGGTTGGTTGGGTTAATGGGTTTAAAGGCCTGCGAGGACACGAGGGTCATTAAGGCTGCATGTCACCTGTGCATCATAAAGTTAAGGATATTTTACTCCTTAAAGGAAGAATTAAAGTTAACTCAGCATAAATACTACGGTACCAGACTCAGTGATTTTAATGGCTGGTAGAAATTATCCTTCATATACATATATATATATATATATATATATATATATATATATATATATATATATATATATATATATATATATATATATATATATATATATATATATATATATATATATATTACTCCTCGTATTACGCGGATATATACACCGTAGTGTATATATCTCTATTTATATATGCTGACAGTTTATTTTAATCCTTACTTGAGGTAGTAAAAGATTCTTGACTGGTGGTGAACAGGTGACATGCACTTTTAATGACCCTCGTGTAGTCGACGGGTTTTAAGCCCAATTAACCAGTCTCCTCTCGCCTACACCACCTTCACATTCCTCACCTAGAACCTATTCATGCATTTTTCTACCCCCGATTTTCACCTCTGACATACTTCCACACTTTCTATCCCCCATCCCCTGCCGCTAACTCGCCAGTATTCTCAATTACTAGCCTGGACGGCCATGCCCAGCGGTAACTCCCACGGTGGGCAGGCGCTGCCCATGCCCAGCGGTGACTCCCACGGGTGGGCAGGCGCTTATAATCACGTGACTGGTTCTTGCTAGGGGTCAGCAACAAGTCACGGAGAGGCGAGCAACAGGTACGCTGCTTGGTATATATACCCGTACCGTACAGCCCTCCCCTGTACCCCTAGGTGCGCTGGGAAGAGCCCTAGGTGCACTATGAGGCTCCATCTGGACCCTAGGTACACCGGCAGGGCTTCACCTATAACCTATGTACACTGGTACTCTCAGGCATCACTGTATATAAGGTACACAAAGAAGCATCACTGTATATAAGGTACACAAAGAAGCATCACTGTATATAAGGTACACTAAGAAGCATCACTGTATATAAGGTACACTAAGAAGCATCACTGTATATAAGGTACATTAAGAAGCATCACTGTATATAAGGAGCACCGAAAAGCAGTAGGAAGAATATGATGATGAAAATGATAATGGGAGGACAAAACAAGAAAGATGACAAGAAGAGGGATAGGATAAGGAGGAGGAGGAGGAGAAAGAGGAGACGAAGAACTAAGAGGAAGAAACGAAAATAGAGAGCGCTCACGCACACACAAACACACACACACACACACACACACACACGCGCGCGCGCTACATACACCGTGATCAATGGTAGTTAATTGGTATCGAGGAGCAAGATAGCCTGTACTTAAACGAACGCCTGACAATTTATCGGAGCCAATGAGCCATCAGTTAAGAAGATGATGAGAATCTCAGGCTCATGGTATTGGCTGAGAGATACACCCATGGTGGTTGCCGGAGACGTGTCTCATGCCTACCCGCGTCAACCTGTTAAATGCTAACATTATATTTTGTTAGTGTATCCGTGCAACTAGAGTCAGTACTTGATGCCAGACTTGCAGCACCTGGCTTGACCGTTCACGCAAGTCACAGGTAATGAAGACCACTCCTCGGACGTGTGTGTGTGTGTGTGTTATATTTGTAAATACACAGATATCGCATTACCATCTGAGGCGTCACCAATCCTACACTACCCGAACACCACCAACACCGCATCGGACTTGAGGCACCATCCATCAACTCAGCACCACCGTTGTGACACCTCCAACAACGTGTAAGACACACCACCAACCCCGTGTGTATTAACATTAAACCCATTGGATGCAACACCAACTCCGATGATCTAACACCAACCCTCGCGTAAAGCACCATTAACCCCGTGTGAGGCGCCACCAACCCCATACGAGACGCCAATAACCCCGTGTGAAGCACCAACAATTCAGTGTGAGACACCACCAACCCCACACAATCAAGATTATCACGACTTCAAGACGCTAAAATGCGCATCTTACCTCACAATTTTCCCTTAAAATCATGCCTCTGTGGTTGCATTTCACAGCCAAGGCGCCAGCGCGACTTCCCAGACAAATTCCTCTTTTAGAAAATACAAACAGCTTTGTTTTTCAACAAGTGACCCCACATGTAACCACAGTGAGTTGACCTGTGTCCAGTGAAGAGTTACTTAGTGGATTATCTGTGATAGCGCAGCTGAAGTCTTGCTTCTCTTCAGAAGCAAGAGGAAGCTAGGAAGAAGATACCGCTTCTTAGAGAGTAAGAAGAAGGGAAGAGGACACTAAGGATACCAGCCACAACGAATGGACATTAGTCTGCAAGAAATTATTAAATAAACTACTGCTGTTTAGGCTACGTAATCCTTCGCTGTATTGCCAGACGACAGTGGTTCGGCCCTCGAGGACACAATTTGTGACTCTCAGATTAATAAGCACTGGGTAGGAAGATAGGCAGAGGGTGTGTTGTCCTGGGGATGGAATGGAGGCAATAGTTAGCAGGTTGGAAAACATCGTATTGTGACTGGTACAGTCATTTCCTCAGAGCTGGAGGAAATGATGTTGAGAAGTGTAGGAAAGAAGACCTGCTTATCAGATACGGGACAACGGTTGAAATGCTTAAGAAGAAGAGTGGGATGCCTGTCATATTTGGCATTTTGCTGCAGGGTGGTACTAGCTACAAATGTTTCTCCAGAGCAATTAGTGTTAATTGCTGGGCGGACAGGTACTGTATGGAAAAGACACATCTGCCAGGTATGTAGAGAACGATAAATTATACCTAGAGTGTAATGATAATAACTCAGTGTTTGGTGTATGGTATATATATTAGAAAGGCTTTCATTCACCAGGGACTGTATTAATTTATAGACACATGTATTGTATGAGGTTATAGAGGCGTCGAGGAGAGAGGGAGATCACCGACATTGGAGTGAGGTCTCAGGCTGTGTCGGTATCAGATAGATCAGCCTTGCTGAAGCCTCTTAGACCGTGAAAGACACGGAGTTTGGTGCAATGGTGTGGTAGTGGTAATTTTAGCTGATTCCAAACACAGTCTGCTACGTCGGTCTGCGTCTTTGATAACTAATGTTGCTTCAGAGAAGTTCGTGACACCTGTACCCACCTGAGCAACTTTCTGAAGCAAGAGTAGTTATCAAAGAAGCAATATACATGAGCATACATGCCGGTATACATGAATGTATACATACTAGGTATACATGGCGGTATACGTACTATTGACACACACACACACACACACACACACGGGGCCAGGAATGAATCGACTCCTGCAACCACAAATAGGTGAGTACACACGCACACATCACTTAGGATACTACTGAATATAAAGTGCCACCAACATTACCATTGGCGATGCACACACTTCCTATCTATCAGCATCAAGAATAAATATCACCACCCACACGACCAACAACAACCACAGAGACGCCACGCAACACAAACCTGATGGCAGGGACCTGTCTTACACTCACGCCCTCCCACGATCACAAGCACTTGGTCTGTGCGAGTGTAATACATGGCATTCTTGTGAGGGCGAGTAGTGATGAGACATAGACAGAGAGAGACAGACTATGTGGACTTACAAGCAAGGAAGATGCTAGGCCACATGCTAGATAGGTAGTCGGTGTTGTGGAGTGGGACTTGGCTGCTGAAGGCAACACCCGCCGTCCCTCGCTGCAAACGGGCACTCATAAACTATGTTTGATATTTTGATGGTGGTCGTTTAGCGGCGGGATCATGACGGCATACTGATTATTGCCTCCATCACGCTGCCAGCTTTACCTGTTAATGCTCCCAGCTGCCTTCTCTAACTGATTACCAGAGAGTTCACAGATCTGATGCCAGAATATGTTGCTTATAGTAAAAGTAAAGTCTGAGAAGTTTTTATTAGCTAAAATTAACACTTGCGACCTGGCGAAGAGCTTGAGGAGTGCAGCAGGTGGACCCATGTCATTACTAAGCCTTTGATATTAGTATTTTAAAGGGCTTTGATGTGTTCCCTTCAGAAGGTTTTTGTGGTTATTTCATTGTCTAGTCATGTTAGAAGAGAATTATAGCAATTGATGCTGGCAATACCTATTAAAGTTACCTGTAACATGTGTTTTTTTTAATGATAATAGTACATTAAGTGTTTACGTTAAAGTATTTCAATGAAGAATACTTAGATAAGGATAAGGAAATGTTGGTTGCATGTTGCGGTTCTGAAGGGCATTTGAATATTGAAATCCCTATTTTGTTTTCAGGACAGCTATGGAATAAACGATGTTACATATGATTACTTCTGTGGGTTACCGGAACTTTGTGCTCTCAACTATGGAGAGGGAAAGAGTATTTCCAGTAAGTCAAATGATAAGATAATATTGGCCTTTCAAAAGTGTGGCTTTCTGTCACCTGATGCTCGGTTCTGTGGACGCCCTGTGGACGCCACTTATGTGGCTCTATTCACCAATGCTCCTGCTGGAGGTAAATCAAAAGGAAAGGGAGTGAATGAGTCCAAACAAGGAACATTCCTCTAAATTCACACAATTTCGTTTTAGTCTGGTGAGCATTTTTCTCGGATTCGTTCACCCTTTCCCCTTTTGACGTCCCTACAGCAGGTTAATGGTGAATATTGACACATTAAGTGGTGTCTACGGAGCGTTCACAGAAAAACAGCACAACAGGTGACAAAGAACTATGCGTCTGAAAGGCCACTATTACCTTATCACTCGCCTTATCGGTAAAGCTGTCTGTGTTTTCACACTCGAGGGCACCACAATGTCACGACTATTTGAAGGAGTGGGACTTAGAGTTCCAATATTTTTCCGCCATTAACATAGTATCGCTTACTTTACGGCCCTTTCGAAAACCACATACCATTATGAATCACCCAGTAAAATACCGCCTCTTTCACCAGTGTCTTGCATAAAATATAATAATTAAAGCCGGCTTGCTACACAGATTGCGTAGATTTAAAAAGAAATCATAAAACACGATCTGCACAGCAGAACCGTGATATAAAAAGCACTGGCGGTCACGACACTCCTTAAACCCCGGAGTGTATCTTTCTATTACATGTTACTACGTGGCATGATTGTCGTAAATTGCTGGTCTGTGTGATAGTTAAACTGAGATGAGAGCGTCTCTACTCTTGACCGAATGAGAGAGAAATGACAAGGTGATTCTCAATGAGGGAAGCATAGAGTAATAAGATCAGGATTCGCCACATTCCTGCCGCTGGATTGAGAGATATTGACACGATTTAAGGAGGATTCCATAATAACCCAGAGAGGCTTCGGTAATAACCCAGAGAGGCTTCGGTAATAACCCAGTGAGGCTTCCATAACCATCCAGCGAAGCTTCATATCAGTTTTGTACCATAAATCAGAAAATTTATAATAAATGTCCATAATTTCAGGGCCCTGGCAGTCTCCAGGCTCTAGCAACCCTGAGGGCCCTGGCACTTCTAAGGGTCATTGCACTACTAAGGGCCCTGGCAACCCCCAGGACCCTGGCAGCCTCCAAGGCTCTGGCAACCATTAAAACCCTGGCCACCACTGAGGGTCGTTGCACTACTAAGGGCCCTGGCAACCCTCAGGACCCTGGAATCCTCCAGGGCTCTGGCACTATGACTTCCTGAAGCTCATTGATAGACGTTGGTGCCTCGATACTGGTGAAGGAATCTTGTTCCCAGGAGTTGGAGCTACTCTTCTCCTTCCTTGGATTAAATCTGATCACCTCATATTTTCAGGTCCTGTATGAACCCCCATGAGTCAACAAGGAGGTTGACAGCAGTGGATGCTGGTGAAGGGTTCTTCGTCCAAGAAGCTGGAGTTACCTTCTTTTTCCTCGGATCACACCCTACCTCCTTTGCCAGTAATAGATATACATATTTATACATACAACACAAGTATATCAATTATGACAATACTTCAGAAGTATATCAGCTACTGACACCGACTCATGTCCCAGGTGCTTATACATTTACGTCTCACAATACACGAATAACGCTCAGTTAGAAGAATTTTACGACGACGTTTCACTACGTTCTGGACCTTCGTCAGGTCACAACCCTGTCGGGTGTTCAGCGCTTGGCGGATTCGCTACTGACGATGGTGTTTTATGAGACTCATGAAGGTGGGTCGAGACCTGGATCTGTTGCAGACCACGACAGGGCGTCCACTGGCCTGCCAGTCCAACTCGCTAGTCCTGCGTCCTGTAGGACTGTGGCCTGCAGAATTATGTTTTGCAGGATTGTGGCCAGCAGGATTGTGTTTTGCAGAATTGTGGCCTGCAGGATTGTGTTTTGCAGGATTGTGTCCTGCAGGGCCTCACAGACACCTCAGGGGGAGTGCTCAAGGCTGGTTAAGTTAGAGGGACTCGGGGATGGTTAAGATTCCTTGTTTGCCTTGAAGAGTTACCGGATTTTGGTTTGTTTTGTGAATTGTGAGTATGAAGTTTTTTACTGAGTGTGTTTTTCTAATGTGTGTGTGTGTGTGTATGTGTGTGTGTGTGTGTGTGTGTGTGTGTATGTGTGTGTGTGTGTGTGTGTGTGTGTGTGTGTGTGTGTCGTGTGTTACCGTTTATCAAAAGCACTTGTCGACAGACACTTGGCCTGTTTTGAGAGTTAGTTATCGGCTGTCAAAGTCACTTGTTGATAAAACTAGGAAGGATTTGTATGTATGTGTGTATTGTGTGTGTGTGTGTGTGTGTGTGTGTGTGTGTGTGTTGTGCGTGTGTGTTGTGTGTGTGTGTGTGTGTGTGTGTGTGTGTTTGTGCGTGTGTGTGTGTGTACTCTGGTCAAGTACGTGATTAAGTGGTGGAAATAACTGACACTTAAGTGGTATTTGCTAACACCTCCGAGAGTACTGAAGTTCATTCATTGTCTTCCCCAGTACGACTCTGGATTAACCGTCTTAACATACTCTCAATATGCTATATTTCTTGTCACGATATTCTCTCATTATAGTATATTATTTACTTCAATGTTCTTTTAATATAATTTAATACATAAAGCAATATTTGCTACATTAATAAACGTTAACGAATTCTTTGGGATGATCAGTTTATAATAGTTCAGTGGCACTGAAGACAGTGGCACTGAAGACAGTGGCACTGAAGACAGTGGCACTGAAAACAGTGGCACTGAAAACAGTGGCACTGAAGACAGTGGCACTGAACACGGTGGCACTGAAGACAGTGGCACTGAAGACAGTGGCACTGAACACGGTGGCACTGAAGACAGTGGCACTGAAGACAGTGGCACTGAAGACAGTGGCACTGAAGACAGTGGCACTGAAAACAGTGGCACTGAAAACAGTGGCACTGAAGACAGTGGCACTGAAGACAGTGGCACTGAAAACAGTGGCACTGAAGACAGTGGCACTGAACACGGTGGCACTGAAGACAGTGGCACTGAAGACAGTGGCACTGAAGACAGTGGCACTGAACACGGTGGCACTGAAGACAGTGGCACTGAAGACAGTGGCACTGAACACGGTGGCACTGAAGGGGCAAGAGCTACAGCTCGTTGCTGATCATGTTAGCAGGAGATTCATCCATAAAAACCTCTGGTCGCAGTGGTGGCCCAGGTTAATCTCTCTTGTGTATAAATATATCATAGACCTTCATGGTCCAATATAGCTAGGGAGTTTTGAGAGATAGATAAATAAGAGAGAGAGAGAAAGAGAGGGAGCAGAAGCAGCAAGAGTACGTATATACGAGTGTAGAGACACACACCAAGTATCTATCACGGTATATGATGGGAATAACTGAGGGGCCAGCAAGGTCACATCCGTGTGGGGGTGATACAGCTGGTACATTCCAGGAAGGTGGTGTCACACCTCCATTATCATACCAACCCTGGCAGTCCCACCCCCAACACACACACATACACACATACACTAACTAACTAACTAACTAAATAGCTAACTAAATAACTAACTAACTAACTAGCTAACTACTAAGAGGTTGAAAGAGGGCAGTAGAATAGATAATTTTACAGCGTAACACGACCGTACCGACCCATCATGAAGCTTCTCAAAGACAAACAGACATAAGACAAATTTTAACCCAAAAAAATAGAGACAAATGGTAAATAAAAAAAGGAAATAGCAAGACCAACACTTTTCTTAAGATTTTATTCACCAAAATAAATTGAGTTTCCTAGAAAAGACTAGATCTAAGGGACATAATCAGCGAGGAAAAAACAAGTATAGAGTCTCTCTAACAGAAACGTATCTACAAAAACCTGTTTTAAATTAAGTTGTACTTGGCAGAAAAAAAATTCAAGTTAGGGAAATTTAAATCTAAAAGAAAAAAAAAATTTAGTGTCTCGAGTATAAAATAAAGAGGAGAAAGTCTTAAAAAAACCACCGTGTGATAAAGCTTGAGAGAGAGAGAGAGAGAGAGAGAGAGAGACGTGTTGGATAAGATAATCGAGGGATTTCATAATATACTGAGGGAATTATTGATTAAAAATCACCGTGAAAAGGAAAATGATATTTTGATCGGAGATTTTTTATTATAAAGAAATAAATAGGACAGCCTATGAGGCTGGAGCTATGGATTTACAATCCAAGGATTTCCTTAATATAATCACGATTTTTTTTATGCTTCTGCATAAAAATGAAGGACGAGGAGAGAGAGAGAGAGAGAGAGAGAGAGAGAGAGAGAGAGAGAGAGAGAGAGAGAGAGAGAGAGAGAGATGAGAAAGATATATATATATAGAGAGAAAGAGACATAAGGCAACAGACTGTCAATATTAGACCTACTGTAATGTCTACACAACAGACGAAGAAATTTTAAACACACATTCTCTAAGTCTTTTTGAAAAGTCTGATTATGTAGTATTGGAAATAAAACATTTATTCTTATATATGACATGGAAAAGAAATGAAAAAAAAGAAAAAGAGGCAATGGTTTTATTAAAAGAATGGAAAATGTAATGCCCATGAAGGCTGATAGAAGGAAAAGAGGTCATATGATTAGAAAATAACAGGATGAGGTAGATATAGATTTTTTTTATACCCGCAACAGAGATAACAAGAGAAAAACAGTCTCAAACTAAGAGGTGGAACGAAGGGAATAACAGACCATATTTCTTCGCAAACAGAGTAACAGACCAGAGGAATGATCAAACAGAGGGGGCATAGTAAGTGCTGACCCATACATGGAATATTTTGAAACGAGTCAGCTTAACAAAATCCTCCACAATAGAGCTAAGTAGCACACATACCTTCATGATGTTTTAACCCTGATGCCTAAGAATGCAGATATAAACAACTGGGAAGTTACATCATCGTTAAAAAATGCTGAAGATCAGACAGAACGAGCACGACTCCAGTGGCTACAAATTAGTAATGACGGAGAGGTCTTCAGACACACCTTAATGTGACTGTTGAGTGTTACCATCAGATCGAATCTCAAAAAAATCCTTCACACAGAGAAACTGAACTGTTATATTAAGTTGAAGGTGATAATATGTCAAGGAATGTCTCTCGTTTGGAATAGAATTTCACTGTGTGTTGACTGTGAGTGATTCGGAAAACGGACGATAATAGAGAACACCTAAATGACACAGGGTGTAGCACGTTACACAGAGTGTATCACGTGAAACAGGGTATAACACATGGCACAGGGTGTAGCACATGACACAGGATGTAGCATTTGACACAGGGTGCAGCACATGACACAGGGTGTAGCACATGACACAGGGTGTAACATATGACACAGGGTATAGCATATGACACAGGGTGTAGCATATGACAGTGTGTCATGCTGTAGTGTGTGGGATAGTGTCTATCACACACCCACTTAGTTTATGTAAGAATACTTTTTATGCTACCAAATTATAGGCCTAGGAGAGATTAACCCAGGCTTTATAATTTTAGCAGGCTGGAGGCCTAGACTAAAGTAACCCAGGTGTTTTAATTCTCCTAGGCTGGAGCCTAGAAATTTTAATACACGCACGTTGGAGGCCTAGTAGTATAAGGAATTTGAGTAAAAAAAATCCCATTGAAGTTAATAAAAAAAAATTATTGATCAGCAATAACATAAAAGAGTGTGAGGAGTAACAGGAGCACTCAGCGAGTGAATGACCTCAAGGTGGACGGTAATAGCAGTTTGTGATTGTCTACAAGCAGCTGGCGGCGTCTGCGAGAGCTCACAAATGCGTGGATCAGAAACTGTGTGTCTGCACACCCTGTAGTGGCCGGTCTGGTGGGGTCTGAGAACTCACAAGTGGTTAGAAACTGTCTGCTCACCCTGCAGTGGCCGGTCTGGAAAAGATCTGCTACAAAATACCGACAACTGTGAAATAATACACCTGGGCAGTGCAAGGGTCTTGATATGGTCTTGAGGACACGTTTCGCTGTGAGTGTTTTTTTTCAGCAGTGGAATGAAGAACCATTCGGGGCAAAACGTTTCCTCACTAAAATATCCTAACATTGGACATGTGTTGAACAGTTGAACAGGTTTCCTGTACACTAGATCATTTGTACAAGTTTCATAACATCGACAAGTTAAAGAATTAGACACATGTGCAACAACAAGGTATCGTTATTAAGTAGACGTTTCGACAGCCAGTGTCTTTATCAATACAAGGACAAAAACAGAAGAGTGAAGAGGTTGAAGGCGAGGTAATCAGTCCCTCAGCCCAGGAGCAGGTGTTCGGTATCGTATAGTCTTGATAAATCTGAAGCACGGGCAGGAAGAAGTGGGCTTGTATTCTGGAGTCAGATGAAGGTATTGTCAGTGGTCGGCGAGATGCCCCAGTGGAAGTTGATTATGCCCAAGTGTTGGGCCAGTGGTAGTATTTGTGGAGATGTTCTACCTGTCTACCTACCTGCCTACCTACCTACCTGGAGAAATACTCCCTCCTGAGGGATACTGATTAACAAAAAAATAATATCCCGTATCCCACTGATACTTTTTACTCTTAGATAGGTGTCCGTAGCTCGATTCGTAGCGCACTCAGCTCACACACCGAGGTCCGTGGTTCGATCACCGGTACGGGTGGAAACATTAGGACGTGTTTCCTTAAGACATCTGTCGTCCCTGTTCACCTATCAGTAAAATAGGTACCTGAGTATTACTCGACAGGTGTGGGTCGCATCCTGGGGGCAAAATTGACCTAATTTACCCGAAATGCTCTGCATAAGAAGGGGCTTTCTATTTAGTAGTATGTCACTGATGTCAGCCAGTGGCCGAACGTCGTGCTAGCCATCACAACCTGGTTGATAAGTTACGTGTTCCTTTGAGAGGTTTCCTTAATGTATACGTCTAAGTAAGGAAGACACGCCAAGTGTCACTTGGAAATGGTCTTCGTGCTGAAGCACTTGTTTCGCCAACACAATGGTCTAGGTGGCGAAACGTCTGTTTTGCCGACACCGGAAGCATAGCAGCTTTCTTCGACCCCGTTTACGTCTTTATTGCTGAGAAGTTCTGTTGAGTTTCCCGTGTTGTGTGTATCTGGCCACGCACACGCACACACACACACACACACACACACACACACACACGCACACACACACACACACACACGCACACACACACAACAGCCCAAGTGTCTACAGACAAGTGCCTTTGACAATTAGCAACTACCACTACTATTACACACACACATACATTATTATTATTGTTATTAATGGTAGTAGTAATAGTAGTAGAAATAATAGTAGTAGTAGTAGTAGTAGTAATAGTAGTAGTAGTAGAAGTCGGGCAACTGCAACAGAGGCAAGGTGAGAAGTGATGATTGGTGAAAAGATAAAAAGTAAAGAAGGAAGGGAAGTAGAAAGAAGTAAATCCTTTAAGTCGTGTTGGCTGGAAGGAGGAGAATGGAGGAGAGGATGGAAGAGACAGAGACGAATGGCAGGAAAACATGGAGGAAGAGGATTAGAAGAAAGATGGGAGGGGGTGAAAATAATGATTAGAGGGAAGAGAGGACACTGGCGAGGAAGAGAAAGAGAGAGAGAGAATTTCAGAGGATGTTAGAGTGAGGAGGAGGAGGAGGAGGAAGAGGTAAAAGGAGGGAATAATGAAATGATTAAACAACGGGTAAAGGAGGAAGAGGATAATGAAGAAGACATGGAGTAATTCATAATAAACGCTAAATAATATCCGATAAGTTGATAAATAAGACACATATAGAACACCTGGGAATGTTTCTTACGGCAGGCAGGTGTTCTTACGACAGGCAGATGTTCGTACGACAGGCAGATGTTCTTACGACAGGCAGGTGTTCTTACGACAGTCAGATGTTTTTACAACAGGCAGGTGTTCTTACGACAGGCAGGTGTTCTTACGACAGGCAGGTGTTCTTACGACAGGCAGGTGTTCTTACGACAGGCAGGTGTTCTTACGACAGGCAGGTGTTCTTACGACAGGCAGGTGTTCTTACGACAGGCAGGTGTTCTTACGACAGGCAGGTGTTCTTACGACAGGCAGGTGTTGCACACATTTTCCACTCATCACAGGCGGTAATATCATCCCATTAATGGTATAAAATCCCGAGAAGTTGAGGAATAAAACACATGTGTAACACCTGTGCATCATTATTATCATGCCCAGGTGTTCCACACGTGTATTATACACTATAAGAGCTAAACCCGGCTGGGCTTCACAGCGGTGACAACATTTAGAACACAGTTTAGGTCCAGGGATGTGCTAGACTCCTCGTCTCTGGGATGTTACCATGGTAGTGAGGGAGGGAGAGGAGAGGGAGGGAGAGGGGAGGGATGGAGGAAGGAAGGAAGGAAGCCTAGTAACTCCGAGGGAAAAGGGAGGGAAGAGGGGAAGGGGAAGGGTGAGAACACTTGTCCAGGATACTGCAAGCTTCATTTCCTCACTCCTTCCCCTCCTATTCTTTCTCCTATTCCACTTCTTCAGATCCTCATCTTGTTTACCCTCCTCAACTTCCACTTTTACCCCCCCCTCCATTGTTCCCATCCTACTGATCCTTCTCGCCTCTTCTTAGAGCAAGAGTCATGCACCAGCATCCCGTTGTTCGAAACATCTCACTCATCCCCCTGAAGGGTGAGTGAATGACACCAACCCACACCAACACCAGTATCCCTTCGCTAAAAAACACATTCTCCAAAAAGAGGTGTGCCTGGACGGTGCCTAGTCCAGCACTGGCATCCCTTCGTTCGAAACTCACACCTCCTTGAAGGGAATGTGATTGAAAGGTGTCCAGTCCAACATATTCACTACCTCGTCAAGTCACATTTTAGTCATTTCAATCGAGTCGTTTTAATACAGCAAAAAAGCTCTCATTTAGTAGAACTAATTAATATAGGAGGATTACCAATAGACCCCCTGGCCGTCTTCAAGAGGGAGCTGGACAGACACCTAAAGTCAGTACCTGACCAGCCGGGCTGTGGTTCGTACGTCGGTTTGCATGCGGGAGGCAGTAAGAGCCTGGTTGATCGGGCCCTGATCTACCGAGGCCTGGTCATGGACCGAGCCGAGGGGGCGTTGACCCCGGAACACCCTCCAGGTATGTGAATGAATGGTTCAGAGAACCGACGAGTTGGTAAATTAGACACATATGCAACACTTGGGTATCTTTATTGAGGAAACGTTTCGCCACACAGTGGCTTCATCAGTCCATACAAAGGAGAATCGTGAAGAACAGGAGGAGTGTGAGGTTGTCAGGCCCTCAATCTTGAGACGATGTTGTCAGTCCATCAATCTTGAATAGAATAACAGAATATGAGCAGAGGGAGCTTATATACTGTAGACAGGAGAGGTGCAGCAGTTGTAGGAGGTGTCACATTTGTTCAATGTGGAAGTAGGTCGTGCCCAAGGAATAGGCAAGCGAAGAAATCCCTGTATTAAGATACCAAGATGTTGCAGTGTCAGACAGGATGTGAATGAATGGTTCAGAGAACCGACGAGTTCTTCACGATTCTCCTTTGTATGGACTGATGAAGCCACTGTGTGGCGAAACGTTTCCTCAATAAAGATACCCAAGTGTTGCATATGTGTCTAATTTACCAACCCTCCAGGTATATTCCAGGTGGCTTCTGTCTCAGGTGATAACGCCCTTGGCTCACAACTGAAGGACCAGGAGTTGATCTGGGCACGGGTGGAAACGTTGGTCTTGTTTCCTGACACCTGTTATTCCTGCTCATCTAGCGGTAAGTAGGTACCTGGGCGTTACTTGACTGTTGTGGGTTGCATCCCGAGCGGTGGTAGTATATCTTAGATAGGCCTACACTTTAAAACGAGCTGAGGTAGGTAACAGTTCTTAGCCTGTATATGCAAATGAAGCAAATGTGCTTCATTAGGGATATCGAAGCTAAATCCATGGATACCTTGGATTGGAACGATATGGAAAAATAAAGCCCACTGTATGGTCGAAACGTAGTCAATAAAGAATCGCATTCGTGTTCATTTTCCCATCGTGTCGCTATTTTATGCGTTGAGAATGGATGAATTTGAGAAGGACCTGCCAAGTGCAGCCCAGTAGACCTCCTGCAGTGCTCCCGCGCTGTTATTAAAAAAAATCCTTCCCGGAAGTGCAGACTAACTGTTTGCTAGACAAGTGGTTAGGTTTCTTGAGGTCATCTTGAGCAGCGGGACACACGCACCTCAACACCCTCGTTATAGCGGCCACTGAACATGCGTTATCCTGGCCAGGGTGTTAGCCTTCCCAACGACGCCTTGACTCACTGCTCGTGGTTGAGCCCTTAAAGTTACGTCTTGTCCATCAAAGAATGTAACTGATGACTAAGACACATGTCCAACAGTTGGGTATCTTTACTGTTGAAACGTTTCGCCTACACAGTAGGCTTCTTCAGTCAAGAGCAGCAGGTGCAGTAGTGAAATAGAGATGTAATCAGTCCCTCAATTGATGGACTGATTACATCATCTTTACCTCACTACCACAACTGTTGCCTCTGTATTTGACTGAAGAAGCCTACTGTGTAGGTGAAATGTTTCAACAGTAAAGATACCCAACTGTTGCACATGTGTGTTAATTATCAACTTGTCGGTATTTTATACTCTATGCATGATCCGAGAAAGGCATCCCCGTATCCTATAACCCCAGCCCCCTCTACCTCAGTGACCCGAGAAAAGTATCCCTTTATCCCATCAAACCCAGCGCTTCTAACTCGATACACGCAAAAGGAATAGTACAGAGTGCTGCATAAGTTTATAATGCAGTTAAATATGAGTTCTGAAGGTTTGAAGACGATCGGA
The DNA here is from genome assembly GCA_009830355.1 of Cherax destructor. NCBI lineage: Eukaryota > Metazoa > Arthropoda > Malacostraca > Decapoda > Parastacidae > Cherax > Cherax destructor. The sequence goes on along the minus strand of WNWK01000166.1, from coordinate 505,195 downwards.
TAAGGCATTCACAAGTTATCGCATGTAAACTTATATCTCAACGTCTTAAAAAAATGGCAAATTGGCACCTATACATCCCATCACGAATTCGAACCGTCTATTAAGTAAGATACACCAGCTTTGAAAGTTTCAAGCCAATCAGAAGAGGCATTGTAGGCCTGCTGCTGCAATACACTTTATGTTTTTATTCTTCCTATCGTCTATTAAATTCACCACATAAACAAAAAAGCATCCTCGTTATTTTTTTTACACATCTCTGTCTTGAGGACACTAAATTTCCATTTATATATGAGTTAGACACCTACGTTCATTATTTTCTGGCTGTGACGAGAGACCGATGCTGCTACGCCGTGTCTCGGAGAGACGCGATGTGAAAATATAACTAAAAGACGATAAAATTAGAAGATAACTGAGATACACGGCATAATAAGATAACTGGGATACGTGATATTAATAAGAAGATAGCTGGGACAAATGATATAAGAAGATAACAACTGGGATATAAGATGATAATAACTGGGGGGGGGGTATACTATATAGCAGGCAGATAACGTAACAATAGCTGTTGATAACCACAGCGTAAAATGATAACATTCTAGAAGGCAATACTGTCAACAGGTATAGCAGAACGAAGACACTAAGAGCAAGCATTTATTTGGTCGACATTTCGCTCACATGGGAGTTTTTTCAGGTCATGGCTTCCATTAGCTCACCAGTTTCGGTCCATCCTGGTGCATTGCCAAGCCAATGGTAGTTTCACTTGACAATAAGTCACAGTAGGATCGAAACTTCGACTAATGTTTCGTCTCCAAAACGTCCGGTCACCAGTGCCTCTGCTGGTCACGGACCATCCTGACCACCGGACCTGACCATCAAGTGTCTTCAGCTATGCAGTTGACCTCGTCACCCGCCAGTACATCCAGAATAGCAATTGCATTATACAATTCGCTTTATCACTGAACGCTCTTAGAGGGTCCAGCAATGATGATATTTCATGCAGATATCGCAGTAGTATGCCGGATGCAACAGGAGGTATTGCAAGAGTATGCAAGGTATACTTTAAGTCTCTCGTGGGTATTTTGAATATACGATGGTTTGAAAGGAATATGTCGGGTAAATCATGGATGTCTCACGGGAATATATCGGATATGCCCCGTCATCCTCAGTGGGAAGGGAATCCTCAGTGGGGGAATTCTCAGTGGGGGGGGAATCTTCATAAAGCAAAATTTCAATTTATTCACATTCACTGTAGCATCCCGACCTTTATACCTCGAAGTTTTCTCGCTGATCGCATCGGGAGATCGAGTCACCAATCACCAATATTTTAGCTTTAAGGCTCGATTTTGATTGGACGATACCACTTGAGGTGGCTGTCGGCTCGGACGAATCAGAAGGCGATGCGTATCTTCTTTTTTTTTTCAGTTGAGGGCTTGTCCCCTGGCCACAGGTCGCCACCTACCACTTTTACCGAAGACTATTTCATAGCTGCGTCGGCGCCTCCGACCGGAGACAGCAAAACAAAGACGACTGAAATTCTCATCCTCGTAGAATTACTTGATGGGTTCGTCTACATCTGTGTTGTTGTTCGCAATTTCAATTCTCAGCTCGCTTACGCCAGCTGGGGAAAGCTCAGGACCAGCTTTTCACTGATGTTCATCTTCTGAGTCAGTCCGTCAGTCCCTCTGTGTGTACACTACGCCATGTAAGGTACACACGTGCCCAGCCCTGTGTGCAGAACGAGAATGGCATAGTGTGCGTTTTGTGCCCGTATGGTGAGGGACTGTTACAAGTAGTAGGGTCATGAGGACACAGAGCGAGGGTGGATGCGAAGGTGGTCAGGTAGTGGACGGGGTCAGGACGGGGCTAGACGGAGATGAGGATAGACAGAGTGGGCGTGGGTAGTGGCCAGGGTGAGTGTACGGGGTGCAGAGTTAGCAAGTGAGCTATGGTACCTAATTCCTTCCCTTTACCCCCATCTGTCTAGCTCCTGGGCCCGCCATTCGACCCTCGATTTTGTGTTGTAGTAAATTGGGCCCCGTTTGGCTTTGTCATACCTGCCTTTGACTCCATGTATGGAGTTAACCTCCACTGGCTCTCTTGCAAATGCATTCCACGTGTGTACTCGCCCATTTGTATTCACTGGCTCACAGGTATTCCTTGATCCGTTGGAGTGCTATTTTTCCTTTCATCACCTTTCTTATTTTGTGTACGAGGACTGTGTCATTTGCCTTCCTGTATCCCCAAAAAGATAGAGTTAACCCACCCAAATCTTTCTTACTTAACCTCCGTGGCATTTGGTTGTGCAGACGTGTCGTACACCTTTGTCAACTGATAAAGTCCCTGGTGGGCGAAACGTCTTATTCCCATATTATCTGTGTACTATACCACTGTATTACCTGTTCGTCAGGGAAGATTAGCTATGTCTCAAATGGATCAAATCACACACACACACACACATTCCAGGATCATGGACCGGCGGCCCGGTCCATGATCAGGCCTCGTATGTAAACAATACACGCGGCTGAGATGAAATAACAGGTCAAAAGGTCTTGGGTTAATCAATTTTTAGATAGACCATTTAGCATTCCGGGTCTAAGACCAGTTGAATGAACGTTGCCATAGATATTATTTTTTTCAGGTTGACTCATTGTATATATGATGGTCTGTTCGATATGACAGACTATTTATCATATTGTACACTAGAACCCTTGTGGTTGAATAGAATAGATGCTGAGGTAGAATGGCAGCTAAGATACGACAGCAGCTGAGGTCGACAACATCTGAGGTTGACTAACATCCGAGGGGAAAAATAACAGCCAAATAACAGCAACTGAAATAAGACAACAGCCGAGGCAGTAAATATCAACAAAAGGAGAAAACAAAATAACAGTTCTTGGCCCTGCAAACTTAACGGAGAAAAATCGTAATGCATCATGAGCGGTGGTTGTTCAACATGAAGTCCCTCACTTGAAAGGAAAAAAAAAATACTTCATTACTGTCGGCTTGTATTTATCGTCGTCTCAATCTGGAGGCGCCTCACAGCCTCTCTGATACAATCTTCACCTCTCAGAAGGAGTCGTACATGATGAGGCATTACCTGTAGACTTACGAACGACTCTTTAAAATCAAATACAAGACTCAGAATTTAATCTCCAACACGGGGAATACTTGAACGATAATGACACGACTTCACTACAATGTTTTCTTTGAAATATGCTATGTAGTAAGTGGTGTGCATACTCTGTGGGCTTTCAAATTATTGTATATGTACGTTAATTATTGTATACGTAGATTAATTTGCAATAATAATAATAATAATAATAATAATAATAAATTATTATTATTATTATTATTATTATTATTATTATTATTATTATTATTATCCTAGCTGAGGTTAGATTAGCGGATGTTTAGATAATGTGATTGAGGCCCGTGTCAGGAGAGTGTTTGTTTCCTGACTAACAAAACACTACCACCTTGATGGCTCGCTCGCCCACCTCGCTTCACCCTCGCGGTCCCAGTTATTTCAAGACAGGTTGTGTTTACTGCCTCTTCTCAGCCAAGCCAGCCACACTCCAGTAGGCACTGAATTACACCGACCTAAGGGGAAAAGTGAATGAGAGAGAGAGAGAGAGAGAGAGAGAGAGAGAGAGAGAGAGAGAGAGAGAGAGAGAGAGAGAGATTCATTTTGTCCCGAGTGGCCAGTTTATTGGACCACGCCACTCATCCTATGAGTAAACATGTTCAGATAGTTGATACGCCCCTGACGAGGTCAAATCCATTTTTTGCCTGTTTCTGTATACAAGTATCACTCTCTTTACAATCAAGAGTCTTTATTTACCACCACCTTCGCACATTTTCATCATCTAATTGCTGCAAATCATGAACTTTCTTGTGCAATGTTGCCACTCGTAGTTGCAACGTACTACACTCTTCAAACCTGTTTGTAGTATTAATTCTATATGCTTAATTTGATGGAGACGCAATTAGAAATGTTCCAGCCTCATTTGCAACACTTCAGGATGATTTTTTGACGTACTTGCCTCTTCACATCGGCAAACAACATCTAATACGTCATGACCCTCCTACTGCGCTATGCGGATTATTTTCTTTATATTTTTATAATTAAGCGCAACCGGCTGCAACCCAGGATCCTTCTTGATACCTTTGACCTTAACTCCTTCAAGAAGAGTCCTTGAAGAGGTCTTTTAGACCAAAAAATGGAATAGTCTTTCCTTATTTCCTAACGAAGCATTACAGAGTAAACGGCTTAGACTTTACTGTGACTGTGCTTCAAAACACTTGGTCTCAACGCAAAATAAACTGCAATTCCTGGAGGCCGCTGACTGCTGCGCATCTCCCTGCCAATATCTGCAACTCTATCAGTCATTAACCAATGTAATCTTGGTTATCAGTCAGGCAGCGACGCGTGTTGACGTTTGGAAATTAGGTAATGAGCACTTACTGACAAGCTCTGGGCCAGGTACCGCCCCCAGCGTGCTCCGCCTCTCTTATTTCTTTTTCAAGTGTTACATGAGTACTGCTGCTTCTGTCGCTGCCGCTGCTGCTGCTCCTGTTACTAATGCTGCTACTGCTGTTGTTACTGTTACTGCTACTGATGCTACTGCTGGTGCTGTTGTTGCAGCTATCACTTCTGTTCGTGGTGCTGTTGCTCCTGCTGTTGTTGTAGCTACTATGTCGTTATTGTTGCTATTAGTGTTTCTGCTGTTGCTTCTGTTTCTGCTACCGTTGCTTCTGCTGTTGGTTTTCCTGCTGTTGTTGGCTCGTGCTTTCACCCACCCACTTACGAAATCCTATTCCGCATGTTACCTGGTCATTTCTGTCGTTTCTAAAATTACAGTGCAATATTATATAACGTACAGAATAGCTTTCAAGACAAGGCAGTTATTCGTAATGTAATTCATCGTTATAAGTTTAGAGGGAAGGAGAAGAATTTCTAGATGAAAACATTGAAAAAATAATCAACAAATTAAATTATAAATAATGACCAGTGACATAAACCCACATGGATAAAATGAAACAGAAGACAGGAAGGGGTAAAGTATATTTCGGCCACCTATTTCAGCCTTCTTCAGGTGTTTATTTGTGCCGTTGCAAGATATATCTTGACGAACAAAAAAAAGGCATAATACCTTGACTGGAACAATGCACCTTACTACGACGTTTCGGTCCGACTTGGACTATTTACAAAGTCCAAGTCGGACCAAAACGTCGTCGTAAGCTTAGCATTCCTATGTGCGGGGTTATTTGTGTAAGTGTTGCTGTCATCGCAGCCGTGCAAGAGAACCAGAGTGATCATTGCAACAGCTGCCCAACCCTGCAATACTGATACATGATCACCCGGTGACTTGCAACTGTTTCCTCCAGTGGTAATATTGGACTCTTCAAATACAAACATTGCACATGAGTTGTAAAACCTTAACTGCTGCTAATGACTGGAGGATGGACATTAATGTCCATCATTTCCATCCATCTAGGACCTGGATGGTTGAAAATGACGGGCATCAGGCGCAGGATTCCAGGAATGCTCGCCTCGTGTGCGGTGCCGCTGACAGCCGGGTCGTCCCTACGAGATTTCAAGACTGTCGCAAAATCCACACGGAGAACTGACGATAAGAGTGAAGAAAAGACAAACGTTGCGGGACACGCCTTTGTTTGGACTGCGTTTCGCTCACGGTGCAGCTTTGTCCCATAATATAAGTGATTTACATCTGTCTGAGTATATAAATAGATATACGTCTCTGTGTATATGCACAGATATACATCTTTGTGTGTGTATACACACAGATATACATCTCTCAGTGTATGTACACAGATATACATATCTCAGTGTATGTACACAGATATACATCTCTCTGTGTATATACACAGATATACATCTCTCTGTGTATATACACAGATATACATCTCTCTGTGTATATACACTGATATATTTCTTTTGTTTAACACGCTGGACCTCTCGCACCGAGGCAGGTGACCCGAAAAAAAAACTTTCACCATCATTTACACTATCAGTGATTTGCCAGAGGCGCGCAGATACACAAACATACACCTCTCGTTTAATATTTAGCAAGAGATATACGCCTCTTGGTGCAAATACTTAAACAAACACTTAGGTGTATATACCTCGTGTGAGTTACAACTTTTACTCGCTGCAGGTAGCGATATCCACATCTCTCTGCCCTCTGCAGGCTGCTTCTCTGTCTTCTGGAGCAATATCCTCCTGTCCTCTGGATCCGTCTCTCCTGACCCTTTGGAGACGCGTTTTCCTTGCTTTCTGAAGGCGTCTTCCCCTGCCCTCTGGAGGCATCCTCTCACCCCTTTCCCTTTCCCTCAGGAGGAACCTCTCAGCACTCCCCCTCATGTACACTAATGCCTAATAAGCCGACAGTACCACCACAGCTGTGGCGAGCGTTTTCCCCTCGCTTCCGGGGGGAACGATAACCCTTCCATCCCCCTCTAGATCTTTATTATCCTTCCTACATTTTATTTCTCGGGGGCAATGCCAGAGGTCCTGGCTGGCATCTGGAAGGAAGGACCTCCACAGATGACACCCTTTTTTGGAGGAAGGAACCTCACGTCCTGCAGGACCTCAGGCAATTCACCTTTCTCAACCTCTCGCTCGTGTCAATATTCCTGCCCGGAGGCCTCAACCTTTTCCTCATCCTCTGGGAATGTCTTATCATTTTCACCCTTATGCAGCACTGACATGAAGGTGATACAGTATGTCCCCGATGAGTTGTCAGTTAAGTCATTGTCGTCGACAGATGGTAATTCCTCAAGGAAAAAAAACATTCCTTAGGTCTCTGTCTTAAATTCCCGAGAAAATATAAAGTGACGTTAGTTTTCTGGTGTTTCCCCTCTGTTTTCGGAAGTGATTTGCCCTCACCTGACCTCCATCCCGAGTCCCACATCTTTTTATTTTTTTGAGGGTTAACGGCCTTCTGCTCTAATTTTACCCCCACCAACCTAGAGGGGTAAATCAGCCCCGTGGGAAATACTTTGTCGTTGCTCCCCCGGTGTATGTGTCGTGTGTGATGTATGTGTATGTGTCGTGTGTGTGTGTGTGTGTGTGTGGTGTGTGATGTATGTGTCGTGTGTGTGTGTGTGTGTGTGTGTGTGTGTGTGTGTGTGTGTGTGTGTGTGTGTGTGTGTGTGTGTGTGTGTGTGTGTGTGTGTGTGTGTGTGTCAACACATCACACATCACATACCCCCTCCTTGACCGTCTTGCCCCGCCCCTACCATAGTGCCCACAAGGGGTCATCTTATGACCGAGACTTATATATATATACTGAGATATACACCCCATGGTGTATACCTCTGCTCTCACTGCGTACATATCTAGAGACTGCCTAGTTTATAGGTTTAAAAAGTATTAAGTACACGAGATATTAATGCTACATGTCACCTGTTCACCACCAATCAAGAATACATTAAGCTCTCAAATTGGGTTTAAATAAAACTCAGTGTATCTACACTACGAGATACACACCTCACGCCTATACCTACTGTGAATAGGAAGATAAACCCTCCATGTATATTCAAATCGTCAGTATATCACCCACACGAAGGCAGGTGAGCACAGCTTAACAAGCGCCTCAGGATAGTTTAGTTAATTCTGGAGTACTGATTGGCTCGACATCTCATTGTAGGTTTCTGATTGAGTTAGAAGAGGCGCGGATGGGCAGTGCGAGGAAGTTCAGGACACCTCACAAAAAGTCTATACATATTCTAGTTAGTTACTGGAGTTCCTCCGTCAGTGTTAGTCGAGTCGGTGTCACCAATTACCGCAAGATAAGCGACGTTTCGCTCAGTGCTATAGAGGTTGGAAAAGTATGCGGACATGTGCTTAAAATATACGCCGCAAGACATACGTTATAATCATTCGTTATAAGATATGCACTACAGAACATACGCTATAAAACATATGCTTCAATGTAAATGTTATGAATCATGAGTGAGAAAATGTCATAGAACAGACGTTTTAGATTAGACGTTATAAAACAGACGCCATAAAGCGTGCACTATAAATCATACGTTATATAACACCTTTTAGAAGACATTTCTTAGGAAATCTTCGCTGAGAACATACGTTCAAAACATACAAAGCAAATCATACTTTTAAAAAAACACGCGTTGGAAGATAGAAGAAATAACCATACCGATAATATGACTCAATAGACACTTAAAGTGCATAATGCACTTAAGACAGCTGTGTAAGTTGTCACGCCTGGTTGCCGGGATGGAAATTCTTGTAGGCGTCCTTTGACGTTTCTGCAGACGTCTCTGCAGACGGGGTTGCCTGGGAATGAAGCTAAGTCTTCGGAGCGTCCTGAGTGTGTGCCAGAAGAGCTAATCAAGGTCAGTGTTTCACCTTGGCTGAAGACTGTCAGATTTGTGACATTAGAACAAAAAAACATGGTAGTTGTACGTTGCATTGCACGATGTAATGCACCGTGTATCGTATGTTGTATTGTATGGTGTATCGTACGTTGTATGGTTGTATGGTGTATCGTACGTTGTATTGTATGGTTGTATGGTGTATCGTACGTTGTATTGTATGGTTGTATGGTGTACCGTACGGTGTATTGTACGTTATATTGTATGGTGTACCGTACGGTGTATCGTACGTTGTATCGTACGTTATATTGTATGGTGTATCGTACGTTATATTGTATGGTGTATCGTACGTTGTATTGTATGGTGTATTGAACGTTGTATTGTACGTTGCATTGTACATTTTTTGTATGGTGTATTGTACGTTGTATTATACGGTTAATTTTACGGCGTTTTGTACGTTGTATTGTACGTTGTATTGTACGTTGTATTGTACGTTGTATTGTACGTTGTATTGTACAGTCTGGTTGGTGGGTGGGTTCCTGTTTCCTTTTCACAACTTAAATATTTTAACGCCTCTCTTTTGCTACGTTTATTTGCGTTTTGTTATTATTGGGCAAATTTGGCTTAGACGACAGTCTTACCTAACCTAACCTAGTTAAATCTTACCTAACCTAAACTAACCTAATCTCATGTAGTCGAATCTTACTTGAACTAACCTTAATGTCTATTAATAAATTTATGTAAAATGGTATATAGTCACTAGCTTATAAATATGTGTGTGTGTGTGTGTGTGTGTACTCACCTAGTTGTGGTTGCAGGGGTCGAGACATAGCTCCTGGCCCCGCCTCTTCACTGGCCACTGCCTCCACTACATCGCTTCCCAAGCTATTCCACTTCCCGACCACTCTGTGACTGAAGAAATACTTCCTAACATCCCTGTGATTCATCTTGAGTCTTCAACTTCCAACTGTGTCCCTTGTTGCTGTGTCCCATCTCTGGAAAATTCTGTCTGTCAACCTTGTCAATTCCTCTCACTATTTTATATGTCGTTATCATGTCCCCCCTATCTCTCCTGTCCTCCAGTGTCGTCAGGTCGATTTCCCTTAACCTCTCCTCGTAGGACATACCCCTTAGCTCCGGGACTAGTCTTGTTGCAAACCTTTGCACTTTCTCTAGTTTCTTTATGTGCTTGACTAGGTGTGGGTTCCAAACTGGTGCTGCATACTCCAGTATGGGCCTAACGTACACAGTGTACAGGTTCCTGAACGATTCTTTATTAAGATGTCGGAATGCTGTTCTTAGGTTTGCTAGGCGCCCGTATGCTGCAGCAGTTATTTGGTTGATGTGCGCCTCAGGAGATGTGCCTGGTGTTATACTCACCCCAAGATCTTTTTCCTTGATTGAGGTTTGTAGTCTCTGGCCCCCTAGACTGTACTCTGTCTGCGGTCTTCTTTGCCCTTCCCCAATCTTCATGACTTTGCACTTGGTGGGGTTGAACTCCAGGAGCCAATTGCTGGACCAGGTTTGCAGCCTGTCCAGATCCCATTGTAGTTCTGCCTGGTCCTCGTCCGATTGAATTCTTCTCATCAACTTCACATCATCTGCAAACAGGGACACTTCGAAGTCTATTCCTTCCGTCATGTTCACAAATACCAGAAACAGCACCGGTCCTAGGACTGACCCCTGTGGAACCCCACTCGTCACCGTGTGTGTGTGTGTGTGTGTGTGTGTGTGTGTGTGTGTGTGTGTGTGTGTGTGTGTGTAAAATAGTATGTAAATAGTCACTAGTTTGACTCACGAAATCGTAGTGACACGAGTGCAAACAAACCCTACCACGAGTGGCGATAGAACCCGCGGCCAGAAAGTCGTAAAACTCCAGACCGACGCGTTATCCACTGGGCCAGCTGGCCCAGTGGATAACCCGGTCACAGTGGTGTCTATGGTAACTTCCCCATGGTGTATAAATATACCTAGTTGATTGAATCTAATTGTAGCCAGCTGGCCCAATGGTATGGTTAGTCACTAGCATATAAATGACGTGTGTGTTATGTATATGTGTGTGCGTGTGTTAGGTATGTGTGTGCGTGTGTGTTATGTATATGTGTGCGTGTGAGTGTACATCGTTCCTCCAGCAACCATCATTTGCGTGTTCATCAGTCTGAATTTTACTCCCACAATTTAAATTTCTATTTCGCGGACCACAAAAAATGATAATTTAGAGAGACAAGTAACGACAGCTTATCGAGAGTTTTACCCCGACGCTGCCACGGACAAAACCCCTGTTTATCATGGCCACACATGCTAATACCCCAGGAAAATGCCATTCGTTAATTGTCTCCCGATGTGCTGATTTAATCGCGGTTAGTAATTACCACAAGCAGGAGCGGACATCAGTATACGCGGCTTAGTGTACAACAGGATTAGCGTTCCCTCGGACATCAGGATTTACTGCCCAGCTGACTTCAGTACTGGCGGAGGGCCCCATGTCCGTGTATATATTATGACTTGCCTTCTCAGATATAATGATTTTTTTTAACCGGGGTACACTGCTATAGCGTATCTGGCGATTAGCAGACGAAGACTCGAGCCTCAAGCATTCCTTGCGCTTCGTGTAATCTATAGACCCCTAAACACACTGACCACAGTAACCTATGGAGCGAAATTGCTAAGGTACGAAAATGTGTATTTTATTAATGGGAGATTTTAACTTTTGTCATATTAATTGGAGCAGGTTGATAGGAAACCAAGAATCTAGCGACTTCCTACATTTTTTTAAGGACTGTTCATTGAAACAGTTTGTGACAGAACTTACTTGACTTAAATAACAAAAAAAGGCACAATACCGTGACTGGAACAATACACACACAACTCCTCTCTTTTATATGTGCGGGTTGTGTGTGTATTATTTGACTTAGTTCTGGCAAATAAGAACTCTCTGATAAGTAACCTCGAGGTTAATGAAGAGCTTGGGGAAAGTCAACACTTAGTTTCAGTATCTCATGGAATTACCATAATAACGATTACAAAGTTAATATCCCTAATTTTCGTGTAATGAAAATATGGGGTCAATCCGGTCTTATCTCCACCGCACGCACGGTGTTCGGAAGCCGGGCTGTTAACCACTGTTCCTTCCCCGACTTACGACTGATTCCCCCCGTTTTAGAACATACGAAAATCAGCTGAGGGCATAAAAAGGCACTCTCTAGAAAGGCGTAGAATTTGGGGGATAGAAGAAAGGGGATACGATGTGTATAAATGAAGAAAGCAGAATAAATAAAGGGGATATTAATAATATCTAACCAATACATGACTCGTAGCAATGTATTCAAACTGGACATAATAAAGATTTAGAAAGGATATAGGAGAGCACACTAGTATGGCAGATGAGTCATAGATGAGTGGAACACACGTCCCAGGTAGCGTCATAGAAGCCAGAGCCCTGGGTGGCTTTAAAAATAGGGTGAACAGGTACATGAGTGGGTGTTAGACCTGCCTTCCCTTGCTCCACTCTTATGTTCAGGAAGAGGTGGAACGCCCCCCACCCCGTCCCTAAAAAAAATTATCCTGTTCAGAACACGACAACGACGACAATTTCCACGTATTGCTACGGCTAGATTAACTCTAGCAATTATGTATTCAAAGTGATTTAATTAATGTTGATGCAATTGTCGACTACGACGACGGCGACAGCAGAGTCCAAGCTAACTTGCTGCAGTGTTGCTGTAGACACAGCTGTAGACACAGCTGTAGATAGTGAGGGAAGCTGGAGGGAGGGAGTGTAGTAAATAAAACAAAAGGTAAACGGGGATAAAGAGAACGTTAGGCAGCACTACTCACACAGAGACCGTACCATCACAACAAACATTAGACAACCCGACAACACTAAACACACCATTGAAAATATCGACTCAGTGTTTGGAGATGTCAGCGTTCATGCATCATTTATCATTACAAGTCAATATTATCTGTTTGTAGCAAATATTGTATATTTATGTAAAATATTACGAGCGTTAGTTACAAGTTTTCTGTACTGTTTATGAATGTCAGTGATATTAATCCTTGGTTTCTAAACTCCGGTAATTTTTAAGGAATAATTATTAAAAATGTTCTCTCCACACACATTACATTGCCTGTCCCTGCAATACACACACTTCACTAGGTCTGTCCCTGCAATACACACACTTCACTAGGTCTATCCCTGCAATACACACACTTCACTAGGTCTGTCCCTGCAATACACACACTTCACTTGGTCTGTCCCTGCAATACACACACTTCACTTGGTCTGTCCCTGCAATACACACACTTCACTTGGTCTGTCCCTGCAATACACACACTTCACTAGGTCTGTCCCTGCAATACACACACTTCACTTGGTCTGTCCCTGCAATACAGACACTTCACTAGGTCTGTCCCTGCAATACACACACTTCACTTGGTCTGTCCCTGCAATACACACACTTCACTAGGTCTGTCCCTGCAATACACACACTTCACTTGGTCTGTCCCTGCAATACAGACACTTCACTAGGTCTGTCCCTGCAATACACACGCTTCACTAGGTCTGTCCCTGCAATACACACACTTTACTTGGTCTGTTAATGCAATACACACGCTTCACTAGGTCTGTCCCTGCAATACACACACTTCACTTGGTCTGTCCCTGCAATACACACACTTCACTAGGTCTGTCCCTGCAATACACACACTTCACTAGGTCTGTCCGTGCAATACACACACTTCACTTGGTCTGTCCCTGCAATACACACTTCACTAGGTCTGTCCCTGCAATACACACACTTGGTCTGTCCCTGCAATACACATGCTTCACTTGGTCTGTCCCTGCAATACACACACTTCACTAGGTCTGTCCCTCCAATACACACACTTCACTAGGTCTGTCCCTGCAATACACACACTTCACTAGGTCTGTCCCTCCAATACACACACTTCACTAGGTCTGTCCCTGCAATACACACACTTCACTTGGTCTGTCCCTGCAATACACACACTTCACTAGGTCTGTCCCTGCAATACACACACTTCACTTGGTCTGTCCCTGCAATACAGACACTTCACTAGGTCTGTCCCTGCAATACACACGCTTTACTTGGTCTGTTAATGCAATACACACGCTTCACTAGGTCTGTCCCTGCAATACACACACTTCACTTGGTCTGTCCCTGCAATACACACACTTCACTAGGTCTGTCCCTGCAATCCACACTTCACTAGGTCTGTCCGTGCAATACACACACTTCACTTGGTCTGTCCCTGCAATACACACTTCACTAGGTCTGTCCCTGCAATACACACACTTGGTCTGTCCCTGCAATACACATGCTTCACTAGGTCTGTCCCTCCAATATACACACTTCACTAGGTCTGTCCCTCCAATACACACACTTCACTAGGTCTGTCCCTGCAATACACACACTTCACTAGGTCTGTCCCTGCAATACACACACTTCACTAGGTCTGTCCCTGCAATACACACACTTCACTTGGTCTGTCCCTGCAATACACACACTTCACTAGGTCTGTCCCTGCAATACACACACTTCACTAGGTCTGTCCGTGCAATACACACACTTCACTTGGTCTGTCCCTGCAATACACACTTCACTAGGTCTGTCCCTGCAATACACACACTTGGTCTGTCCCTGCAATACACATGCTTCACTTGGTCTGTCCCTGCAATACACACGCTTCACTAGGTCTGTCCCTCCAATACACACACTTCACTAGGTCTGTCCCTGCAATACACACACTTCACTAGGTCTGTCCCTCCAATACACACACTTCACTAGGTCTGTCCCTGCAATACACACACTTCACTAGGTCTGTCCCTGCAATACACACACTTGGTCTGTCCCTGCAATACACACGCTTCACTAGGTCTGTCCCTGCAATACATACACTTCACTAGGTCTGTCCCTGCAATACACACACTTCACTAGGTCTGTCCCTGCAATACACACACTTCACTAGGTCTGTCCCTCCAATACACACACTTCACTAGGTCTGTCCCTGCAATACACACACTTGGTCTGTCCCTGCAATACACACATTTGGTCTGTCCCTCCAATACACACACTTCACTAGGTCTGTCCCTGCAATACACACACTTCACTAGGTCTGTCCCTGCAATACACACACTTCACTAGGTCTGTCCCTCCAATACACACACTTCACTAGGTCTGTCCCTGCAATACACACTTCACTAGGTCTGTCCCTCCAATACACACACTTCACTAGGTCTGTCCCTGCAATACACACACTTCACTAGGTCTGTCCCTGCAATACACACACTTCACTAGGTCTGTCCCTGCAATACACACACTTCACTAGGTCTGTCCCTGCAATACACACACTTCACTAGGTCTGTCCCTGCAATACACACACTTCACTAGGTATGTCCCTGCAATACACACACTTCACTAGGTCTGTTCCTGCAATACACACACTTCACTTGGTCTGTCCCTGCAATACACACACTTCACTAGGTCTGTCCCTGCAATACACACACTTCACTAGGTCTGTCCCTGCAATACACACACTTCACTTGGTCTGTCCCTGCAATACACACACTTCACTTGGTCTGTCCCTGCAATACACACACTTCACTAGGTCTGTCCCTGCAATACACACACTTCACTAGGTCTGTCCCTGCAATACACACACTTCACTAGGTCTGTCCCTGCAATACACACACTTCACTAGGTCTGTCCCTGCAATACACACACTTCACTTGGTCTGTCCCTGCAACACACACTTCACTCGGTCTGTCCCTCCAATACACACACTCCACTCGGTCTGTCCCTCCAATATACACACTCCACTCGGTCTGTCCCTGCAACACACACTTCACTTGGTCTGTCCCTCCAATACACACACTCCACTCGGTCTGTCCCTCCAATACACACACTCCACTCGGTCTGTCCCTCCAATACACACACTCCACTCGGTCTGTCCCTCCAATACACACACTCCACTCGGTCTGTCCCTCCAATACACACACTTCACTCGGTCTGTCCCTCCAATACACACACTTCACTCGGTCTGTCCCTCCAATACACACACTTCACTCGGTCTGTCCCTCCAATACACACACTTCACTCGGTCTGTCCTCTCCTAGAGTTGCTACACTCACCTGCTACATAAACCCTGGCCACCACACACTCACTCTAAGTTCAGCCGACTTTTTTTTCCACAAACTCTGAGGCTAATTAATGGGTAATTAAACCTTAAAGGGAGATGCCTAGGTTCTTCTGACTCTTAACATTTCTTGTCAAACCTATTTTTTTCCCCCCCTCCCTGGAGTCTTATGATCCCTATGGGCTCTGGGCTCATTCCACATTATATATATTGTTTCGTAGCTCTCTGCCTGTGGCAGGATTTGATGAAATAACTGAACAAACCTGGAGCTCCGGGGTATGGGCGTCTAGCTTCGGCTAGGCGCCCATACTTATCTGGAGTCTGAATGTGTGGATAAAGTGCTGTGTACACTGATGCCTAGTTTGTAGGTTCGATGCCTACTGTTGACTGAGAATGTTTGTAAATAATTTCGCCCGTTTGCGAATTGTTAATCATTTCTAAATCTCTTCCGTAGTTCATTCCGTGAGTACTGTACAACCCCTATAGGTTTAGAGCCTAAATATAATATCGGGGAAATATTGTAGGATTTGTGTCATCGGTAATGGGATGTCCCAGGAGGGTAAATAATTGGGGATTTTCTAAGATTACTTGTATGAATTCTATGTTCGCGTGATTTTTCGTGATGGAAACTGATTCTGAAATATTAGCTGCATCAGAAATGGCTATGTAAGAGTGTCGAAACGTCGAAATGTTAAGGAATAAAAAGGTTTTCGTTTACTTAACTTTATATATTCTGGTCTCAGACCGGGCCGCGGGGGCGTTGACCCCCGAAACCCTCTCCAGGTACACCTCTCCAGGTATATGAAATGTGAAAAGTTCATCGAAACGGTGTGGCATTTCTCTGTTGCACCATCAGTGTGTCGTTGCCCCTCTGTTTCATGTTGATTCTGTCGTTGCTTCTGACTGTCGTTGCCCTATATCATCTACCCATTCTCCCGACCCTCTCTGTCGTCGACACTCTACTGTCTCCCTTCTGATCCACGATCTCTCTCTCTCTCTCTCTCTCTCTCTCTCTCTCTCTCTATCTCTCTCTCTCTCTCTCTCTCTCTCTCCCCATCCCCTCCCCCCTTTCCCCTCTTCCATGGAGATTGAGTCCTCCCGGTTCCAATTTATCGACGATCAAATAAACCATCAGAGAAAAGTGAAGAGGAAATTGCTTGTCCGGGGCCATCCTTAGTGAGCTGCTGCCACAGTACTCTTGTGTAGTGGCACTCTTCAAACTGGGATATCCATGTGCTGTGGCTGTGGTCCAGCTGTGTTGTGTTTTAACTGTTCTATGTTTTAGCTGTGTTGTAACTGTGCTGTGACCATCTTGTAAATGGGGGTATAAACGTGTGGCACAGAAGTGGTATTAGAACATCTGTTAGAGACGTTTCGCACGCCAGAAGCTTTTTTTCAATCCATTACACAGAAATGAAGCAGTAGGAGTATACAGAGTAGGCACAGTGTCAGGTGCTGCCTGTAGGGGGGCAGGGGCTACTCGAGGGCTGTGTCAGGTGTGCTCAGGGCCAGCTTGGCCAGAAGATATGGTACCTTAAGTATAGTTTTTAAGGGAGATGGTGTAGCGTCAGGGCTGCCCGATTCCAAAAAGGCTTCCCGATATAATGAGACTGCCAGAATTTTGTGTGGTGGTGTCGTCAGTGGCAATAACAGAAAATTCTAAACGACACTACAGTCTATATCACTTCCTGGAAATGAATATTCCCTCCCCCCCCCTCCTTCCTTTCCACCTTCAGTTATATTACCTGGTCTTTTCCGGTTATTTTCCGTCTTTTGTGGTCATAGAACAGTTTCGGTTCCGTTTTAACTCTCGCTTCTGTCGTTTTAAAACTGTCGTTCCGTTTCATTTGTTACCCTCCAGGTATGTTCCTTGTCATGCTGCTCTCCCTCCGATCCTCTGGTTGTCACTATTATTCTGTGTTGTTTCCATACCTCTTTGCTTTATGTTCTCCTTTCCCTACAACTCTACTTAAACAAGGAAAAAAATTCTTCCTGTGTTTTGAATCTTTCTGAGGATACTTAGTATCACTGCAGCGAGACATTCCACATTGTATTCGCGTTGACTTCCCTTTCTCTTTCCGGTTCCAAAGTATTCAGGTTGTGGGTGTTCTTATACCTACGTAGTCCCCTCTTTTGAAATCATTCTTCTAAAAATTTATAACTAAGAAGTGTCTAATTCCTAGGCCTTTTGTGTAATCATATGCCCTTGCGCTACTGTCCACAGGATGGATATGAAGTGCACAATAAACTAGCCACTTCCGTCCACAGGATGGATATGGAGTGCACAATAAACTAGCCACTTCCGTCCACAGGATGGATATGGAGTGCACAATAAACTAGCCACTTCCGTCCACAGGATGGATATGAAGTGCACAATAAACTAGCCACTTCCGTCCACAGGATGGATATGGAGTGCACAGTAAACCAGCTACTTCTGCTGCAAAATCTGAAAATATAATTGATGTCTGCCTTTTGAGAATACTTCATAATGGAATTCTCCTAAATCATATCCATCAGGGTAAATATCAAGTTTAGTCTGGCTGGCTCATCGCCTCTGAGTTCCTCTCGTGTGTTGGTTCACCACGTCTTCCATGACTTCCTGTTTTAACTTTGTTCTCTATGTTTCTGAACCTCGGGTACCAGGTCTCTATTATCAGGAGTTTTGAGTTTCACCCTCTCATTGGTTGCTCTGCTTTGGCCAAAAAATAATTAATGCTGCACTATTGTTGTTCTGTTATCCATGTCTCTGTTGATGGTCTGACTGGTACTATTTGCTAGTGGGACCAACAGCCAATAAGCTTACACCGTGTATATGAAGCTCAGCACCAGGAAAAAACATTATTAGACTTTCTCTGCAAAGAGTCTCTCCCTCTCTCTTTACAGGTTTTCTGCTCTTGGGTGGAGGGTTGTATATAACTGCAAATATTACTTTAGCTCCCAGTTGTTAGTGTTCTGGTTGTGTACTTAGCTTCTCTAATATTTAGGATTACACTTTAAAACCTCTTCTGGTTCCTGATCATTTAATTCACTTCCCTCTTGAAGTCTCTCTCTCTCTCTCTCTCTCTCTCTCTCTCTCTCTCTCTCTCTCTCTCTCTCTCTCTCTCTCTCTCTCTCGTTATGTTCCACC
Organism: Cherax destructor; assembly: GCA_009830355.1. Classification (NCBI taxonomy): domain Eukaryota; kingdom Metazoa; phylum Arthropoda; class Malacostraca; order Decapoda; family Parastacidae; genus Cherax; species Cherax destructor. The sequence goes on along the minus strand of WNWK01000166.1, from coordinate 486,549 downwards.
TTTTTAGGAATATTTTTTTCGACACAATCACAACACATTTACAACAGTAACAACACCACCACCACTACTACCACCATTACCAACACCACCACCTCTACCACCATTACCAACACCACCACCTCTACCACCATTACCAACACCACCACCTCTACCACCATTACCAACACCACCACCACCTCTACCACCATTACCAATACCACCACCACCACCTCTACCACCATTACCAACACCACCACCACCTCTACCACCATTACCAACACCACCACCACCTCTACCACCATTACCAACACCACCACCACCTCTACCACCATTACCAACACCACCACCACCTCTACCACCATTACCAACACCACCACCACCTCTACCACCATTACCAACACCACCACCTCTACCACCATTACCAACGCCACCACCTCTACCACCATTACCAACACCACCACCTCTACCACCATTACCAACGCCGCCACCTCTACCACCATTACCAACGCCACCACCTCTACCACCATTACCAACGCCACCACCTCTACCACCATTATCAACGCCACCACCTCTACCACCATTATCAACACCACCACCTCTACCACCATTATCAACACCACCACCTCTACCACCATTATCAACACCACCACCTCTACCACCATTACCAACACTACCACCACCACCACCACCCTCCCATCTGAGACCAAAGACTAAAGTGGTTTTTGATTGGAGGAAAGTGACTTGTGGTGTCCCCAGTTACCAGCAAATGAAGACAAAAATTGAATGGATGACAAGCTAAGAGAGGTGATGGGGAGGAGCAGCAAGTGATGGGGAGGAGCAGCAAGTGATGGGGAGGAGCAGCAAGTGATGGGGAGGAGCAGCAAGTGATGGGGAGGAGCAGCAAGTGATGGGGAGGAGCAGCAAGTGATGGGGAGGAGCAGCAAGTGATGGGGAGGAGCAGCAAGTGATGGGGAGGTGCAGCAAGTGATGGGGAGGTGCAGCAAGTGATGGGGAGGTGCAGCAAGTGATGGGGAGGTGCAGCAAGTGATGGGGAGGTGCAGCAAGTGATGGGGAGGTGCAGCAAGTGATGGGGAGGTGCAGCAAGTGATCGGAGAAACAGGATGATGGGGAAGAAGTCTCTCTTCAATTAACAAAAAAAAAGAGAAAAATCGTGTTTTCACACACACACACACAATTAGGTGAGTACAATTAGGTGAGTACACATCGCTATACCACTGAGTCAGGAAGCTTACAGCAGAATGATTTTACAAACAGCACCTCTGTGACACCTTTGTATCAGTGGTGCCAACTAGGGGTGGGGTGTCACGAGACAGCAGAGTCACGACTGGTGCCGCTGATGTGTGTCACAGCAGTACTGCTTGTAAAATCCTCCTCTTTAGTAAGCATCGTGGCTCAGTGGTACAGCATTGGGTCTGATACATAAAGGGACCAAGGTTCGAGACCTTGTTCATTATACTGTTTATTCGGCACGAAATAAAGTATGGCAGAGAGTTCAGGGTAGCAAAATAACTACGTTAATTGCAGCAGCAGCAGTAACAGCAGCAGCAGTAACAGCAGCAGCAGCGGTGGTTATTGGCCCAGTGATAATAATAGCGTTAGTTTGTGGATGTGAGAGGCCGGACCTCTGAAGGAAGTGTTACAAGATAGTCATTGTCAGTCACAGTGCCAGTCACAGTGCCAGTTACACCAGACTAATGCACCAGTCGGGATATTGACAGCCGCAACTACAGCAGCAGCAGCAGCAGCAGAGGCATTAGCACGAGTAGCAGTAGCAACAACAGCAGCAGCAGCAGCAGTGTCCGTGTTAAAGCTGAAGTAATAGCTTGGGCAACATTGGACTGGGGGGGCGTGGTCAGCGGTGCCTCCGGGGTTCTGGAGGGGGAGAGCTGGGGTGGGGACCCCTGGGGCAAAGAGCTGTGGTGTTGCAGCGGTGGGGGTCGAGGGAGGGGTCAGGGGAGAGGAAGGAGGCAGGATTGGAGGGGCAAGGAAGGGCAGGGAAGCAAAGGGTGCCACAGAGAGAGGGGGGGAAAGGGACGGAGGTAAAAGGGAAGGAGGAGGAGTGTCTAGGGGGTGATGGAGACCTCACGTGCGGCCACCGCAACAAATCAGAACGGAGCCGGTGTCACTATTGTGTCTCCGGCCGCACCCTGGCCGCAGCAGCAGAGGCGCATGCCACCGCCGCACTCTCAAGCCATTCCCGACGTTGCGGTCCCGCCGGCGGAGAGGCGAGGATCCCACCTCCGCGGCCCTCCGTGAGTGGGCAACTACAAAAGGATCAGCCCACTGCCCCATTGTCTTGACTTCTGCACGAGCTTCATCAACAAGTTGTCAAGGGACTTTGACCCTCATTCACCCCAGGCACACACCCCCCACGCTACCCCAGGATACGCCCCTCTCCTACCCGCCCCAACAAAAGGCTTCATCCTAGTAATTGGGGCTCCCGAGCTCGATTGAAAGCCAGAGAGGAGTGAGGGGAAGGTTTCCAGTGAGGGAGAGGGGAAGGTTGTCAGGGAGAGAGAGGGAGGTGAAGGAGAAAAGAGCTGGTCGGAGGGGCAAAAAGCACCTCAGAAAAGGAGTGGAGGCAGGTGAAAAGGGGAGAAACGGCGTAAGAATGTGTGCAAAATGTAGAGAAAGAAAAAATTAAGAATATGCCTTTATTTACGTTACAAGTTGACGTCTTGATGGTAAAGACAGAGATGAATTTTCAAAATATAAAACAAGAAATTTAAAAAAATATTAGATTTTGCCGTCGAAGTGGCTAGTTCACAGTGCACTCTTGTAGCCATCCCGTGGAGGGTAGCGCAAGAGCATATGGATACACAAAACACCTAGGAACTAGGCTACAGAAGGGCTAATAGGGATACATCTTTATACACATGCAGAACAACCACTGTGAAAAAAGAAATAGTGAACTACCAAGCGTTTTCGTGATTTCTCACATTATCAAGGAACTATAAAAATAACAAATCAGCAGAAGGCATATAAGATAACACCTCGCGGTCGACTTACAACACTTGACCCTTTATAATGATGTAGGTAGGTGGTCAAGGACCAACACCTACCTGTCTCTGACAGGTCCTTGACCACCTCCCTACATCTTAAAGGGTCAGGCGTTGTAAGAGAGATTTCAGCGTCACTGACACAGATTTCACAAACTTCTCCCTTAAAATATTATTGTACTTGAGCTTTAAATATTTCCTGGAAGTCGAAACTCAAAACAGCAGCAACAAAATGTTGAATCTTGGACAGTGACAGTGTCCATAAGTCACGTTTCCCTCAACGCCTTTTGCATTGGTCTCAGTATAATGACCTGTGATATGTCAAGGCATCTTATTAATTAAAAAATAAAATACCAGACATATTAAGCTAATATCCCAAATTGCATGCAACAGATGATTGTTTATATAAATCCAGATGTACTTCTGTTAACCCCTTTAGGGCCTAGTTCCTGGGCCTTTTGTGTATCCATATGCTCTTGCGCTACCGTCCACTGGATAGATATGGGACGCACAATAAATTAGTGTAGTGACTAATTTATTGCACACCTCGTATGCATACGTCAAAGGAAGGATATGGAATGCATAGTAAACTGGCCACTACCATCCACAGGATGGATATAGTGAATCAGCCACTTCGGCGGCAATAATCTAAAATCTAAATCTGGTATCGGCCCCTCCAGTCACTTCTTGCCAAAACCCTGGAGGGATGACAATTCATTATGTGACGTATATTTAGTGGAACCTCGTTAAGTTTATTGGTCTAACAGTCATATAAGGCTGAGACATGCTGTTTCTCCATGGCTACTGGACCATTACACTTTCTCGTAGCTGACGCCTCTCAGCTTTGGGACTAGTCTGGTTGCAAATTTCTGGATGACCATGACTTATTTTGCGTTATCCTAGGCTAAATCAATATAATTTATCACCAATTTATGTAGTAATTGTTATATGTTTATAGCAGTATTTGTATATTTGTACAATAGTCCTCAAAACCATTTATAGCTTATTTTTAATCTTGCCACACCTCCCCAGCTATCTTATCTTTTCACTCTCCTCTTAACATTTCCTATCTGAGCAGAGAGAAGTATACCAGCAACCTGCTATCTCTCTCGCTCTGATCCCCGTCACCTACCGTCCATTATCTTACATCTCTACCTTCTATCGCCTTCAACCTCCTCAACTGACCACCTACCAAGACTGACAGACCGATCACCTTCAAACTACTACTGTTATTGTATCCGGTGTTATATATTCCTGTATTCGACTGAAGAAGCCTCGTATGCAGGTCAGACGTTTTGGCAATATAGTTATCTTAATGCTGCACATGCGTCTTATTCATCAACTTTCTATTTTATATCATCAATAATACTGCAACAGCTTCCCTGTCCTAGCACACTGTCATCCACGCCACCGTAGACCTGGCACTCATACTTGCTGTGCCACCGTAGACCTGGCACTCATACTTGCTGTGCCACCGTAGACCTGGCACTCATACTTGCTGTGCCACCGTAGACCTGGCACTCATACTTGCTGTGCCACCGTAGACCTGGCACTCATACTTGCTGTGCCACCGTAGACCTGGCACTCATACTTGCTGTGCCACCGTAGACCTGGCACTCATACTTGCTGTGCCTTCAGGAACAGCCCTCTTTTTTTTTATCCTTTGTCTGTTACCGGAACCAAAGGTTTGCAACCAGAATGGGATGTAGAAATACTGTGAAGTCTGCCATTTTTATTTCCATTTTTTTTTTTTGCTTCTAATTGCCTTTTTTTCAATGGCTGGTCTTGGCAGGCATAAAACATTCCAATGCGTCTGAGGTATGATTTTTGCGAGTGAATTTCTTTCATTTAACTCATTTTTATTTAAGATTTTTCATATAAATCTGTTTGTAAGTACGTGTGTCTGTGTACGTGTGTACGTATCGATTTGCACCGAGTTGTTTCCGGGGGTTCGAGTCTCGGCCCCTGACCCAGCCTCTTAAATTCCATTATTTGTTATTAGTTTCTTTGGCCCCTGTCATACCTCCTTATGAAAGAGCATATTGAGTTTGTATCTAGCAATTCATCTAGCTCATTCCACTTATTTACTTCCCTGAGACCAAAAAAAGTATTTCCAAACAACACTGTGGCTCACCTGTGTCTTTAGCTTTCATTTATCTATCCTTTCCCCTGTGCCTTCGATTTCTAATCGTTTTTAATCTGCTCCGTCAAATCATCTGAGAATCTGAAATGCTGTGATCATTTCTCCACTACTAGATTCTTCAGATGCATTTGTGTGTGTGTGTGTACCATAGAGAGGGAGGGACAGGAGGGCGAGTGATCGCCAGAGGCACTGAAGGAGGGAACCAGTGCGGGAGACAAGAACAGGAAAATTAACAGCCAAAGACGAGAGTGGTAACAGGAAGTGTTGCAGGGAGATGAAGGGAAAGGTGTGGAGATGGGAGGCAGGGAAAGGGACCAGAGGGAGGGAGACGAGAGGGAAGGGAACGAAATGGGAGGCAGGGAATGGGACGAGGCGTAGAAAAAGGAAAGAAAGAGCACTGGACGAAGTGGGAAAGTACATAGGAAAGTGACACCTGAAAATATCGAGCCACACGATGAAGCACAAAAGTGTCTGGTCAGAGAGGATAGGCAGCCGCCATAACAATAGGTCCAACACCGCCCCCATTCTCCGCCCTCGTTCTGTCCGGACTGATCAACCAATTTTCTAGTCCTCGTATTGAGAGCCCAAGTCCATGTTAGTGAACCTGCATCCGTTACTGGTGAACCCAGGTCGGTGTTTCTAAACAGAGATCGGCATAAGTGAACTCATGTTGATGTTAGTCAGTCCAGATCGGTGTTAGTTATTTCAGGCCGGTGTTAGTAAACGGGATCCGTGTTAGTGAACCCGGGTCCGTATTAGTGAACGGGATCCACGTTAGTAAGCCCGGGTCCGCATTAGTGAACGGGATGCATGTTAGTGAACCCAGGTCCGTGTTAAGAGACCAATCCGACCGGCTTCCCTGCCACCACTACCACCTCAACTTCTGCTTTCCCTGCCACCACCACCACCTCAACTCCTGCCTCCCTGCCACCACCACCACTGCACTACTTTCCTCACTCCTTCCCCAGCAGCTTCTCTCGCCTCCCTGCCACTTTCCCCTCTCTCCCCTCCCATCCTCGCCACAAAAACCCTGGGCGAGGCGTCACACTGGTGAGACCCCTCGCCCCGGGCGAGACTTCATAATGCGACCAGATTAGTACAAAATTCAATTGGTGGTATTATGGCGGAAGTCTGTTACAGGATGGCCCGAGGGCTGAGACTCTTCCCCTTCCTCTCTTCTCTCTTCCTCCTCCTCTTCCTCATCCTCCTATTTAATCTCCTAGTTGGATTACTGATGAATGAGTACGTGTCATTCAGGTACTGAAAACAAAACAGTCCATCTTAACCACCGTAGCCCACCCTATATTAATCAGACCTGGCTACTGTGGCCCACCCCACATGATTCAAGCGTCGCTACTGTGGCCCACCCCACATGATTCAAGCGTCGCTACTGTGGCCCACCCCACATGATTCAAGCGTCGCCACTGTGGCCCACAATATGCTCACACATCAAAACAAGTCACACTCGCTCTATACATATATCATACACGCAGCTCACAGAATTCCACACACCACCACCTCCAGTAGGTGAATAATGAGGAAAATTGTGGGCAAAAAAGCGTGCTTCCACGATTAATTGGGGCAGCCCCGGGCCAAATACGATACTCTGCGGGGACCCCAGCTGCTGCCGTCACACCGGGCGTCACACCAGGCATCAGATTTTTCTGATATATATATATATATATATATAAGAAAGATCATGTTAAATCTGTACGGTTCATAAAACACGTGGGGATTGAGATTCAATCTTGCAAGGAAAGGGGAGGGGGGGCTCTGTAGTTCCTTGGATCAAGAGCCTCTTATCACCATCAATGCGATTTAATAAAAACAATTACTGGAGGCCTACAAGACCCCCAAAGAAGCCACCACAACACCCCCAAAGAAGCCACCACAAGACCCACAAAGAAGCCACCACAAGACCCACAAAGAAGCCACCACAAGACCCACAAAGAAGCCACCACAAGACCCCCAAAGAAGCCACCACAAGACCCCCAAAGAAGATACCACAAGACCCCCAAAGAAGCCACCACAAGACCCCCAAAGAAGCCACCACAAGACCCCCAAAGAAGCCACCACAAGACCCCAAAGAAGCCACCACAAGACCCCCAAAGAAGCCACCACAAGACCCCACCACAAGAAAGCCACCACAAGACCCCCAAAGAAGCCACCACAAGACCCACAAAGAAGCCACCACAAGACCCCCAAAGAAGCCACCACACGACCCCAAAGAAGATACCACAAGACCCCAAAGAAGCCACCACAAGACCCCCAAAGAAGCCACCACAAGACCCCCAAAGAAGCCACCACAAGACCCCCAAAGAAGCCACCACAAGACCCCCAAAGAAGCCACCACAAGACTCCCAAAGAAGCCACCACAAGACCCCCAAAGAAGCCACCACAAGACCCCAAAGAAGCCACCACAAGACCCCCAAAGAAGCCACCACAAGACCCCCAAAGAAGCCACCACAAGACCCCCAAAGAAGCCACCACAAGACCCTCAAAGAAGCCACCACAAGACCCCAAAAAGCCACCACAAGACCCCCAAAGAAGCCACCACAAGACCCCAAAGAAGCCACCACAAGACCCCCAAAGAAGCCACCACAAGACCCTCAAAGAAGCCACCACAAGACCCCCAAAGAAGCCACCACAGGTCCCCCAAAGAAGCCACCACAGGACCCCCAAAGAAGCCACCACAGGACCCCAAAGAAGCCACCACAGGACCCCCAAAGAAGCCACCACAGGACCCCCAAAGAAGCCACCACAGGACCCCCAAAGAAGCCACCACAGGACCCACAAAGAAGCCACCACAGGACCCACAAAGAAGCCACCACAGGACCCACAAAGAAGCCACCACAGGACCCACAAAGAAGTCACCACAGGACCCACAAAAAAGTCACCACAGGACCCACAAAGAAGTCACCACAGGACCCACAAAGAAGTCACCACAGGACCCACAAAGAAGTCGCCACAGGACCCACAAAGAAGTCGCCACAGGACCCACAAAGAAGTCGCCACAGGACCCACAAAGAAGTCGCCACAGGACCCACAAAGAAGTCGCCACAGGACCCACAAAGAAGCCGCCACAGGACCCACAAAGAAGCCGCCACATGACCCACAAAGAAGCCGCCACATGACCCACAAAGAAGCCGCCACATGACCCACAAAGAAGCCGCCACATGACCCACAAAGAAGCCGCCACAGGACCCACAAAGAAGTCGCCACATGACCCACAAAGAAGCCGCCACATGACCCACAAAGAAGTCGCCACATGACCCACAAAGAAGTCGCCACATGACCCACAAAGAAGTCGCCACATGACCCACAAAGAAGTCGCCACATGACCCACAAAGAAGTCGCCACATGACCCACAAAGAAGTCGCCACAGGACCCACAAAGAAGTCGCCACAGGACCCACAAAGAAGTCGCCACAGGACCCACAAAGAAGTCGCCACAGGACCCACAAAGAAGTCGCCACAGGACCCACAAAGAAGTCGCCACAGGACCCACAAAGAAGTCGCCACAGGACCCACAAAGAAGTCGCCACAGGACCCACAAAGAAGTCGCCACAGGACCCACAAAGAAGTCGCCACAGGACCCACAAAGAAGTCGCCACAGGACCCACAAAGAAGTCGCCACAGGACCCACAAAGAAGTCGCCACAGGACCCACAAAGAAGTCGCCACAGGACTCTCAAACAAGCCACCACAAGACTCTCAAAAAAGCCACCACAAGACTCTCAAACAAGCCACCACAAGACTCTCAAACAAGCCACCACAACTCACAAACAAGCCACCCCAAAACCCACAAACAAGCCACTACCAACACAATACTAACTCTGTAAAGAATTAGGAATAACTAATAGTTCTGACAGCTACCAGACTGAGTCTTTCCTAATATAGACTGTCCCTCCAGGACTGATTGTGTGGCTACTTAATGGTCTAAGTCGGATCGAAACGTCGTCATATATTATATTCTCCTATGTGAGGGTTATTTCTGTACTGATTGTGGTGTTTAGAGAAGCTGGTTTGTTTTGACAAGTCTTATCAGTCCTGAGGGACTGATCACCTCAGACGTCTGCTACTGCTTCACGTCTCCCACCGTCTGTCTTATCTACTTGTTGGTTGTGTATACTATTAAATATAATGATTACGTACCTCAGCAGTCTCTGTTGAGCTGTTGCGGACCCCGAACTATAATCTGTTTATTTAAACAGATCGTATTTTTAATATTGTGTATATTTTATTATCATAATTGTATATTTGAGATATTTCCGTTATTAGCTAAAACGAAAATGTCTTACTATATGCTATTATTTGATTTAGCTATGTCTTAGGTAGGATGTTACCTTGTAATTTTATATGTTTGGCAATGGTAATGTATTATATTGTATTTGTTAGACCATTTTACTGGGATTTTCATGTAGTGGGAGACCACTAGTTGGAGTGCCGGTTACCTGTTTAGGTACTGGCCGGTCTCCCCCTAAAGTCACGTGACCTACATGACGTCAGTGTACCAAACATTGGTACTCGTCAGTTGGTTCACACACCTCCTGGTTAGGAGTAGATTCTGACTCTCTTAATGATCATATACTCTCTCAAGGAATATTACTTAGTCTCGACTGATATCTAATATACATCTGTCTCTATTGAGACTATATCAGTTGCTACATTTGTATAGTGTATCTTTGTTTTACACTGCAAGAGAACTTTGTAACATACTCTAAGTATTTATATGTTTGTATTAAAGAGCATGAATTTTGCTAAGTTGGATCAGTCTAATAATCCCCATTATAAATAAAAGGTGACATTTTTCTAAAGAACAATTAGAATAGAGTCTGATTCGACGTGTTGTTACAGAAGGGGCCAAAACAGGCCTAGAGATAAGGCCCATATCGTAACATGAGCACCTTGGGAGAGAGAGTCTCACTAGTTTGCTAGACGCAACACATGAGGACAGATACAACACAAGAGAATAGATGCAACACACGTATATATACAACACACGAGGATTGATTCAACACATGATGCGACTGTAATTAATGCCCAAGTATTGTATTTTGGACTCCTGTCTCCCTAGACCAACTGACAGCCGTATGATACAGGATCATCCCAGATATGATTCATCTGAATGCTCGAAGAGCTTTATACATACGCAAAATGTCACATAAGACATAGACAAAATTAGACTAACAAAAATCTGGTCAACGAGTAAACCTGCGTACTTGTCTTCCTCTCAAGGAATTATGTCTGACCAAGGTTTAACTTGCGTGTCTATTACGATGTTATGTTCTTCCAGTCGACAAGTGAAATGATCTTCTTAGAGGCATCTTGCTTCACAGCGTAAAACTTTGAACACTTCGTGTTCATAAAATACCAAAAGAACAAATTGCCACCAGAGTTTATGAACATGCAACTGTTTCCCCATAGGAAATTTATGCGTCGTAACATAGAATTGTCCTTCTTCTTAACCCCGAGGAAGACATACAGCAACTACTGAAGTCTGACACACTTGCCAAACTTAAGAATGTTGATCTTGTCCACTTTCTTCCAGACACCTTTCTTTCAGTCCAGCCACACTGTTCACTGCTCGAATCAATAGTCTCATGACAGGGCAAACTGAAGAAAAACTGGCGCAAGAGTTAGATCAACTGTGGGACTGAAAATCATTAGATTTTAAAAGGTTTTTAAAATCACAGCAAATAGGAATACCTCAAGGTTACTTTTTATAAATGTGAAGACGCACAAAATGGTTTAACTGAAGGTCTACTTTGTTTCGGGTCACGCTGTGGCCACCACCAAATATCCAGGAAAACAGTGAGATTCAGCAGCGTTTTAAATGATTAAAATTTGATCTCTTAACAAACTACTTTCTTCCAGCAGGGAAGTGCATACACTCGTCCATTGACTGTAAGAGGTTCACCTGAAAATCCAGATGACTGGAGTATACCTGGAGAGGGTTTCGGGGGTCAACGCCCCCTCAGCCCGGTCTGAGACCAGACTGCTCCCATCTACGGTAGATTTTAATTAATTCATGTCGTGAGTAATCATTCACGACGCCATAAGTTTTCTCTCCTAAGTGCAGTTTATTTGTGTATTGTTCCAGCCTCGGTATTGTGATATATTATTCCCCATTCACGTTATTTACCCAATACAAAACTATCTCCCTGTATAAGACGCACTCCATTGGAGGGAGTGCGTCTTATGTATGCAGTTTACAACGACACTACCATAATCAAATATCAAGATTTTTCATATATAAAATATTCAAGGAGGAAAAAAAAGGATGAGGGAGTTTGTTGCCCTTTCGAGGTGTACCGGGTCCAGCACACAGGCGGGTCCAGCACACAGGCGGGTCCAGCACACAGGTAAACAATCATTGCGTGAGGTGTCATCGCCAGCTCCTTCATTGTGTTCCCAGGAGCCTACGCTGACTCAGTCTTCAGATCTCCGTTTTGAGGAAGTCACTATCATAGATTCCAGTGCTTGACTCGGAGTTGCAACAGTGATATTGATCCAGCAGCAAGAAGGAGCGGTGGCGTACAAGGAGCGCCGCTCCCCGCGCCATCAAGACAGCCAGCGACACCTGCACTCACCCCCCCCCCAACTGGAGATAACCAGGAATACGGCTCAATTCAAAGCCTTTGGAGTTTCAAGTTCTCCCCGGAGTGAGCAAGAGCCAGGTGATAGGGAGCGAGACTGTCATTATTACCATTATGAGTAGTCACTTCCCCTCGCATCCTCCTATCCCTTGTGTAACCCCCCCCCCGTGCAGGCCATTAACCCCCTCTTTCCCCTCACCTCCCTCCCATACTTCCATCACCAACAACTACACGCATCACCACCATCCGTCGTAACATCACTTACATAGCATTACTTTTGTGCTTCCCACAATCATTTACCAGAGAAAAGTTGGGGATTAGACAGTTAAGAAGAGAGATCCCTGGGATGTTATAATAAGCTATCTTCGCAGCTCAAGTGACTTCATCTTGTAGCTGAAAAGACCCAGAAGAGACGATTGGGAAAGTCTAGTAACACCTGCTACCCCTGCCACTCAGCACTAAATAGCTACCTAAGAACTAGTTGGCTGTTGCTAAACACATCCTAGGAAAGGACATCGAAGAACCCCAATGTTAATAAGCCACACACTGCTTGGCTTTTTTCTGTTAACCTGGGTTAATAAATTCTCCTGGGTTACTACTAATCACAATAAAATTGTTTTCTCTCTATCACGCCCCCAAGTGCATCGACCGCCCCTGCACCAGTGAACAGAACTTCATACATTGCAGTGCGCCTTGCAACCCGGTATTGACCCCACTCACCCATCTTGTCGCCACCGGCTGCAAGTGCAATATAATTATATATATATATAATGGCTGAAACTAAGGTGCCGGGGAGTGAAATGTAGTTCATTAGCAAACGTCAGCGGCCCCAACCCCAACCCAGCCACCAGTGTTGGTGACGCCTTCCCCATATAGACAGATCCATCAAGGAGCAGTCATTATGGGCTGAGTTGAGGTGACAGTAGGCCGGGGGAGGGAGCCACTGGTAGGAGGGAGGGATTTGTGACATCTTTGTGTTGCTGATAACAAGACACGCAACCACAAAATACAGAGAGAGGACAGAAGACATGCAGGTATACGCTGTTATCAACGACTGGTGGTGATCACATAGCACCTTAAATTACAGTTGTTAATTCATGTTTTTTTCACTCGTTTCAATACTCAAACTCCGGAAATTTTAACTTTGGTAACATATACAGATATTGTGAAGCCGCCTTCGTTCTATGTGAACTTCGTTTGGGCTTTCTTAGTAAGACGTCTTGTCTACAAACCTTGTATGCTAAATTTATTCATGTATTAGGCAGTTTCCCGGAGAATATTTGATAGCTCATGTTGTCTCGGTAAATTCTCCGATTCTTGAACACGAATTTACCAAACATACCTTCACGCCGACTATTGTTTGGTTCTCCCGACTTATACCCAGGATTGTCTGCCCGTGTATGAGGGTGTGATCAGTGTGTACTGTGTTGGACATTGTCCTCAAAAAAAAGTTCTCATGAAAATCAAACTTAGCATATTTTCACCTCTAATAGGTTCTGTCATGTGTTCATTCAGTACAACATTTTCTCACAGCCTCAGGAGTTCTCTGGTACAAACCTCTTAAGCTGGACAACCTCCTGGTATAATTTCCGGTACAATGCCTATGTTTGTCTTCTCGCATTTAACATTTGGATGATCAAAGTCTCCAAGGAGGATTCTTCCTCTTCCTTTTCTCCCTCTTCTTTTTCTCCCTTTTTTCCCTTACTCTTTCTTTTCTTCCAAGATAACTAGTGTGAGTTTTCCAGGTGTTTCCAGGCAGGTGTTTATCTTGCACATGTGTTCAGTGACTTCCTGGGGTCACGTTGATAGAGGTTTCTACAAGAGGATAATTACCAAATGTTTATTCTCCACTTTCATTGCAGTAATATATTATTATTTGTTGATTTTAAAAATTCAGTGCAATTATGAGAACATTTTACGTATAAACCTACTCTTGGACAGGTGTTCACTTTATCACATCTCTATGCAAAATTAATTTGGGATCAGCATACCACTTAAAAATCATTTGTGGGGATTTATGTGAAGGCTTCAAGCATTCCTTTTATATTCTATCTATTTTTCAAATATTTCCCTCAAGGGATGTTTCTTGATGCCTGTGAGGGGCTCTTGATCTAAGAAATTGGAACAATGCTCCAATTCCTTCAATCAAGCCGAATACCTACCATTTCCCCAGGCGTTATATAATCCCCAGGGGTTTAGCGCTCCCCCGTGACAGTAATAATTTCTTCATGCCTTATGAAGTTGCAAATATAAAGGAGATAATTCTATTGACGAGATGGCTGGAGGGTCCAGTATTGCTCACTCTGGTGCAACTGTTTGTCTCCTTGCAATGTCAAGTGCAACTCCATCTCTTGGTGATGTAATTGATGTGTTACTCTGGTGTGTCAAATATACCTACTGCTGTACTCTGTTTACACCCAGTGTGGGTGGTGTGGTATTCTACGCCCAGTGTGGGTGGTGTGGTACTCTGCACCCAGTGTGGGTGGTATGGTACTCTACACTCAGTGGGGGTGGTGTGGTACCCTAGTTCTGCCCAGATTTTCTTTTGTTTGTAATATTTTGGAATGTACCAGTTTTTATAATTCTTGTGTGTGTGTGTGTGTGTGAGAGAGAGAGAGAGAGAGAGAGAGAGAGAGAGAGAGAGAGAGAGAGAGAGAGAGAGAGAGAGAGAGTTGCGTTTTTTCAACAAAGACTCACACTAATGTAGTTCCAGTTGTTACTATTTCATGTTTTCATCTCTGTTTAGTCTTTTTTTTATCTCTCTCTCTCTTGTCTTTATCCCCCTCTCCTACCATAACTGCTATTATTATTAGTAGTATTAGTATTCCTACTATTACCCTTATTACTACCTATTACTATTACTGCTGCTACTACTACGTTTACTAATCTTACTATTACTAAGGTTTATCATTCAATTCTCAGTTCCTCTTTGAGAATTTTAGGTTTTTGCATTGTTTTTAGGTAATAAAACTGTTCTTAACGTTGTTTTTAGAATTTAGTATTATTTATAGGCATTATAATTGCTTTCTATTATTCTTATTTTTGGTTTTAGCATTGTTTTTTTAACATTGTCTTTAGGTTTTAAAAAAAAATTCCTCAAGTGAAATATTTGCACATCTCTGCACTGTCAAAATAGTGGAATATTACTGCATGTTCTTGGATGTTGATAATAACATTTAAATCTGCATTTAAATATTACTCTGTTATAGTACATACGTGGCTAAGGCGCCATTCATTACAGTTTCTGCACCTTGTGGGTTTATCTCTGATTTTCTCTTTGCTTCAAGCCAGGTTCTAGTTATCCTTTCTTCTTTCTCCTCCTCCTCCTCCTCCTGTGTTACTGTTTCGTTACATTCGTCTGGGTTTTCGTAATCTTTATTCAGTTCAGTTTTCTCCTCTGTCTATTGCCTGTTTACAGTGGCAAAGTATTCCAATTTTTTTGTTGTTCTGTGCTGTGTTAAATTTGATTTGCGTCCCTTTTGCCACGTTTGTGTTGTTTTGAAAAGCATTTTGTAATGTTTCGCTAAATTATGTAATGTTTATTACCAGGTAGGTACATCTGTCCCCTTCCCCCCCCATCTTTCATGTCACTCTCAAGCGCACTTCTTGTAGAAGTGTATTTGGTAATCACTTCTGACGCATTTCAGAAACATTTTGTCATATACACAAGTGAGATGGATGTCTCATAATTTCTCTCTCTGTCTCTTTATCTCTCTCTGTCTCTCTGTCTCTCTCTCTGCCTCTCTGTCTCTCTCTCTGTCTCTCTCTCTCTCCCCCCTCCCTTTACCTCAGGTAAAAAGCTGGCAAGTGAGGGGAGATGACAGGATTACAAGATTAGCACTAGTCTCTATAGGCTGTGGTGGGTGGCAGTCATGTTGTGGTGGGTGGCAGTCATGTTGTGGTGGGTGGCAGTCATGTTGTGGTGGGTGGCAGTCATGTTGTGGTGGGTGGCAGTCATGTTGTGGTGGGTGGCAGTCATGCTGTGGTGGGTGGCAGTCATGCTGTGGTGGGTGGCAGCCATGCTGTGGTGGGTGGCAGTCATGCTGTGGTGGGTGGCAGTCATGCTGTGGTGGGTAGCAGCCATGCTGTGGTGGGTGGCAGTCATGCTGTGGTGGGTGGCAGTCATGCTGTGGTGGATGGCAGCCATGCTGTGGTGGATGGCAGCCGTGCTGTGGTGGCTGGCAGCCGTGCTGTGGTGGGTGGCAGTCATGCTGTGGTGGGTGTCAGTCATGCTGTGGTGGGTGGCAGCCGTGCTGCGATTGGTGTATTCATTAATTATTATTATTACTATTATTATTATACAATTTTTGTCCCCTCCCTCGTGTGTGTGTGTGTGTGTGTGTGTACGTAATCACCTAGTTGTACTTACCTAGTTGTGGTTGCAGGGGTCGATTCATAGTTCCTGGCCCCGTCTCTTCACTGGCCTCTACTGGGTCACTCCCAGTGTACACACACACTCACCTTTATGTGGTTGCAGGGGTTGAGTCACGGTTCATGGCCAGGGTATGCGTGCGTGTGTGTGTGTGTGGTGGGATACCACGACCCTTGTTAGTCATACTGATGATCCCCGAGGCCAGGTTACCTTCCTAGAACACTAGTATTCCTAGCCAATACCTGTGAAATGAACACAGGTGCTGCCAGCCTTCAAACAACACCGCTATTGCACCTCATGACTTTGGCATAGGTCTCTTCAAGGTGCTGGTGCTCTCGAGTCAAGGGACTGGAGCCATCTGCGTCGGTTCACACTTGATTATCTCCCACTTAAGGGAAAAACAATCTTTCTCTCTCTGTTTCTCTCTCTCTCTCTCTCTCTCTCCCCTTCTCTTTCTTTCTCAGTACAGTCTTGGCCTTCTAATTATCACTAGCTTTAACTCTTCTTTCTCACCCCCTCTTTCCCACTGTCCCTTTTCACTTCCACTCTTTCGCCATTCCTTGCCTCCTCTCTTTCCCACTCTTCCTAAAATCTCTCTCCTCCCCCTTCCTGTCACTTTCTCCTCCCTCTCTCTCCCCTCCCCCCGTCTTAGCACTCCCTACACCTGGGGCCTGAGTATCGCTGGTGGGATTATTACCACAGGGACCTCCGTCCCCTTGACTGACGCTCCTAAAGGCTGCCAGATTACTCGCTCTACCTCAACCAATTTTCATCTTTATTGGGAGGTGTTGGGGTGGCCTTGCCTGGTAAAGTTCTCTTCACTGAGGTGTGTGTGTGTGTGTGTGTGTGTGTGTGTGTGTACCGCTACCTTACTCTATAAAATAGTTACATAGTGGGGAACTAATACTTGCTTAGTCCATTGTGGTCCCTGTTTGGGACTTGAAACTCCTGGTTTATCGAGCTCTCCAAAATTATTATTCATCTGAATCGATAAACCCAACGCAGAGAATGGTGGAGGCTCGTTCCTCTGTCCACTAAATACGAAATACACTCCCTAACATCACTAAGTACACCGAGCTCTCCCATAGACCGCAGGAATACGCTTACATTGACTACAAGACAAGAACAAAGAAATAATCAACAATATTCAACACTTTCATGAATGTTTTTTCGACGTATCAAAACATAAAGGAATCATCAAGAGTGAGAGAAAATAACATTATTGTTACAAGTCACACACTGTCAGCTCCCAACCCGACAGTCGCCTGTTTAGGCGACTGTAACAAAGTCCAGCAGGTGTCTTGAGATAACGAAACAGTCCTTTCAAGATAATACCAGCGGAGAAGGAAAGGATAAATCTTTAATAATGTACAGAATAATAATACAAATATCTCGTACATTCATAAATGTCTAGGTGAGGCGAGCAATGGTAAGGAGAGCAATGGTAAGGAGAGCAATGGTAAGGAGAGCAATGGTAAGGAGAGCAATGGTAAGGAGAGCAATGGTAAGGAGAGCAGTGGTAAGGAGAGCAGTGGTAAGGAGAGCAATGGTAAGGAGAGCAATGGTAAGGAGATCAATGGTAAGGAGATCAATGGTAAGGAGATCAATGGTAAGGAGATCAATGGTAAGGAGATCAATGGTAAGGAGATCAATGGTAAGGAGATCAATGGTAAGGAGAGCAATGGTAAGGAGAGCAATGGTAAGAAGAGCAATGGTAAAGTGGGGTAAAGTGCAGACACTTCCACCCAGGAAACAGACTCGAACAATAAATTACACAGTAAAAGAGTTATGGAAGTGTTCTGACAGTACCAGTCTAACACGACCAATTATGGAGACTTCCAAAGTCTTTTTACTGATAAACAACTGTGTGGAATAAGTACAGGAGCCGTGTCAAAACCCAGGCTATCAGATACATTATTACACACTGTAACGTTCAGGGACTCGCTTACAAGAGGCAGAGGCTAGTATGTCAAGAGTCAAACATTCCCACTCAGGCACTGACTTACGCACGGCCGAGGCTTATGCCAAGAGCCAAAACAAAGATATCAACACATCCACACGAGAACCGTCAAGGCCATGTGATATCTTGAGACTGGGTCTCCTTTTTCTATCTATGAAGATAGGAGTCTTGGCTGCCAATCTTCACCCCAAAGGACGGTGAGTTTCCCACAACAGCTGACCTCCCTAGCCAGAAGTTATGGTTACTATAGAGGCTTTTATAATTTCAGGAAAAGTAGTTAAGAGGAGAGCCATGACTCTGGTTTGAAGAGATTGAGCTTCATAGAGAAGCTTGACTCTGTGGAAGCTATATAAGGTATTAGCTACTGATAAAGCTGGATTCTGTGAGCAAATATTCATTTTTGGGCTTCTATATTGAATCCCCCATCTACATTTATCTTATATCTTCCTATAAACCTTACTATCAGACTCCTTTCTCATTAACCAAACATATTACTGCAATAAGTTAACATTAATAAATTTGAATAGTGTAAAAGAGAGCATTCTCTGTCTATATCTTTAATTTATTATTCTGTACAAGACTGAGTGGTGAGCACCGAGATGAGTTAAGTAAAGTGTGTACAACAGCCACAAATACGAGTTCCATGGTCCGAATATTACAGTCTGCCATTGCAAATTGACAATGAGGTAAGCCATACAAAACTCAAATACACCTCACAAAATTAACAGTATATGTGTCTGTATGAATTAACCGGTGTTACTGTAAGAGGCCAGAGACCTCTAACCCCATCCGTGTCTATTGACCAACTTAAGGCTCGCTTTAGCTCCCCCTCGAGCTAACACGGATCACTTGGCGACCAAGGGTGACATGCCCTCAAGCAACACCTCCAGCTCTTCAATACTTAGACCAGCTACATATTTACTTCTCTTCCTTCCCCAGCTCTTCCTAAACACTACACTAAATACCTAAAATGTAATAAAATATGGTGACTTTTGAATATAGTTCACTAACAGTATATACATATATACACATTATACGATGAATATACAGAGAATACTCATCTTTACTGACTGGTAGCAATAAGTATGGATTTCTAGCACAGTTTCAGTGCTCACTGTGGAAAAATTACGTACGTCAGTCTGGTACATTATACCGTGCTGATGTACGTAACAATCAGTACTAAATTTAGTACGTGTTGCAAAATAATAAATTCTTCAGTGGTTTTAAAAAAAATGGAAAGAAAATTACGTTGAAGATAATGGGTGAGGCAAATTATCTTCTTGAGAATGTTATGCACCAGCCATTAGGGAGAGGGGCAGTACGTACCAGGGTGTGTAGTATACCCCCTATCAGGGAGGATAACACACTCCTATCAGGGAGGATAGTACTGTTACCAGGGAGGGTAGCACACCAGGAAGGGGTGTTACTAGGGAGGATAGGACACTCCTACCAGGGAGGGTATCACCACCTACAAGGAAGCTCTGTCTTGTTTACCGTGAAATCTGAGTGTGGTGCAGCAGTGTGGGTGTTGTTATTGGTGGTGGTGCTGCAGGTGGTAGTGGTGGTGCTTTTGTTGTTGTTGGTGGTGGTGTTTTTGTTTGTGGTGGTGCTTTTGTTTGTGGTGGTGCTTTTGTTTGTGCGGGTGGTGGTGGCGGTGCAGGTGGTAATGATGTTTTTGTTCGTGTTGCCTCTTACGGGGCTCTAACTGCGTCGTTGAAATCGATCTGAAGCTCTATTACCAAGTACGCGTCTCCACGGACTAAACAGTGAACCCTGCTGTTCACGAGAACCAGCGGTCGTTCAAGTTTGAATCCGTTCGAAAGAGGCATTCGCAATTCATTTGGCTTAATAGCACACGATTTCTCAACCGGTGTTGAAAGTTTGAAGCCGATCTGAAGAGAGTTTCCCAGGTTAATGCACCCAGAACTCAACATATCGCTGGTATC
This sequence comes from Cherax destructor, assembly GCA_009830355.1. Classification (NCBI taxonomy): domain Eukaryota; kingdom Metazoa; phylum Arthropoda; class Malacostraca; order Decapoda; family Parastacidae; genus Cherax; species Cherax destructor. The sequence continues at coordinate 466,532 of WNWK01000166.1, read as the reverse complement.
ACCACAACATAACCCTGGTATCACCACAACATATCCCTGGTATCACCACAGCATATCCCTGGTATCACCACAACATATCTCTGGTATCACCACAACATATCTCTGGTATCACCACAACATATCCCTGGCATCACCACAACATATCCCTGGCATCACCACAACATATCCCTGGCATCACCACAACATATCCCTGGCATCACCACAACATATCCCTGGCATCACCACAACATATCCCTGGCATCACCACAACATAACCCTGGCATCACCACAACATAACCCTGGCATCACCACAACATAACCCTGGCATCACCACAACATAACCCTGGCATCACCACAACATAACCCTGATATCACTACAGCATAACCCTGGTCTAGCCCGGGGCCATAATCGGGTGGCACCATTGTATATTCTCTTTGTGGGCGCGGTGCTAAAAGCATCGGTTACTAGTGCATCCTCTTAGCGGGATTAGTGCCCCCATCTCTCACTGATGACGACTTACTAATGAATCATTAATGAGGGTAATTAATGTATAAGTAACACCGGAACGCTTGCCACTGTACGAGCCTCGGTCCTCCCAGCGAGGCTGGCTGGATAACTCCTCAGCGTTACGTCTTGTGTCAGAGGTTGAGAGGCTTTAGGTACAGGGGAAGGTGTGGATTAGGTGCAGGGGTAGGTGGGGAATAGGTGTTTGAAGTGGCAGAGACAAATCTCCCCCCCCCCACACACACCCTATTCATCGCCCTTACTACGGCTCTCACCACGGCTCCATTACACTGCCACTGTCCTTACTTCCATCAACAACTACTACTGTCAGTAACATCCTTCTAACACCTCCACCACCACCAGCAGTGTATACAGCAGGTGGCTTAACCGCTGTATACTTAGGCGCTGCCCTTCGTGGTAACTTAGAGACCAGTTAGAGGGGAAATGCCCTCAGCCATAAGGAGAGACACAAGTGTGTTAAGGGTAGCCCAGCCGCTGCCCTAGTCCACACACACACACTTGTTTCTGTGCTTCTCTCTCTTGCTTCCTTTGTTCTCTGTGCTTCCTTTGTCGTTTTCCCTGTGTTTCCTCTGTGCTTCCCTTGTTTCCTGCGTAGCAGGGTCGTGGAGGCGCGCAACAGCCGCAGCTGCACACAATGCTGTATAATCTTAACATTTGTACTCGGGTTGGCTAATACAGCCCGGCAGCTTGAAGGAACTCCTGGCCATTTCGTAACTTAGTCAGGGAGAACAGGTTTCCCTGGATGGTAACCGGTTGAACGAAGTGAGGAGGGGGTAGGAGGGGAAAAGCTTCGAGGCTGTATGAGGGGAGGAAGAGGGTGGGGGATGAGGGATGAAGCGGGTGAGGGGAGGCTGTGAGGTGCATCCCCGTGAAAGCCAGCTGAGCCCCGCCCCGGGGAGGAGGTCCGGGCCGCGCCACCACCCCGCTATTAAATGCAAGGGGAACAATAATGTTTGCAGATGAGGAGAGAACAAAAAAAAAACTGCGGCTTAGGATAATCACGAAATGGGGTGGAAGCTCATTAAACAAGAGAAGCAACAGATAATGTAGGGAGATGGATGGAGTGGAAGGAGAGGAGAGGAGAGGCAGGTGATGATAGCTATCACAGCTTCAGCCGATAAAGAGCAAGTGAATGTTTTTGGTAATAACACTCAAGACAGTGGAGACCCAACCTTCGACTTGATGAACACGAGAGAGAGAGAGAGAGAGAGAGAGAGAGAGAGAGAGAGAGAACAATAAGTCTTAACATAGGGAAGAATCCCTATAAGGAGGGAGGTGTCAGATATCATCTTACGGCAAATGAAAGCTCTCAGCTGTTCCGTTATCTTGCAGTGATGGTGGGGGCCGCTGTTGTTGTCGCTGATGACAGCACAACACAACACCTTGACCAGTCCACACACCGGTGAAGACACACGTTGCAAGACAAGCTATTACTCGAACAACCTTCCCCCTCTGTGTAGATCCTTATCAAATAAAGCTTTACACGGAGCCAAATGCTGTACCAACGAGAGCTTGTTCTACAAGTAACACATTGCCACACCTTATTGCGTTACTTCAATACGCAATTCACTAAATTACGAAAGAAACAATTCCCGAGTGATTAACATTTTTAACCGCAACTCGTGATTCTGAAAACTTAAGAACGCCAATAACTGACGTACAACACACAGTTCTAAGGACCATTACGATACCAGCACCTCCCTCCGTCCCTGTCAGAGGCACTCTCTTGATACCCTTGATGACTGGTGAAGCCACAATCTTGATCAATACATGAATTATCAACGCACTCATCTCCATTATCCCGAGAGTGAAGAGCTGGGAGGTTGAGTAACTTGAAAGGGAATCTTCTAGCCACATTAGGTTTCAATAAAAGTTACTCACTTCTTTGGTTTCAGTAAACTTGCTCATTTCTCAGCTTTCAATATAGTTGCTTCCTCTTCAGGTTTCAATGAAGCCCCTCACTTCTCAGGTATCAATAAAATCCTCTCCACCCAGGTTTCAATAAAGTGCCTCATTCGGCAGAAGCAAGAAATCTTGAGTGCAGAACACCATAAAGAATACTGATTGCCTATAATGCACTTATCAGCCTCCCTCTTGGAAATCCTCTTCACTTTTGGTCTCCAAATTATAAAAGACGCAAATAGCCTTGTAATGCACTCACACGAAAACTGTTTGAAGAAGATGATAATAATAATAATAATAATAATAATAATAATAATAATAATAATAATAATAATCAGGCATATTAATTTAGCAACATATTACACACAGTAAGTTAATCCCATCTTAGAATATGCAGAGCCAGCATGTAGCCACCACCTGATGAAGCATATAAAAGCAACTATTTAATTATTATTAGTAGTAGTAGTATTACTAAACCCGTATGAAATACTCGACGCAAGAAATAGTGGAAGCTCGATCTTCCGTCTGCATAAACGCAAGATAACGCTTCGACAGACTAGAAAAGATCCGATGGTTCACGACGGGAGAGCGACACCAGAACCGAGATCAATGAACCTCGTAGAGAACTTTAGAGAAGAGGGGACACGATCGGGGCATAGAAAGTATTCAGAGTTGTGGACAGGTATACGAATAACTAAAAGTGTAATGAACACCTGTCATTGCTCAATAATAATAATCATGGAAATAGAAACAAAGAAAGCTAATTGATGTTTCGACCCCCTGCTGGGATCCTCTTCGAAACACACTGGTCAATAAATTTTCTGGATTTCCATGTGGGTTTATTGCTCAGCGAAGAGAGGAAACTACAGGGACACAGAAGGCAGCTAGAGACGCCAATGGGCCACAGAGATGTGAGGAAGTACTTTTTCAGGAGTAGGTACGATTGGATTCTGATTTCCGGCAATTAGAAATACAGCTTGATAAGATTTAGGAAGGAGGACCAGGAGCAATGAATCGACGATTGCAAACACAACCGGGTGAGTGCAACTAGGCGAGTACAACTAGGCGAGTACAACTAGGCGAGTACAACTAGGCGAGTACAACTAGGTGAGTACAACTAGGTGAGTACAACTAGGTGAGTACAACTAGGCGAGTACAACTATGCGAGTACAACTATGCGAGTACAACTATGCGAGTACAACTATGCGAGTACAACTAGGTGACTACAACTATGCGAGTACAACTATGCGAGTACAACTAGGTGACTACAACTAGGTGTCACTGAGTATAACTACAACTAGGCGAGTACAACTAGGCGAGTACAACTAGGCGAGTACAACTAGGCGAGTACAACTAGGCGAGTACAACTATGCGAGTACAACTATGCGAGTACAACTATGCGAGTACAACTATGCGAGTACAACTATGCGAGTACAACTATGCGAGTACAACTATGCGAGTACAACTAGGTGACTACAACTAGGTGTCACTGAGTATAACTACAGCTAGGCGAGTACAACTATGCGAGTACAACTATGCGAGTACAACTAGGCGAGTACAACTAGGCGAGTACAACTAGGCGAGTACAACTAGGTGTCACTGAGTATAACTACAGCTAGGCGAGTACAACTAGGCGAGTACAACTAGGCGAGTACAACTAGGCGAGTACAACTAGGCGAGTACAACTATGCGAGTACAACTAGGCGAGTACAACTAGGAGAGTACAACTAGGAGAGTACAACTAGGAGAGTACAACTAGGAGAGTACAACTAGGCGAGTACGACTATCAGAACAAAATATATGTAGGTTTCCTCTCTAACAACACACAATAAAGATATCTCTTGTCTGAGAGAAAGTTCAACTTTTCTTCCACTTCTCTTCTCTTACTTTTATCATAATGTTTATATATTTTTTCTTACATTCTTCTAACTTTTGCTCCAAAAAATAAACTTTTTAAGTTAAATTTTTTTTTTAATTTGTATTTTTCTATGCTTTTTTTTTTTTGTTCAAGCATGTTTGTTATTGTATGCTTTTATTATTTTTAAATAATACTTTTTTTTTGTTTGTGCGTACTGTTTACGTATTATATTTTTTTGTTTACCTGATATATTTAAGTTTGTTTCGTGTCTCAATATATTTTTAACGTATTTTGTTTACGTCAATTACGTATTTCTTTCCATTTTTTCATTGCAGTATTTTTGTATATACGTATAATATTTGTTTACGTATATATTTTTATGTATTTTTGCGTATATTTATTTTTACTTAGATAGCATATTCTGTCTGCAAATCATCTGCATATGATTAGTTGTTATATGTAAGCAATCTATTTGTTGAGACGGGAGAAATACCTACTGAGGCTCTAGGATATATATATACACCATAATATATGCGCGTGTTCTCCCAAGCATATACATTTGACCTGAAAATCAAACCCCTTACGATTTACATATGTTTCGTGCCTTTTAAATAAAGAACCTACGCTCTCCGGTACTACATTAGAGCAGTGTTATTGCCGAAATGTATATCTTTAGCCCGAGTGTCTGGGTGTAGTTGCTTGGACATGCAACCAGCTGGTCGTTGAGGGACCCGCGTGTGTGTAGGTCTCTCAGGTGACTTGATGGGGCTTAAGTGTGTCACTCACAGTCACTCTTCTGAAAATTAGACACGTGTGCAACATCTGGGTATCTTTATTGTAGACGTTTCGCCATCTAGTGGCTTTATCAATACAGATTCTAGGACAAAACTTGAAAACAGTAGAACTATATACAAAATATGAGGTAATCAGTCCCTCAACCTTGGAGTTGGTGCAAACAGCACCGTAGGTGTGGAGATTCTGAATCTCCACACCGCCTGCGTCCCTTACCATCCCGACCCTCCCCAACCAACCCCTCCCTCACTATTCACTCCTTCCCCTCCTATTTACTCTCCTCCTCAAAACTCCACTGTCTCCCCAGCTGCCTTCTTTTCTCCTCATTCACTTCCCTTCTTCCCCAGCCAATTAAATTTGGGAAGGATGGGCAGTGACAGGTTAGCAGTGCCTTCTTGATTCTAATATCTCCATAGACACACACCAACGGGGCCAGGAGCTATGAATCGACCTAAATCCCAATTGTGAGAAAATCCCCTACATCAATACATCACACATCCATGCACAAACACACACCACCACCACCAAACACAACACACCACAACACACCACACACACCACCCCCACACCAACAACACAAAACCCCACCACACACACCCACACACCAACCAACCCCACATCAACACCACCACAAAACACCACACACAACACCACCACCAACCCCAAACCACCACCACACACACCACCACCACACACAACACCACCACCAACACAACACCACCACCACAACACAACACCACCACACACAACACCACCACCAACACAACACCACCACACACAACACCACCACCACACACAACACCACCACCAACACAACACCACCACCAAACACAACACCACCACCACACACAACACCACCACCAAACACAACACCACCACACAACACCACCACACACAACACCACCACAAAAACAACACCACCACCACACAACACCACCACCAACACACAACACACCACCACCACACACCACCACCACACAAACCACCACCACACAACACCACCACCACACAACCACCACACACAACACCACCACACAAAACACCACCACACACAACACCACCACCACACACAACACCACCACACAAAACACCACCACACACCACACACACCACCACCACACACAACACCACCACCAAACACAACACAACACCACCACACACAACACCACCACCACACAACACCACCACCACACACAACACCACCACACAAAACACCACCACACACAACACCACCACCACACAAACCACCACCAAACACAAACCACCACCACACACACACCACCACACAAACCACCACCACACAACACCACCAACACCACCCCCACAAACACCACCACCACACAAACACCACCACACAAACCACCACCACACAACACACCACCACACAAAACACCACCACACACCACCACCACACAAAACACCACCACACACACCACACAACACCATCACCACACACAACACCACACAACACCACCACCACACAATACCACCACCACACAATACCACCACCACACAATACCACCACCACACAATACCACCACCACACAATACCACCACCACACAATACCACCACCACACAATACCACCACCACACAATACCATCACCACACAATACCACCACCACACAACACCACCACCACACTTCCACACACCACCACCACACTTCCACACACCACCACCACACAACACTTCCACACACCACCACACAACACTTCCACACACCACCACACACCACCACACACCACCACACACCACCACACACCACAACACCACACTAGAGGGAAGAGGTTGAGGAATGTAGGATGGAGAAGGAAGGTTGGGGAATGAATGCCGGGAAGGAAGACTGGGAAGGAAGGCTAGGAAATTAAGGTTGGAGAATGAAGGCTGGAGAAGGAAGGCTTAGAAACGAAGTTTGGGGAATGAAGGTTGGCGAAGTGAAGGCTTAGAGGAATGAAGGCTTGGGAGGATGAAATCTGCAACAAGCCTTCTGCCATACAGCTGCATTGCCGATCAGGAATTTCGCTCTGATAGCAGCGGGAAGCACAGATCACCTCTGTCACACCGGACACTCAGATTTTAATCCTTAAATGAGATGGGGGAGGTGGGAGGAGATTGACAGGGGGAGATGATGGGGAGATGGGGAAGAGGAGTAGGGGGAAGAGGGTAGGGGGGATGGGGAGGGAGATGAGGCTCAACTAATGGGTGAAATGGGGTGAATCACTCATGGGTTTCGAAGCAAAAGCTTTAAGTATGGGTTGTACTGTAATTACCTTTGTCCGTACTTTCGTCCGTCGTTTCGTCCACATGTTCGTCAATTATTTCGTCCTTTCGTTCGTCCGTACGTACATTCGTCATTTCGTCCGTTCGTTCGTCCGTTCGCTCGTCAATAACGGTAAAAGCTCCACTGGTGGAGACGGTGAAAGCTCCACTGGTGGAGACGGTGAAAGCTCCACTGGTGGAGACGGTGAAAGCTCCACTGGTGGAGACGGTGAAAGCTCCACTGGGTTGTTAGTGCAACAAGGGATACTTGTCCTTGTTAGGGCTGCTGGTGCAACAAGGCATACCTGTCTTTGTTAGGGTTGTTAGTGCAAGAAGGCATACCTGTCCTTGTTAGGGTTGTTAGTGCAACAAGGCATACCTGTCTTTGTTAGGGTTGTTAGTGCAACAAGGGATACTTGTCCTTGTTAGGGGTGTTAGTGCAACAAGGCATACCTGTCCTTGTTAGGGGTGTTAGTGCAACAAGGCATACCTGTCCTTGTTAGGGTTAGTGCAGCAAGGCATACCTGTCCTTGTTAGGGGTGTTAGTGCAACAAGGCATACCTGTCCTTGTTAAGGTTGTTAGTGCAACAAGGCATACCTGTCCTTGTTAGGGGTGTTAGTGCAACAAGGCATACCTGTCCTTGTTAGGGTTGTTAGTGCAACAAGGCATACCTGTCCTTGTTAAGGTTGTTAGTGCAACAAGGCATACCTGTCCTTGCCTGACAGCTGAGATAATGTTGAGGCTGTGTGCTATATCCCATATTTTTCTGTCTATTGTTTATCACTCTTTATAATATTGCATTTTAAGTTTTAAGAGGATGAACCAGGGAAGGTTCTTGGCACTACCTGGAGTTTACCTGGAGAGAGTTCCAGGGGTCAACGCCCCAGCGGCCCGGCGTGTGACCTGGCCTCATGTTGGATCAGTGCCTGATCAACCAGGCTGTTACTGCTGGCAGCACGTAGTCCAACGTACGAACCACAGCCTGGCTGGTCAGGCACCGACTTTAGGTGCCTGTCCAGTGCCTGCTTGAAGACAGAAAGTAGTGTGTGTGTTTGTGATACATTTGTCATGCTCTTCATCCTCTTATCTGCAACATTGAAAGCTCCTGATGTTTTGATTGCAACACGAAAGGCCTAGAGCTATCATTCAACTCTCCCATCCATGGTTGCTTTGCACATACACCGTACTGACATGTGTACAAGTGAGTTGCATACCTTCATACAAGTCCTGACCTTGTCAATTTTCTGTCTTATCTTTCCAATGACTTGTCCAGTACTTGACCTTGATCTATCATTTGCCATACAGGTAAACACTTGCGATCACTTCAGTCATATGGCTGTTACTTCTCGTGGAGACTGTAAATATATATATGAAGATGTCTTTTTGCTAACACAGGTGTACATTATAACCGAGTTTTACTCTGTGCCTCGTTTGGTGAATACTGTAGAAGATTTTCCGTTTATAAGCGTAAGATGGTTTGCCTACAGGAAAATTTGCTTTGGAAGCGGAGGCGAAGACGTCTCACAGTAACTACGGTGAGAGCTTCACTGGTGGAGACGGTGAGAGCTTCACTGGTGGAGACGGTGAGAGCTTCACTGGTGGAGACGGTGAGAGCTTCACTGGTGGAGACGGTGAGAGCTTCACTGGTGGAGACGGTGAGAGCTTCACTGGTGGAGACGGTGAGAGCTTCACTGGTGGAGACGGTGAGAGCTTCACTGGTGGAGACGGTGAGAGCTTCACTGGTGGAGACGGTAGGAGAGCTTCACTGGTGGAGACGGTGAGAGCTTCACTGGTGGAGACGGTGAGAGCTTCACTGGTGGAGACGGTGAGAGCTTCACTGGTGGAGACGGTGAGAGCTTCACTGGTGGAGACGGTGAGAGCTTCACTGGTGGAGACGGTGAGAGCTTCACTGGTGGAGACGGTGAGAGCTTCACTGGTGGAGACGGTGAGAGCTTCACTGGTGGAGACGGTGAGAGCTTCACTGGTGGAGACGGTGAGAGCTTCACTGGTGGAGACGGTGAGAGCTTCACTGGTGGAGACGGTGAGAGCTTCACTGGTAGAGGGTGAGAGCTTCACTGGTGGAGACGGTGAGAGCTTCACTGGTGGAGACGGTGAGAGCTTCACTGGTGGAGACGGTGAGAGCTTCACTGGAGAGGACAGTGAAAATTTCACCGATGGAAACTGTGAAAGCCTCACTGGTGGATATAGTAAAAACCTCACTGGGGGATACAGTGAAACCCTCACTGGTGGATACAGTGAAAACCTCACTGATGGATACAGTGAAAACCTCACTGGTGGATACAGTGAAAACCTCACTGGTGGATACAGTGAAAACCTCACTGGTGGATACAGTGAAAACCTCACTGGTGGATACAGTGAAAACCTCACTGGTGGATACAGTGAAAACCTCACTGGTGGATACAGTGAAAACCTCACTGGTGGATACAGTGAAAACCTCACTGGTGGATACAGTGAAAACCTCACTGGGGTAGAACAAGTGATTTAAAAAGGATCATCATTGGCTTAGCATCTCTTGTCTTGAATGTTCTCATTATCCATCCTATCAGTTTCCTCGCAGATGTGATAGTGGCATTGTTGTGGTCCTTGAAGGTGAGGTCTTCGGACATTACCACACCCAGGTCCTTCACATTACTTTTCCGCTCTATTGTGTGATTGGAGTTTGTAATATACTCAGTCTAGTTATTATTTCCTCAGTTTCCTTAACGGAGTAGTTGGAATTTAGAACAAGTGATTTAAAGATTATCATTGGCTTAGCATCCTTGTCTTGGTCTCATTATCCATCTATCAGTTCTGCAGATGTGATAGTGGCATTGTTGTGGTCCTTGAAGGTGAGGTCTTCGGACATTACCACAACCAGGTCCTTCACATTACTTTTCCGCTCTATTGTGTGATTGGAGTTTGTAATATACTCAGTCCTAGTTATTATTTCCTCCAGTTTTCCTTAACGGAGTAGTTGGAATTTGTCTTCATTGAACATCATATTGTTCTCTGTTGCCCATTGGAAAACTTGGTTTATATCTTTTTGGAGATTTGCCGTGTCCTCAATGGATGACACTCTCGTGCAGATCCTAGTATCATCTGCAAAGAATGATACAGTGCTGTGGTTTACATCTGTCTGATATGAGAATGAGAAACAGGATAGGTGCCAGTACTGTTCCTTGTGGGACAGAGCTCTTCACTATGGCAGCATCCGATTTAACTCTGTTTACCACTACTCTTTGTGTTCGATTGGTTAGGAAGTTGAAGATCCATCTGCCTACTTTGCCAGTTATCCCTTTAGCACGCATTTTGTGTGTTATTACACCATGATCGCACTTGTCAAAGGCTTTTGCAAAATCTGTGTATATTACATCTGCATTCTGCTTGTTTTCCAGAGCATCTAAGACCATATAGTGGTCTAGCAGTTGTGAGAGGCAGGAGCGACCTGCTCTGAAACCATGTTGCCCTGGGTTGTGCAATTTTTGGGAGTCCAGGTGGTTTGCTATCCTGCTTCTTAGAACTCTTTCAAAGATTTTTATGATATGGGACGTTAAAGCTATTGGTCTATAGTTCTTAGCTACTGCTTTGCTGCCACCTTTATGGAGTGGGGCTATATCCGTTGTTTTTAGTGACTGTGGAATCTCGCCTGTGTCTAAGCTCCTTCTCCATAGTATACTTAGGGCCTGTGAGAGGGGTTTCTTGCAGTTCTTAATGAACACAGAGTTCCACGAGTCTGGGCCTGGGGCTGAGTGCATGGGCATGTCGTCGATGGCTTTCTCAAAGTCTAGAGGAGTTAGGGTTATGTCAGATATTTGGCATACATTGGCAGGGTTTTGAGGCTCATTCATGAAAAAATTGTTTGGATTGTCTATCTTCAGACGGATTAGTGGTTCGCTGAACACAGAGTCATATTGAGATTTCAGTATCTCACTCATTTCTTTGTTCTCATCTGTGTAAGATCCGTCTTGTCTGAGCAGGGGCCCTATACTAGAAGTGGTTTGGGGGAGGAAGGCGGGATAGAGGTCGTCCCCGAAAAGGTTGGAGAGAGGGGTAAAGGAGGTTTTGTGGGCGAGGGGCTTGTACTTCCAGCAAACGTGCGTGAGCGTGTTAGATAGGAGTGAATGGAGACGAATGGCTTTTGGGCCCTGACGAGCTGTTGGGGTGTGAGCAGGGTAATATTTTGTAAAGGGATTCAGAGAAACTGGTTAGCCGGACTTGAGTCCTGGAAATGGGAAGTACAATGCCTGCACTTTAAAGGAGAGGTTTAGGATAGTGGCAGTTTGGAGGGACGTCTAAACTGTCGTATCTGAGCGCCTCTGCAAAGACAGTAATAATGTATGAGTGATGGTGAAAGTGTTGAATATCGATGAAAGTTTTTTCTTTTTGGGTCACCCTGCCTCGGTGGGAAACGGACGCTACACTTGCCTAGTTTGTTAGGCTCATGTTTGTAGGATTGTATAGTCCAGTGGTTTAGAGCGTCGTGAATTTTCGCTTTTTCCACTAGGCGGGCTAAAACAACACGGGTTCGATCCCAAGCTAGCCGCAGTTCGTTACTGATTAAATACCACTTGTTCGTGGTTACAAATATATATATATATATATATATGATTTCAGGAAGAAATCCAAATATTCTTCCTTGAAACCTTTTATCCACTTCCCGAGGCTATGGGTCCCACAATTTGCACCAGAGGTGGACCCCATATATATATATATATATATATATATATATATATATTGCCGAAGAGGTAAAACTGGTCAATTAGCAAGAACTCATTTAAAATTAAGTCCTTTCTAAAATTTTCTCTTATACATAAAAAAGATAATTTTTTTTCATTTATGTTAATATAAAAATTAATGATTTTGTACCAAAAGAACCTTAGGAAACTTACCTAACCTCATTATAACAAGCGCAATTTAATTTAGCCTAATCCAACTAAATATATTTTATATAAGTTTACAATAATTTAATAAAACACAATGAAATATATTTTTTTCGTTAGATTTAGAATTTTTTTTGCGAAATTATTGCATACTCAAATTTTCGCTTGCCCTGTTCGGCAAGAAGTGCGTTGCTATTTAAGCCAAAATGGCAAGTTTTACTAATTCTGTATAAGGGATCAAACATTCTCATGGTTAACATTGTCTTCGAAGTCTGCTGCTGCTGCTGCTGCTGCTCCTGCTGCTGCTCCTGCTGCTGCCTTCCTACGTGAGGCGGACCAAAGTTTGGAGGAAAATGGAAGCTCTACGACCACCAGTTTATAAATATATACAAGCCGTTAACCACGACCAAACTTATGTTGTTTACACTCGCCTCTACCAGTCAGTGTGTACAGGATTGTCGGCAGCGGAAATGGTGGTGAGGGGGGAGGGGTGAGCTTAGGTAGTGGTGGTGGTGGTGATAATTGTGGTGGTAGTGGTGAAGTACGTGTGTGTGTGTGTGTAACTACATTTTTATTTTTTTTGAGCTTAAAATTCTACGACCTGTTCCGTGACTCCATATTAACTGCCCTTTCTTTGATGGATTCTTTCGTATTTTCGTCTCGAAATCATGAAAACACGAAGAAAGAATCCATTAAAAAAAAAGGGCAGCTAACATGTAGTGTTTCATAGTCTGTTGTACAGCTGTCTAGTCTGTCTTCTATGCCCTGATATTCTCACAGTGATTCATGAAGTCCCTATGTACTGTCTAACAGTCCAGTGTGTGCTATTTATCTGTTCAAATGTCATCACGGTGAGTCCTAACGCACCTACGAGTTCAGTTTCCAACTCTGTCCAGCTCTGTCATTGTCCCTGGCTTTAATTGTCGGCAACATCCCTTCAGGGTAAAACAAAGGACTGTCTGCAACCAAGAAGACCAAGATGCAAGCCGATGAAGCTCTTCGGAGAGCGAAACGTTGTCCCAGTATACGCGTTTCCTCAACAACTTTTCGATTCTTCCAGGTATCGTGATAGTAGCATAGTGTTTCTTCTAGTGCCATGTGTACTAGCTCAAACAGCATGCTATTTGTGGCTCACTATTAGGAACAGGAAGGTAGCTCCAGTTCCTGGGATCAAGAGCCATTGACCACCAATAGAGAGCGCCAGCAGCAGAGGGTGCCACCTGTAGAGTAAGCCACCAGTGATAAATGCCACCAAAAAAGAGTGCCACTGGTACAGTGGGACACAAGTATATAGTGCCCCCAGGACTTAGTGCCGCTAATGTGGAGTGTTATTAGTACAAAGTACCACCAGTACAGAGTGCCTTCAGTACAGTGCCAGCAGTACAAGAGTCCCAAGCTGAACTGGTTCGTTCACTGCAAGTTAAGGAAATAAAACCCAACAGTTCAGGTGGTAGTGGTGGTGCCAATGGTGGTAGTGGTGGTGCCAATGGTGGTAGTGGTGGTGCCACTGGTGGTAATGGTGGTGCCAATGGTGGTAGTGGTGGTGCCAATGGTGGTAGTGGTGGTGCCACTGGTGGTGGTGCCAATGGTGGTAGTGGTGGTGCCAATGGTGGTAGTGGTGGTGCCAATGGTGGTAGTGGTGGTGCCAATGGTAGTAGTGGTGGTGCCAATGGTGGTAGTGGTGGTGTCAATGGTGGTAGTGGTGGTGCCAATGGTGGTAATGGTGGTGCCAGTGGTGGTAGTAGGTGGAAATGGCAGGGGCGGGGCTACGGGGAAGGTACAGCAGCGGGGCTACAGGGGAGGTACAGCAGTGGTACGCGACAGGCTACATATTGTACCGAGCTGTAATGAATCTTGCAACTGCCTCAGATTATTTCCTTTGAAGCTTGTTTGAGAATGTACTGTTTTTGTCTGAGAGTTGTTTGTACCTCTGCTTCATTCCTCCCCTCATTATTTGTGCCTCTGCTTCATTCTTCCCTTCATTGTTTGTGTGTCTGCTTCATTCTTCCCCTCATTGTTTGTGCCTCTGCTTCATTCTTCCCCTCATTGTTTGTGCCTCTGCTTCATTCTTCCTCATTGTTTGTGTGTCTGCTTCATTCTTCCCCTCATTGTTTGTGTGTCTGCTTCATTCTTCCTCTCATTGTTTGTACCTCTGCTTCATTCTTCCTCTCATTGTTTGTACCTCTGCTTCATTCTTCTCATTGTTTGTACCTCTGCTTCATTCTTCTCATTGTTTGTACCTCTGCTTCATTCTTCTCATTGTTTGTACCTCTGCTTTTTCCCCTCATTGTTTGTACCTCTGCTTTTTCCCCTCATTGTTTATACCTATGCTTCATTTTCCCCTCAGTGTTTGTGTCTGCTTCATTCTTCCCCTCGATGTTTGTCTACCTGGACCTACCTGTGCCTTTGCTTCACTTTTTCCCTCATTGTTTGTACCTCTACCTCATTCTTCCCCTCATTGTTTGTACTTCTGCTTCATTCCCCTCTAAAAAACTATTGATCTGTTTTGAACTATACTGAAATTCGTTCATGGAAACGCAATAATATTTATAAAGAAGAGTTATATCTGTTTATTATGTCCACCGAGGCGGTATATATAATTTTATAATGTATGTGCGTGGATGTCCATTGATGTAATTAACGTGAGGGCGGGAGCGGTGGGTGAGCCCTGTGTCACCCGTAGTCCTGACAGCCTGACTTTCTGAGTGTGTGAGACAGCAGCAGCAGCAGCAGCAGCAGCAGCAGTGGCGGCGGCAGCAGCAGCGCCAAGTTCAGACGTCCAGACTTCGATGTGTCAGCTACCTGCCAGACCTCGCCAGGGAGAGCAACTCTCACTCGTCGCTGGGATCTTCGTCGACCCACTGGACTTCAGGGAGTCGAAGTCCAGTGACGATGTCCTGTGTGTCAATTAAGCCCAGACTTGTTTTCTAAGTTGGCTTAGGTTGGTAAGATGTTTGTCTTGCGAGAGTTGCAGTGTGTAGAAGTTGGCCCCGCCCCGCCCCGAGCGCTCATTGGTTCAGCGCCCCCGCGACCCGCCAACCAGAGGCCGCCCCACCACCGGACACTGATCAACCTTGCCGACTTTTGCCGTCAACTTATTTTCACGTTTTTCGTTGTAAACCACAGTCTGTTTATTTGATAGTTATTGTTTGCGTTGTACAGGACAGAAGAGCACAGTTTCTACGATAATGTAGAGGAGGGAGATAGTGAAGTGGTAGCGGGGAGGGTGTTTTAAATAAGTGTGGTGTGTGGAGGAGTGGGTGTGCGGGGCGGGCGGGGTCGCGGCCCCGTGGCCTGGTGGCCCGCCCCCTGCCCCGCGCCGCCCCTCCCCGCCCTCCGCCCGGCGGGCCGCCGCGGCGCCCGCCCAGTGTACACAGCACAGTGCTCCAAGGAGGGTGTGTGACGCGCGAACCGACCCTTCACCGTGTTCCTGTCTTTGCAGGTCGCCCCTCAGCCGCCCCGCCCCGCACCTCAGCCACACCTGGATGATACCACCGTGTGCCCCAGCCACCAGTGCCACAGTGGATGATAATGTGCTAGTGATGATGCCCAAGTGGCAGTGCCCAGGAGTGGAGTTGTAACTCGAGTTTTCTCCACCTCCTTCTGACGGTGGTGGTCGTCAATGTTCGTACCGGAACAGTGCCACGAGAAGATGGCTCTGGTAGTGCCCCCTGGGTCGACGTGGCGCGACCCGCCCGTGTCTCTGCCGCCCACCACGGGCGAGGATGTGACCCGGGAGCTGGGTGCCAGCGTCACCCCTCAGCCCGCCGCTCCACAGACGCCCACGCCCAACTCGACGGCGGGCAGCGCGCCCTCGTCGGCGCCCAGTCCTACGGGCGACGACAAGAACGCCCAGAACATGACGTGTGTCGTGTGTAGCGACAAGAGCTCTGGGAAGCACTATGGTCAATTCACCTGTGAAGGTACGCTACCACCCACGCGGCCCGCCCACGCCCACGGGCACGCCGCCTCTCCCTCCCTCCCCCCACGCGGGAGGTGGCCCGCCCCTGCCCAGGGGCCGCTGTGACCCCAGGTCGCGGTTCAACCTGGGGTCACAGCGGCCTACAGGGCAGCGTGCTAGACCTCCCACTATTGTTTGTACCTACTTTGCGATACATACACACACACATATATATATAAAGGCTTAGATAAGGCATGTCGCTGGTGGAGCCGGGACGTCATAGCTTGTAGACTCCCGCCCGCACGCCCACACGCCCACACTAATAACCCGCGCCCTCCTCCATCCCTCCCCAGGATGCAAGAGCTTCTTCAAGCGGTCAGTGAGACGGAATCTACAGTACTCGTGTAGAGGGAACCGAAACTGCCCCATCGACCAGCATCACCGTAACCAGTGCCAGTATTGCAGACTCAAGAAATGCTTCAAGGTCGGCATGAGGAGAGAAGGTGAGTCTCACCATCACCTCACCCTCTCCTACACCTTCACCAGCCCGGGGGTCTCACCATCACTTCCCCTCACGTTCACACGCGACCACGTCACCATCACTTAAGCGTTCACACGCGTGTCACCATCACTCCACACACGCGCCGCGAGTCCTGGGCTTCCTCGAGTATATGACATGATGGCTTTAGTGAAATGACAAGCGTGTTCTAGTGCTTCAGTGACTGGTATATACACAGTGGTGTGTCTGCCAGTGTATATACACAGTGGTGTGTCTGCCAGTGTATATACACAGTGGTGTGTCTGCCAGTGTATATACACAGTGGTGTGTCTGCCAGTGTATATACACAGTGGGTGTCTCAGTGTATATACACAGTGGTGTCTGCCAGTGTATATACACAGTGGTGTGTCTGCCAGTGTATATACACAGTGGTGTGTCTGCCAGTGTATATACACAGTGGTGTGTCTGCCAGTGTATATACACAGTGGTGTGTCTGCCAGTGTATATACACAGTGGTGTGTCTGCCAGTGTATATACACAGTGGTGTGTCTGCCAGTGTATATACACAGTGGTGTGTCTGCCAGTGTATATACACAGTGGTGTGTCTGCCAATGTATATGTACACAGTACTGTGTATCTCCCAGTGTATATACACAGTGGTGTGTATCTCCCAGTGTATATACACAGTGGTGTGTATTTCCCAGTTTATATACACAGAATCTTGACTTCAATCCTCATTTTAAAAATTAAAGTTATTATTGACTGGTGGTGTACAGGTGACAGTCAGCCCAAAAAATGGCTTTTAACCTTAAACAGCTACTAACCAGCATATTTAAAGCCTCACATGACCCCCGCATGACAGTTCCTAGCGCTGTGTTACCACGCATACCGACAGTGCCACACAGTACGTGACATGTCTCCCTGCCTGTGTTCATGTGAATAGTGAGCTACGTAATGCGTTCATGTAAAGAGTGAGTTGTGTAAATATATTTGACGTGTTGAGATGGTAATTCGTGTGGTAATTGAGAAATGAGAATTTTTTTCTCATAGTCTAGTGAGAATGGTTATCCTGGGGTTATGAAAGGTGTTATCCAGTAGAATTCAACCCCTCACCGAATGTCATAACATGTGCAAAACATGAATATACTGCACACGCACACTATGTGAGAAAATTATATCCGAGGGTGTCTCGATCTCATGCGATCGCTAGCGATGCTAATCTTATGTGATCAGCGATGCTAATCTCATTCGATCATCAGCGATGCTGATCTCATGCGATCACATAAGAACATAAGCGATGCTGATCTCATGTGATCACTAGCGATGCTGATCTCATGTGATCACTAGCGATGCTGATCTCATGTGATCACTAGCGATGCTGATCTCATGTGATCACTAGCAATGCTGATCTCATGTGATCATTAGCGATGCTGATTTCAGGTGATCACTAGCGATACTAATCTCATGTGATCAGCTATGCTAATCTCATTCGATCATCAGCGATGCTGATCTCATGCGATCACATAAGAACATAAGCGATGCTGATCTCATGTGATCACTAGCGATGCTGATCTCATGTGATCACTAGCGATGCTGATCTCATGTGATCACTAGCAATGCTGATCTCATGTGATCACTAGCGATGCTGATCTCATGTGATCACTAGCGATGCTGATCTCATGTGATCATTAGCGATGCTGATTTCAGGTGATCACTAGCGGTACTAATCTCATGTGATCAGCGATATTAATCTCATGTGATCACCAGCTATATTAATCTCATGTGATCAGCGATGCTATCATAATTCCAGCGAGACTGTGATAATCCCATGTGATCATCATGGGATTATGACAGCATTATCACAATCCCCTCTGATAGTGTTGTCATCCCATACTAGCAACGCTTATCACAATCCAAGTCACGCAAAGAATAAAAAAAAAAAAGTTCAACGCATCCCGTTTCTCTTAATTTTTTTAAAGAACAATATCAACAACGGCAAGAATTGGCGTATCTCCGAGGAATAGCTGGGCGTTGAAGTAGCGTTGAAGGTATACCCGGAAGGTTCGAACCTCACACGGCGTTGACCACTCTCACTGATCCAGTGGATTCCTCTCGTCAGCCAGATACTTTCTTACCAGTGCATCTACAGTTCTTGTTGAGATTTGTGGAAAAAACTGCTATGGCCTAACAGCGCCCAGGCAGTGTTGCAGCATGGGAGAGTGTCAGTGTTGCAGCATGGGAGAGAGTCAGTGTTGCAGCATGGGAGAGAGTCAGTGTTGCAGCATGGGAGAGAGTCAGTGTTGCAGCATGGGAGAGTGTCAGTGTTGCAGCATGGTAGAGTGGCAGTGTTGCAGCATGGGAGAGTGGCAGTGTTGCAGCATGGGAGAGGAGGTTTGGCATTCAGTGTTGCAGCATGGGAGAGTGGCAGTGTTGCAGCATGGGAGAGTGGCAGTGTTGCAGCATGGGAGAGTGGCAGTGTTGCAGCATGGGAGAGTGTCAGTGTTGCAGCATGGGAGAGTGTCAGTGTTGCAGCATGGGAGAGTGGCAGTGTTGCAGCATGGGAGAGTGGCAGTGTTGCAGCATGGGAGAGTGGCAGTGTTGCAGCATGGGAGAGTGGCAGTGTTGCAGCATGGGAGAGTGGCAGTGCTGCAGCATGGGAGAGTGGCAGTGTTGCAGCATGGGAGAGTGGCAGTGTTGCAGCATGGGACAGTGTCGATGTTGCAACATGAGATAGTGTCAATGTTGCAGCATGGGACAATGTCAATGTTGCAGCATGGGATAGTGTCATTGTTGCAGCATGGGACAGTGTCACAGTACATATACATATAAAAGTGTATATGTGTATGTATTCACATATAAATGGTTGCAGGGATCGAGTCTTAGCTCCTGGCCCCTCACCACACTTGTGTCTGTGGCATGGAATAGTCTCAGTATTACAGCACGGGACAATGTCAGTGTTGCAGTATGGGACAATGTCAGCGTTGCAGTATGCACCCCACTTGTGTGCTAGTTTGTGTGTGTGTACAGCATATATGTGTACTACAAGTGTCTGTATGTCACACTCATGTGTATACCACACGTGTGCACCTCTCGTGTGTATTTAATGCATAAATGAACGTGTTACTGGGAACGTGTCATACTGTGTGATGTGATCCTACGTGGATACGTGGATCCATACTGGTGTGGATACGTGATCCATACTGGTGTGATACGTGGATCCATACTGGTGTGGATACGTGGATCCATACTGGTGTGGATACGTGGATCCATACTGGTGTGATACGTGGATCCATACTGGTGTGATACGTGGATCCATACTGGTGTGGATACGTGGATCCATACTGGTGTGGATACGTGGATCCATACTGGTGTGGATACGTGGATCCATACTGGTGTGGATACGTGGATCCATACTGGTGTGGATACGTGGATCCATACTGGTGTTGATACGTGGATCCATACTGGTGTGGATACGTGGATCCATACTGGTGTGATACGTGGATCCATACTGGTGTGGATACGTGGATCCATACTGGTGTGGATACGTGGATCCATACTGGTGTGGATACGTGGATCCATACTGGTGTGGATACGTGGATCCATACTGGTGTGGATACGTGGATCCACACTGGTGTGGACACGTGGACCCACATTTGTGTGGATACGTGGACCCACATTAGTATGGATACGTAGATCCACACTGGTGTGGATACGTGGACCCACACTGGTGTGGATACTATTAAGACTGAGGCAGGTATCTCAGTCATGGGTTAAAAACCAAACAGTTCCTGGGTGAGCTGTGGCTATGTCGAGAGTATAAACATGGAACATAAATATTTGAAAACATTTCTCCGTTAATATTCCGACGAACTTTACTGGCGACTGTTTGTGTTGTGTGTGACGAACTTTATATTAAGAATAAAAAGGGGCACAGTGCCGTGACTGGAACAATACGCAAACAGTACATGTATACACTACCGACGGTAGTCTTCACCAACCGAGAGAATTACCTCGTCTTTTGTATATAGTTCTACAGTCTTCCAATTATATCTTTGAATTTGTATTGATAAAGTCAGTGGATGGTGAAACGTCTACAATAAACATAACCAAATGTTGAACATATGTTTTAATTCATCAATACACAACCCTCACATAGACTTTATGTATTATATTAATGGTACACATAAACCAAGAACTGACTCACAAGAAGGCAGGAAGGCTGCAATAGGCCTACTGGCCTATTACGTGATTCCACCTATCGTCCCCTCGTACATATACAGTCATACCCCGCCCTACGTCATTAATTGGTTCCAAGAGCCCTGACGTAAGCCTATTATAATGCCTTGAAAATGACGACAAACACCGTAAAACTAGCATAAATAACTCATGCAAGAATATAACTATTGCTAAACCTTAAAGAACACTAAAACCACGTTTTAGCTTTTTCTTTAAGAATAATGAACACGATTAAAAAAATTATGACAGGTGACGTTGCTGGGCGACTTAAAGTCGGACGTAATGACGTTCGCTGAAGGGAAATTTACTCCAGAAAAGTGGCGTAAAGGCGAATTTGACGTAGGCCGAAATGACGTAAAGCGGGGAATGACTGTTACTAATATAATTTACAGTACCAACAAGACGATTAATCAAACACACGTGCCACACCTGGGTATCTTTATCTACAATATTTACTCTGGGTTGGCTCGAAAAAGCCACTGGTTGGCAAAACAGCCCATCAGTGAATATACCCAAGTGTTGCAGATATCTCTTATTCTCCAAACACGCAGTAGAGCAAACTTTAATTAGGATAACGTTTGGCTGTGTGTGTGTGTGGAGCTTTAACAAGTGCAGTCCAACTGGTTCTGCAGCTTGTATCTTCGGCACTGTCGCCAGTACGTTGTTTGGATCCAGCTTACGTGATTTGACTTTAGCAGTGTTGTTATTAGCTACTAACAGAGGGTTGAGCGCAGAGGAAAAACCAGTCAGTCTGGTGGAGCAGAGCGGATGCTGAGACGGGATGTGTGTCTAGCAGGAAGCTGCAGTTCCTCTTGCTGTCATGGGTTATCCCCAAACAGCTACTAAGAAAACAAAAAGTTTTCTCTCTAAAGCGTTTCATCTGTGTTTAATTATTTTTGCAACGCGACGCACTGTGTGGGAAGTTTATTCAGGCACAGATACACATAAATATAGTTACATCAATTATCATACATAGCAGTATATGTGTAGAATACCTAGGCTAACCCAAGAAAGACAGACAGTGACTTATTTCCATTGGGGTCCTTGAGTGAGGGGCGGTAAACAGGTCTGGCGCTCTAGGGAATGGGTGAGCAAGCCCAGGTCAGCCAGACTAGACCTCTGCAAATTACCCGTCTTGACAAATTGAGTCCGCCAGTGTACTCTGTGTTATGACGGATGAGGCCATTGTAGTGCTCTGAAATAGGTGAAGAGAGAAGGTAGAAGGGGCCGCCTCTACAACTGCTCATAAATCAACCACTTTGCATCCCCTCCACGTTACTACCCGACGATTCATTGAGGGGGAGAGGGAAGATGGTAGGGGTAGGGGAGGTAATATTCCTCCATAAACGACTATCAATTAAAGCACCGCCTCGTTTAACAGATACATCGCAAGGTAAAGATAATTAACGGCAGGTGATGAGGGAGGAGCCACCGAAGGCACGGGGTGTGCATGCTGCAAATGTGAGGCAGCAATGCAAGCCGTAAAGATGCTTGCTACCACAGCCCTCGGCCGCGCCACCACCAACTATGCAAATGTTATTGAAGGCGTTTCGTATTTGTGAGACAAGTTCGCGCCTCGCGGCGACGGCGCGAGTCCACTCCAGGAGGTGGTTATCCGCGGCGGGACATGCCATTATGCAGTGGGTGAATGCGCGACACACCAGCGATTGGTTAAGACACGTCTTCACATCAGTAGTAGAATATACTGGAAAACACAACTTGTAGTTTATTGTACTTTTCTACGAGTGACTATCTATTCTCGAAAAATTGATCAAGTCCCTGGTGGGCGAAACGTCTTCTCAAATAAATGCCACAACCCGCATATTGTGTCTTACAAAAGACAGCTCTTAGAGAATATTTTGTTGAGGTGCCCAACGTTTCCTTCAATACATATGAGCGAAAAATTGTGTTATTCCTGTTATCACTGCACACTACCATAGCAACGTACTGAGAGAGGTACGCGAGGAAGTGCAGAATAAATCCAGTGAAAAGCAAGGAAATCACTTCTGCTGGTGCAGGTGCTCACGTCAACTTCCAGTCTACGGTAATACTTAACCTGCATTAGTTTCACGTCACTACTGGTTGGAATGGTAATACTTAACCATACACACACGTCCCTTACGTGGACGTGCGTGTGTGTGTGTGTGTATGGAAGCGTCTTAGGGGTCATTTACTCAATCTGAAAACTATACAAGGCGGTGCGTTAACCACGAGTGGTTAACGCACTGACCTGTGAGCTTCCAGGAGGACTCACTCGCCATGGGTTCGAAGCCTCATCCGTTCCTTGATTTGTTTTCAATCGTGTAATTACGATTTCGTGAGTCATTTACTGAAGTTAATGAGGTGTATGTATCGTGGCTTAAGCTTCTTCTACGAGGGATATTTATAATGAAAGTATTAGAATTTATCTACGAGAGTTATTGATAAATAATCTCAGAATTTATCTACGGGAGATAATAAGTAATCTCGGAATTTATCTACGGGAGTTATTGATAAGTAATGTGTCTCAGAATTTATCTACGAGAGCTATTATTATTTCAGAATTCAACTACGAGGGATATGGAAGAGCACATAAAAGTAACTTACCTCTGTTATTGATAGTTAATGGAGTTTAAAACCTATCTACTACACGAGGGTCATTAAGACTGCATGTCACCTTCACACCACCAGTCAAGAATACTTTAATACCTACAAGAGTGATTCAAATTAACATTGTTTATATACACCACTTCGTGGTGTATATCTCTTGCTTTCCAGTGTATATATGGAGTGTTTTAGAACACATTTTAAACCATCTTCGGTGTTTATATTAAATATTATCTTCAGTGTTTATAATAAACATTGTTCATAATAAAACATTGTCTTCGGTGTTTATATTAAACACTGTCTTTAGTGTGTATTTACAAACATTGTCTCCGGTGTATATGGTGCAACATTCGCATAATCGCGTTCAATACACGAGTTGCAAGACTGACACTTGTGTTGCACAGCAAATTATGTGTTAACCCAGGTTAACTTTGCAAGAATCTCTGCGACTCGGTTAACAAACCTCAAGGAATGTTTGTTGACTCTCAGATGTTTCAACAAACATCAAGGGATGTTAGTTGAAACATCTGAGAGTTGTGAAGGGGCGCTGTGTTATTTGTTCGCAAATAAACATATGCGGACGGGGGAGTAATATTGCAACGGACGGGGGAGTAATATTACAACGGACGGGGGAGTAATATTACAACGGACGGGGGAGTAATATTACAGCGGACGGGGGAGTAATATTGCAACGGACGGGGGAGTAATATTACAACGGACGGGGGAGTAATATTACAGCGGACGGGGGAGTAATATTGCAACGGACGGGGGAGTAATATTACAACGGACGGGGGAGTAATATTACAACGGACGGGGGAGTAATATTACAGCGGAAGGGGAGTAATTTTACAGCGGACGGGGGAGTAATATTACAACGGACGGGGGAGTAATATTACAGTGGAAGGGGGAGTAATATTACAGCGGAATGGGAAGTAATATTACAACGGACGGGGGAGTAATATTACAGCGGAAGGGAGAGTAATATTACAGTGGAAGGGGGAGTAATATTACAGCGGACGAAGGAGTAATATTACAGCGGACGAAGGAGTAATATTACAGCGGACGAAGGAGTAATATTACAGCGGACGAAGGAGTAATATTACAGCGGACGAAGGAGTAATATTACAGCGGACGGAGGAGTAATATTACAGCGGACGGAGGAGTAATATTAGGCGGACGGGGAAGTAATATTACAGTAGACGGGGGAGTAATATTACAACGGACGGGGGAGAAATATTACAGTGGACAGGTGAGTAATATTACAATGGACGGATGAGTGATATTGCAACTGACGTTGGAGTAATAATGCAGGAGATTTGGAGTAATATTACAGAGGACGTAAGAATAATATTGCAACTGACGGGAAAGCAATACTGCAACGGATGTTGGAGTAATATTGCGACGGATGTTGGAGTAATATTGCAACGGATAGTGAAGTAATATTATAATAGACGGGAAAGTAATATTGCAACGAACGTCGGAGAAATATCGCAATGGACGGGGAAGTAATAATACAATGGACGGGGTAATATTACGACGGACAGGGTAATATTAAGACGGACAGGGTAATATTACAACGGACACGGTAGTATTACAAAGGATGCGGTAATATTAGAGCAGACTGGGAGTATTACAACGGACGGGGAAACGGCATTACAACAAATCTGTAAGTAATATTACAACGGACTTTGGAGTAATATTACAACAGGCGTGTGAATAATACAACGGGCGAGTGAGTAATAGCTTAACGGGCATAGGGAATATTACAACGGGCGAGTGAGTAATATTACAACGGGTGAGTAATATTACAACGGGTGAGTAATATTACAACGGGTGAGTAATATTACAACGGGTTAGTAATATTACAACGGGTGAGTAATATTACAACGGGTGAGTAATATTACAACGGGTGAGTAATATTACAACGGGTGAGTAATATTACAACGGGTGAGTAATATTACAACGGGCGGAGGTATTGATACTACGACGGAGGAAGGTAGTAATATTACAACGGGCAATGAGTAATATTACAACGGGCAGAGATAGTAATATTACAACGGGCGGAGGTAGTAATATTACAACGAGCAGGAGGTAGTAATATTACAACGAGCAGGAGGTAGTAATATTACAACGAGCAGGAGGTAGTAATATTACAACGAGCAGGAGGTAGTAATATTACAACGAGCAGGAGGTAGTAATATTACAACGGGCAGGAGGTAGTAATATTACAACGGGCAGGAGGTAGTAATATTACAACGAGCAGAAGGTAGTAATATTACAACGAGCAGGAGGTAGTAATATTACAACGAGCAGGAGGTAGTAATATTACAACGAGCAGGAGGTAGTAATATTACAACGAGCAGGAGGTAGTAATATTACAACGAGCAGGAGGTAGTAATATTACAACGAGCAGGAGGTAGTAATATTACAACGAGCAGGAGGTAGTAATATTACAACGAGCAGGGGGGTGGGAGTGTAATACTCAGGCTGGGAGATATGCACCTCACGCTATAAATAGCAAGTGACAACACTGGGAATATTTTAAAGATCATCTTCCATTACACTGAGAGAATTTACTAAGTTTTAAACCTATCGATTACATGAGGCTGCGTGTCACATGTACACGACCTTCCTTAGCTGTGGATAATATAGCGCCTAAAATAGTGATGAAAGTATATACTCATGGTGTATATACACACACCTCTCGGTATATATACACTGAGATGTACACACACCTCTCCGTGTATGTGCACCATGAGAGTTGCTGAATGTCAGCAGCAAATAAGAAATATAGGTAAAATAGGCTGGAGACCCTTTTAAAGAAAATAAATTTACGTGTAAATATATCTAGAGATTCGCGGGGAAAATTTGCCAAAACTGGCGGGAAAAGCTCAAGTTTGCGCGCGAAATTTTGACAATTACCGATAATGGTAATCGTTACACGGACACTAACTGCACCCAGAGCCAGGAGAATATACAAAGTTCTTCAACGCAACGATTCATGCTTTACGGTATAACCTGTGGCGATACAACGAAGACAAAAAAAAATGTGTCATGAGCGCCGATTTTTTGTTGTTGTTGGATTATAGGGTAACTGACCACTTGCACCGTATCGAGCCCTAATGAAAGCGACGTTAATAAAAATTAAACAAAGCGTATGCAAATAATTATACTTGCATTACTAATGGTTAAAGGGTTCTCGTTGAAGACTTCAAAACGACGATAATTATAATGAGCGATAAAGCAGGGAGTAATGAAGGTAATGACGGGGTAATAATTTCATTAACATCAGAGGGGAGAGGGAAGGGGTGTTCGCTTGCCTTAGTGTTTTCTTAAAAACTTTCTGAAACATTGTTGTGGAGAAAGAATGGAATGTTAATTACCATTCTTGTTTCAGTGATCAAGACTTTCCCCCCCCTCCTCTCTCTCTCTCTCTCTCTCTCTCTCTCTCTCTCTCTCTCTCTCTCCCTCCACATACATCCCATTAATCTCCCCCTTTTCCCCAACCCAGGTCCCTCTCACTTCCCACTACATACGCCCCCCTCTCACTTTCTCATCCACTCACGTCCCTCTCTCTTACCCTCGCACGCTCCTTTCATTTTCCCACATAATCCATATTTCTTCCTTTCCCACATCACCTACGTCTATCAATTTCCCACATCGCCTACGTCTCTCAATTTCCCACATCGCCTACGTCTCTCAATTTCCCACATCACCTACTTCTCTCAATTTCCCACATCACCATTCCTTTATCACCATTAATATTGGCTGGTGTTATTATTGATAATGATAGCATTATTATTGATAATAGTGATAATTGCTGCTGGCATTAGTAGTGGTGTTAGTAATGATAATTGCTGTGTTAATAGAGATGGTGATAGTGGTGATAACTACTGTGTTCACAGTGGTGGTGTTAGTTTTGTCCTGGTTCACTTGTTTACCCGTCAATTATACCAAGAAACATCTCTTCTCTCATCCCAGTGTAGCACCAGATAGCTTCATGTTCTCGTAAAAAGTAATTTCATTCTTCAAATTTGCTGTCCGCCTTTCTACTATTTTCTAAATGTAAATAATAACACAGGTTTCTATCCTGCATTCCTGGGCGGTAAAATTTAAGTGGCCATATGTTTACCAAAAGGTTAAGGCGTTTCCATTAATACGATTATGAGAATTCTCTGCACGTTCTTTATTTCTGCAGTATTGCTAACCTTACTGTTATTGCTAGGCAATATTCCATTGTAGAGATTATATAAGTGCCTTGGAGAGTATCATCATTGGCTTGGTATCTCTTGATTTGAAGGCTTTTGTTATTCACATTGCCGTTTTCGTAGCAGATGTAACGTTGTTGTGATCCTGGAGTCTAAAATCGTCCAGCATGGTTACATTCCATTTCTATTCCATCAGATAGTTTAACTGCGTCGGGTGTTGTGTTCCTGCTTTGGTTTATTCAGTGTTACCCATAACGTAGCAGCTGAAAATTATTATCGTTGAGCATATCGTTTTCTGTGATCCACTGTCATTCTCTGTCATGCCGCTCGTATTAATTCTAATATAGCCTGTGGAGGAATTCACGGTACTGTATTTGTAAAAAAAACATACCACGGGTGGGGTTCGAACCCCACCCGTGGTATGGTTTGTTTGCAATCGTGTCATTACGATTTCGTGAGTCTGTATTTGTATCATTGTCTCTATCAGATATAAGAATAGGAAAGAAAATTGGGGAGAGTATTATGCCTTGTGGAACGGATCTTTTCCATCTGGAAGACTGATTATGGCTAAGACACATATGCAACAGTTGGGTATCTTTACTGATGCTTTCGCCTACTGTGTGGGCGAAACGTTCCAACAATAAAGACACCCAACTGTTGCACATGTGTCTTAATCTTCCACTTGTCTGTATTTTATACCATTTTTGACGAACTCTGATTATATTTTAACTTCTACTTTTTTGGGTCTGATTTGTTTGAAAGTTGAAAGATACATTTACCTACTTCCCAGTTGTTCCTTTTGCATGCATTTCTTGTGCTATGATCATACTTGCCGAAGGCTTTTGCAAAATCTGTGCATATTTTGCTCATCTTGCAGCGAGTCTAACACCATGTCGTAATGATCCAGCAGATTCGAGAGGTAAGAGCAACCTGCTCTGGTTCTGTGTTCTCCTGGGTTGGGTAATTATTGTGATTCCGTCTGTTTAACAATCTTCTGAGCACTTTTAAAAACAAAATGATGGTTATGATTGATATCAAATCTACTGGTCCATATTTTTTTTGTGATTTCTCTTCTCCCATCTTTGTAGAGTGGGGCTACGCCAGTGGTTTTTAGAGTTTGTGGGTTTAAATCTGAATCTAAAATGTCTCGGTAGAGTAGTTAATTCCTGCAATAATTTTTTTTAAATGCGTTTCCAGGTTCCTGGGCCTGGGGCAAAGTGCATGGGCATGTTATCAGTGGCTTCTTAAGTTATGTGGTGTTTGCATTATATTGGAAATTTTATTAGAGGTTGGTGTCAAATTTATGACACCAACCTTAAGTATGTTCGATGGCTCACTGTTAGTGTGAGGGGACGTTGCTGTAGGTATTGGTGAGGATGGTGGTGGTGTTATAAGTAGGGGTGGTTCTATTATTGGTATGAGTTGTGTAGGTGGTGTTAGTGGTAGGGATGAACTTAGTGGTGAGTATCGGAACGGTAATGAATGGGGTGGTAGTAGTAATGTTTGTGGTGGTGGAATTAATGGCACTGTACAACTTATAGGGAACTGAAAGCATGTTGTTTTTCGATGCTTCCCTGGCTAAGAAGCGAGAATGTGTGTATGTGGTAACTCATCCAGTTACTGACCAGATCTACGGGTGCTTCATCTGACTGACCCAACGATGTGTATGGCGTCCACAGAGCCAGGCACCAGAGGCTTTTGTGGTGGGAGATGACGGTGAGTTTGGCGGAAGGATTCCAGTCGTGTTCCAGGACTGGAGAGATGGAAATGGGAAGGGCGAGAAGCTCTGGCATCGCCTAACCTATTTTTATGTTGATTTTCAAGTTCTTGCTGCTCACAACCTGAAGAGAGACAGAGAGAGAAAGAGACCCTCTTGCAGTCTCGTCCTTAATGTTTATGTAATACACAACAATTGGCTGTGATTAAAGTTATTTGCAGTCAAAATTTGCCATAACAATATTGTCAAATGAAAGAGCCTGCCTGTCAAAGCTTCCTTTCCTTTAAGAGAATACAAATTATTCAGGCCAGTGACCAGCTTCAAAACGCTGTAAAAAGCCTTGCCTGTAATTAATGTTTCATATATTGCCTACAAAATTGCCTTCAGCCTAAGGAACAACAATAATCATCAGCGGCGTAAACAGATCTCTTCTGCATGAACAATACTTCAGCTGTACAAACCAAGGCCTTCAGCCACAAGAATCGCCTTCAGCTGTACAAACCAAGGCCTTCAGCCACAAGAATCGCCTTCAGCTGCATAAACCAAGGCCTTCAGCCACAACAACGGCCTTCAGCTATATAAACAAAGGCTTTCAGCCACATAAATAATTGCCCTAAAGCTGCCGTTGCCCTTTAATAAAGTTGTGGCTCTTTTCAGAAAAAAATAATGGGCAGCATCTACTTCTCATCAGCAACTCAAACTTCCCCCATGGCAGGCTTCCGACCGAGCAAGGCAAGTGGTCTCTGGTCTCTTAAGTGCTCTCTTGACGGGGAATTTTAAGGGGGAGGAAAAACGGGATAGAGATGGAGCCCCCTCATGCATGGGAGTCCCCCATTGTATTCGTGCAGCACTCATCACACCATCACTACTGACAACACCACTCTCGCCATCACCACTGGCAGGCTCCCCCGGCCATAGCTTGTAGCCAGCATTCTGGTCTCGCTCGAAGCTCTTGTGTGTCTTTTATGTGTCCCCGAGTGGTAATGCTCAGTTTTGCGTTAAACGTTTGTTCGTGCTTTTTGCGAGCAACGCTTATATCAGTTGGGTTATGTCACCAATGAAACCCATCTTCGTTTTCATTGATTTATTATTATTTTAGGAAACGGGAGGAGGGGGGCTAAACGAGCAAGGAAATGCCGAAATCCTATGAGGTTCATAAAGTCAACGTTATATTTGAGAGTATCCTCCAGGCTGCGAGGGGCAATGACCCCGTGAACCATGAACAAATGTACTACAAGTACATGTACAAGGTATACAGGTCTAGCTGACATCAATGACATACAGTGGACCCTCGGTTTTCGTTGAAAATTGTTTCCAGAATGCTGTTTGAGTGCTATTACCGAACGAATTTGTTCCCATAAGGACAAATGTAAATTAGATTAGTCGTTTCATAACCCCAAAAATACACTTACAAACGCTCTTACAAAAATACATTTATATAATTGATCGAGTTTGGAGGTGAACGAAAACCGAGGGTCCACTGTACTACTATATAAAAAGCCGCTTGTTATGCAGAACATTTCGGGCAAATTAGGTCAGTTTTGTCCCAGGATGCGACCCACACCAGTCGACTAACACCCAGGTACCCATTTTACTGATAGCCCAGTGTATCTACCCTCGCTAGGAATCAAACCCAGACAGGCAACTCAGTGGGTTAGCATAAAATATATATATATATATATATATATATATATATATATATATATATATATATATATGAGTTAACGTGTGAGACTCGGACCCATGCCTCTAGCATTCCAGCCACACTGAAATATTAGATATATTAATAAAACTCTACACAGAGCCAGACGTCTTCTAACAGAAAGATCCCTCAGCACCGAGCGTATTTTAATCAGCTGTGTGTTATCCTCAGTGGTTATCTTGCAGCATGTCTCCGGACGCTTTCTGTCTTGCCTGTCTTAGGGTCATATACCACACTACTGCTGCATATTCCGTTTCGTTACCCTTATATTTCTTTTCAAGCTTGGCAGTGTATCATAAGAGCGAAAGGCACTTGACGTGCTACTTCTAAATAGCAACTTACTGGAGTGAGAGATGTGGGAGTTAATGAAAAATATATCCAGTGAAAAGCAAGGATCCCGTGGAAACACTAAAGAACGTTATATCAACATCCGAGGTCTCAGACTGTTCAACATCTTACTATCAGATATCGGAAACCCTGCTGGAGCATGTGTGGAAGTCAGCAGGAGAAAACTAAAGTTCTTCCGCCAAGTGCCGGATCGACCAGGCTGAGACGGATATATGGGCCAGTGGGCCGCTAGTAGCAACAGCTTGGTTGACCAGGAAAGCAGACAAGCCTGGTCCAGGGCTGGGCTTGGGAAGTAGGAACACTCTGGAAACTCGTCAAGGGTATATCAAATGTGTATTTGAGCGGTGTCTCACTTCTACATTGAATTGATTTTCCTATGATAATTCATTGTTCAGAATTTCTCTTAGATCCCTGTGTCTGTCCAACACTTCTAATACATAATCACAGTCTGTTCAAACCAGGGAACGGGTAGGGTTTAAACACATGGCGAGTGAGTCCTAAAATTCCAGGGCAGTGTGTAAGCCACTCGGCCAGCTGGCCACGATCTGTATTCATCTGCGAGGCTTGTTCGTGGACAGGGCCTCGGGGGCGTTGACCCCCGGAACACCCTCCAGGTATACTCCAGATGGCTGCTTATGGCTTTCCCTCATTTCCATTACATTGCAAATATCCACATTAAATTCCACCATCCATCGCTCACTCCAATTACTCAATTTATTCAGACTTATTGTAGGGATTTACTCTCAGTTCTTATTGTGTTGCATTAAGATTTTTTCATCTTGTGCAGACATGTTATTATATATATTTTTTATGTCTTATGGTGACAAATTGATATAGGTATGAATCTGAAACAATATCGGGAGCAGGTACTGACCCTTGAGGGACCCCGCTCAGAACATTCCTTGAGGTTATTTTTTCCTCCAACCTCTTCTACAGTTTCCGGATTAGTCATTCATGAAGTGTGTGTATGTGTGTGCGCGCGCGCGCGCATGTGTGAGTGGGAGGGGTTGGTGCATGGACGGTGTTTAGGTGCTAGGAGAGTGTGTAGATGCTGGGGGAGTGTTTAATTGCTAGGAGAGTGCTATGCGTCACTTCCTGGTGTTATGTCTACGATAGCCACTCATTCGTGTAGTGCTGTTATCGCAGTGATTGTATGATTGCCACAGGTGACGCAACTTTGTGGGGAAGGCGATATCTTGATCGTCAGGAGAAACTGAAAGTTTTCTTATGATTCGGGTCTTAGTCATGACCCGACCAGTCTAGTGAAACTTTTGGTCATTTCACCGAAGTCTTTCACTGACTTAGCACTCTATCCCCTAAAAGTTACGCTAAGAAGGCTCCAAAAGAGCTTCAGGTGTGTCGCAAGCGCATTTATGAAAGAAGACCTTCTCTAGAATCACTGTACGGGTAATGGTGTGTATTCAGGTCATCGTTTTGCTTTAGTTTATCAATTCCCGTACCAAACTCTCCCTCTAGACTCGAGGCTTTTGGTGGAGATGCTGTTGATGTTTTGATTTCCCTATTTACTTCTGTTCCAGGTTTTTTCCTGGCGTTTGTTGGCTATGAAGACTTGAAGAACAAGACACC
Organism: Cherax destructor; assembly: GCA_009830355.1. Classification (NCBI taxonomy): domain Eukaryota; kingdom Metazoa; phylum Arthropoda; class Malacostraca; order Decapoda; family Parastacidae; genus Cherax; species Cherax destructor. The sequence goes on along the minus strand of WNWK01000166.1, from coordinate 433,551 downwards.
TGTGCAACATTTGGGGATCTTTACTCGGGAAACGTTTCGCCAGCCAGTGGCCTCATCAGTCCAATACAAATAATAACGGTGGAAGAATAATAGGAGTTTGAGGTAATCAGTCCCTCAGCCTGGAGGCGACGTGTTCAGTCTATTAATCTTGATGGACTGAACACATCGACTCCAGGCTGAGGGACTAATTACCTCAACCCTATTATTCTTCCGCCGTTCTTCATTGTATTGGACTGAAGAGGCCACTGCCTGGCGAAACGTTTTCTCAGTAAAGATCCCCAAATGAAGCACAAGTATCTTGTTCTTCAACTTGTCGTTTTTTTTTTTTAAACCATTTATTACACTATGAAGACTTATCATTCTGATGTATTTGACGAGAGCTCTTACAGTTCACCACGACGACTTGAGCCCCGTGTCTCTTGCTTTATACAAAAAAACAATGGCGTTGTGAGCCCCGTGTTCCTTGCTTTATACAAAAAAACAATGGCGTTGTGAGCCCCGTGTTCCTTGCTTTATACAAAAAAACAATGGCGTTGTGAGCCCCGTGTTCCTTGCTTTATACAAAAAAAACAATGGCGTTGTGAGCCCCGTGTTCCTTGCTTTATACAAAAAAAACAATGGCGTTGTGAGCCCCGTGTTCCTTGCTTTATACAAAAAAACAATGGGAAAAGCTGGTGGTGACCCGTCTTTAGTGGTCGTAGCTGTAATGTTAGTCCCTCTGGGTGAAGCAGTGCGGTGCCCACGCTTCGCGTAGAGCTTTATCAAGATGTCACTAGATGAAGCTCTACACAGAGCGAAACGTTCTCCCAGTAAAAATGTTTTCCAACTTGTTTCTAGTGGTGGTAGTACCCACTGCCTTCTCTAGTAAACTGGTCTACCCCTCTCTCTCTCTCTCTCTCTCTCTCTCTCTCTCTCTCTCTACGAAGAGCAACGTCGAACGGCTAAAGGTTTTGGTAACGTCAGGAAGGTTTTGGTAACGTCAGGAAGGTTTTGGTAACGTCAGGAAGGTTTTGGTAACGTCAGGAAGGTTTTGGTAACGTCAGGAAGGTTTTGGTAACGTCAGGAAGAATTGGATAACGTCAGGAAGAATTGGATAACGTCAGGAAGAACTGGGTAACGTCAGGAAGAATTGGATAACGTCAGGAAGAATCTGTAACGTCAGGAAGAATTGGATAACGTCAGGAAGAATCTGTAACGTCAGGAAGAATTGGGTAACGTCGGAATGATTAGGCAACGTAAAAAAGGGTTGAAGACAATGGAGATAGATTGGGTAACTGCATTAAGAAATAAATGACTTTAATCATTTTCGGATGACGCAAAAAAATCGGATGACGCAAAGAATTTTAGAATGACATGGTGACGGCCGAAACGTCGGAGATGATGGTAACCTAGATTCTCAATTGCGACAGCACTTGATAACGTAGGTCCGCAATTGCGTATTATGTGCTTGATAATGTACGTACTTGGTAACGCAAGTACTTGATAGCATATGAACATGATAACGTAGGCATGTGATAAGGCATGTACTTGATAACGTAGGTACGTGATAACAATACGTGATAACGTAGGTACTTGATAGCGTTAGTATTTGATAACGCTGGTACATGATAGCGTTGGTACTCTTCCCCACCCACCTATTCTTACTCCCCACCTACTCTTCCCCACCCACCTACTCTTCCCCACCCACCTACTCTTCCCCACCCCCTACTCTTCCCCACCCCTCTACTCTTCCCCACCCCCTACTCTTCCCCACCCACCTACTCTTACTCACCCACCTACTCTTACTCACCCACCTACTCTTACTCACGAGTGAATTTCATAAATTCATTGCGTGAGTTCCACATCAGCACCAACAACCTGACTGATCAAGTCATTAACCAGAAATCCTGATTTTGGACCGGGCCGTGGAGGCGGTAACAACACCCCCATCAACAACAGATAAACAACAGGTAAATCATCACTCTTTTCCCCTCGGTCGCCCCCCTCTTTCTGCCCCCTGCCCTCTCCCACCCCTCCTCTCTGCCTCTATCCCCGTTCCCTCGTCTCTTTGCCCCTCGCTCCCTCTTATATTTCCGGTTGAAAATCAATATGGCATTGGTGGACAATCTTGATCCAGACATGTGTTGCATGTGTTGGTGCTCCTCTGTTTGTGTGTGTGTGTGTTACTCACCTAATTATAGTCACCTAATTGTGGTTGCAGGGGATGAATCACAGCTCCTGGCCCCGCCTCTTCGCTGGTCGTTACTAGGTCCACACACTCCCTGCTCCCTGAGCCTTGTCGTACCTCTTCTTAAAGCTATGTATGGATCGAGCCTCCACTACATCACTCTCCAGACTGCTCCACTTCCTGACGACTCTGAAGAAATACTTCCTAACATCCCTGTGACTCATCTGAGTTTGTGCTCGCGTGTGCGTGTGTATGTGCGTGTGCGCCCGCGCATGCCCGAACGCTCAGATATATGGGAAACAACTGTCATTACAAATTTCCAAAACATGTGTTGCTCGCTCCCTGAATTACACCAGAGCCGCTTCAGGTCTGTCCCCTGACGGTCACGGTGAAGCCAGGGGGTGGGGGGCTTAGCCCCTGCTAGGGGGATCCCTGCAGGTCACCCTGCACTTCTGACCTGCACCCCCCCTGCCTCCTCAATGGCCAGGACACCAACGGTCGCCCAGATGCCTATCATACCCACATTAAACCCAACACTGCTGCTGTAATCCTCGCTCCCACACACACAAGGAAAATCAAAAATGGAAAAGAAAGATTTGGGACTGAGCCTGGACAATGCCCGGCCCAAAATTTGAATGCGTGGGTGGGAGAGTGAGGCGCCCGTGGGAACCTGTCGTAGGGTTACTTTGGGGCGCCAGTGTTCCTTGGGCACCTCAGCTCACGTGGGTTTAGAGCTTCCAGAAATGTGCACAATAGCGCCGCCACGGTCATTGCTGTATTCCGAGGAGGTGAACCGCGCCGCCCTCGCCAGGCTGGGAAAGATGGGATAGGCTGGGGATGGGGGGAACTAGGATTTTACCTGTGATTACCTCAGACCTGTTTCGAGAGACTGCCTACTTCCCCGGCCAGGCCTCCCTTAGTCTCTCCCCCCCCCCCATCTTTTATCTACTACTGATTGCTGCTACCTTTATTTTTGCCTCCTTTCACCCTTCACTCTCCCTTTTTCTCTCTTTTGCCACTAAATTACTCTCCCTACTTTCTACTACCACTATTTCTTCTACTACTTCCACTACCTACCTACCACTACTTCCTCTTCTCCCTCTCTTCTTCCCGTCCTTTTTCCCTCTCGTCTATATATAACGGCTCTCTCACTCTTCTGTTAGTGTGACTTTGTAAATGGTCCAAGACGGACCGAAACGTCGTCGTAAGCTCCTCCCTCCTATGTGCGGATTATTTGTGTATAGGCCTCCTCCTTGTAACTGCCTGGTCGACGTGGCTGTTGCTGTTGGCGGCCCGATTGCCCACATATCAATCACAGCCTTCTTGATCTGCGACGCCACGGAGATGTTGATCCAATTACCTCTTGAAAACTTGTACACTTGTTCCAGCAGTATCTTTAATATCTGTTGGCAGTAGGTTGTAAAGTCTAGGCCTATGTATGTTGACACAATGCTCTTGTATAGTGCTCATGAGACTATTTTTACATTTCCTCCCATATCTCTCACTCCACTTCGTGTGTAGATTTGGAACTAGGCTCCTCCATGTTTTTTATTATCGTGTATCTTGCCTTGTCAGAACATGTTTCTATTTGAGTATTCCCAGAAGTTTAAATGCTATATTGGTTCTATGCGGGCTGTAAACGAGGTCTATTATTTTTCCCAACTCCGCTATTTCGTCGGTTCTGAAGGGCGCTGTCAACACTTATCAGTACTCTTAAGTGAAAGAGAGCAAAAGAGTTGAACAGTGTTACCATTCCCATTATTTCTCATTTAAAGTTCTCGATATTCACCCTCTCGTTTTCCCAGGCCTTTTGTGTTCTTTACAAGATAATTCGGCTGGTATTATTAATACCTTGGTCTTTTACGAGTTCTTATCGTTCTATAGAGTGACCCTCCTGTGTTTTGCATACAGTTACCCTTTTGAGTTCCTCGTTAAACATTATGTTAATTTCTATCACCCAGTGGAAGACTTCTATATACAATATCAGTTTTTTTCAGCGCCCTTTACAAACTTGACTTTCATGCTAATTTTTGTATCAGCCCTAAAGTATGATACAAAGCTGTGGTTTGTGTTTTTATCTATGTCTCTTATGAGACTGAGAAACAACAGTGGCGCCAGGACGTGGCCTTGAGGTACTGAGAAACAGCAGTGGCGCCAGGACGTGGCCTTGAGGTACTGAGAAACAGCAGTGGCGCCAGGACGTGGCCTTGAGGTACTGAGCTTTTACATTACTAAGGTTGGATTGTACATTGTTTACTTGTATTCTTTGTGTTCTGTTCGTTAGAAAATTGTAAATTCATCTGCCAATTCACCTGTCAAATACACAATAACTCGCAACTAGGGGAAAGAATCTTATGACAACGTTTCGGTCGAATATGGTCCAAGTGTGACTAGTCAGTGGTTCCACTCCGACCGAAACGTCGTCATAACCTTCTCCTATTTGAGGGCTATTTATGTATTATTCCAGTCACGGTATTGTGTCTTGTTTGTTCTTCATCTGTGAGGCTTTTGATATTAAAGAGCAAAAAAGGCACAATACCCTAGCGAAGTTAATGTGTACAACGTCCGTATTTTGGGATTCTCCTAAAGCCTCCGTAATTTTGTCTCAATGATCCAGCAGATGTGACAAACATGATTTGTAACTTGGCGTCTCACCACCCTCCAAAAATCTTAATGTGGGATGCTAGCACTGCTGGACGCCAGATTTTTTCTTGCTGCCTTTGTGCAGAGGAGATATGTCTGCAATTTTTAGGACCTCTGGGATTTCGCATAGATCTATATATGTTCTTTCAAGGAGGAGGAGGAGGTGTTGATTCACCGGGAATTCTCCCGGCCCGGGTCTTTACCAGATGACGACCCGGCTCCGGCTCCCTGGCGTGGGAGTATCAGACACCTAAGTCTCCCATGGGAGGGGATACCCCTCATCGGCGGGACCAACTGGCCCCAGGCCTAGCCACATTCCCCACCAGCACGAGGCATGGAGGTAGATAGATGCTAGGCCTCTCTGGTCTGCCACCTTCCCTAACAGGAAGGGCAGGCTTGTGAGCTGCAGATGGTAGCAAACTCCAGCCTTGGCACCTACCCTGCCCTAGAAGGGCTGGGCATGGTGATCGACCTTCTTTCAAGATTTCGCTCATTTCTTCTTCGTCCTCAGAGTATGAAACTCCTGTTAGTGGGCCAGTTTTAGGGGCGGTTTTAAATTTTGAAGTAGTGTGTGTAGAAGTATTTCGGGTGTTTCGCTATTTCTCAAAAAAACTTTTTTTTTTATTTATTCCTTATTCGCTTCTTACGTCTAATAGGCATGTTTTAGTTTCCATTTTATATCGGTAATCTTCATATATTATCCATTAAAAACAGTTGTAAAATTCTTTTTCTTTTGTACATTCTTTTCCGTTCTCTTTCAATAGGAGATTTTTTTTTTTTTGGAGGGGGGACTTTCCCAGGGAAATATTTTATACAGGTCCCATAAGCTTCTGTATTTATCTCTTGCATTCACTGCTGTGGGTTTAGGATCGTTTTCCAGGTCACGTCTGATGGTTCTTCTTTCATCTGATTTATGCACAAAAATAATTACCAAGAATCTTTATCTCCACTTTAATTTCCAGAACTTCTTAACTCATCCAACGATACCCTAGAAGTTTCTTACAAGGAAGTGAGTCTTTAACAAAGTCTTTCCCCTCCGTGTGATTTAATAACTCTTTAATTAACATCTAAGTATATTGCAGTCTGCATCCACATCTCACCGTCGAGAGCGTCCCGTGTGTGTGTTTCTGTGAACGCTATAAATGTAGCATTTGAACCGAAAGTAGTGAAACCCTCGAAACTATTCAAAGGTATATTTCAAAGGTAAAGGAAAGTATTGTAAAATATATCGTATCATACTAACGTTAATGCAGTGCCAACGTTACATTACCGACGTTCATCATCCAAATTTACAGCCCAGTTTTTATCACTACACTAAACTCACCACTGCACTGCCTCACCTATAGGCTAGTTCAGAGGGTCACCGCCCCCGCGGCCCAGTCCCAGATCAGACCTCCAGTTGACGGCCTGATCAACCAAGCTGCTGGTGCTAGCCGAACACAGTCCAGTGTAGGCACCACAGCCCGACTAATCAGAACTTGACTTAAATCACTTACTAAGTTCCCTCTTGAAGATAGCTTTGGGTATATTGGTAATTCCCCTTATGTATTAAGAGGTGGTGTTGAAAAGTCTTGGTCCTTATACACTTAACGTGTAATATATTAGTGTTCTAAGAAGTGATAATGTCAAATCTCACATTCACTTATCACAAGTGTCATTCACGTCTCTGTGGGAAATGATAAGACGGATAACAAGAACCTTCAAAACAAGATGCCTAGGCAGTAACGATATATATCAAGTCACTTATTCTTTCTGGATGGAATATTGATGTACACTAACAGCCTCTTTCAAGGCAGGCAATATTACAGAGCTGGAGAATGTATAGGGAAAATTCAATGTCTGTATAAATTCGGTTAAGCTCCAAAATTATAGGGAATGTTTGAAGTTCCCTGAATTAGCCAGGTGTAAATTATGATTTATCTTCCTCGCCTGCGTTCCAAGGAGTACAGTTCAAGGGACTTGAAGTATTCTCGATAATTTAGCTGCTTTATTGAGTTTATTTATATGGGCAATGGAGGCTTTTTGTACTTTGCCCAGGTCTATAATTTTACCTGCCTGAAAATATCCCACTCTAGAGAGAACAAGTGATTACAAAAATAACATCATTGATTTCGCATCACTTTGTTTTGAAGGTTCTAGTTATCCATCCTACCATTTTCTATGTGGTTGTGATAACACTGTTGTGATCCTTGACTGTAAGATCTTCTGATATTCTCTCTCCCAGGTCTCTCTAGTCTGCCACACAGTGGTATGGATTTTATTTCATACTGGGTTAAAGAATTTATCTGTTGAAAAGTCTTAGCCCCTGATTCCCGACATCTACCTGGAGTGCACCTGGCGAGTGTTCCGAGGGTCAACGCAGTCTCTGCCCGGTTCCAGGCCGGGTCTCCCGGTGGATGACCTGCTGAACCAGGTTGTTAGTGCTAGCCGCCCGAAGATACTTGAGGGCCTACTCCCAAATTTACACACTGCCATAACAACTTACTGGAGTGAGAAATGTAGGAGGAAGTGTAACATAAACCCAGTGAAAAGAAGGAGCGCCGTGGACACAATAAGAGAACAGTGTCAACATCCGTAGTCCAAGATTATTCAGCCTCCTACTGGCAGATGTCGGAAACGAATGTAGAACTCTACAAGAGAAAACTGAAGCGCTACGTCCGCCAAGTACCAGATCAACCAGGCTGTGATGGCTATGTAGGCCGGGGGGGGGGGAACTAACAGCAACACCTTGGTTGAACAAGCAATCAACAGGGAAACCTGGTCCCAGGCCGGGTTGCCAGGATAGAAAAACGACTCGAAACCGTTCACGGGTTTCTCACAAACTGTTGTTGGTAATGATGTATCGTTGTTGTCGTTGCTGTTGTATTATATCGTTGATGTTATTGTCGTATCGTTATCGCTGTTGTTGTCATTGTTTCGTTTCGTTGTTAGCGTTTCGTGTTTGTTATTATTGCATCGCTGTTGTTAATTGTTATTACGGTCTCAGGGCTTGAGCTCACCGGAAGGAAGGTTCGGGCAGCTCACAGCCGTTTTTGTCCACTGATTTTGTGTAGAAGGTCAAACAAAGGTCACCTGCGGAAACTACTGCAGAGTGTATTAATTATTCCCTCTCTCACCGGTGTCTGCTCTTACCAGCCTAACTCCATCACTTCTGCTGTGTCTGTATGGCTGTGCCTCTGCTTGTATGCCTTTCTTTGTCTGCCTCTGCCTGTCGGATCTGCTTGTCACTATCTGAGAGATGCTGTGATGAAATAGTGAGATATGCTGCATGAGGTGTGAGAGTACAGTGAGATGGTGAGGAATGCCATGAGAGACAGATGCAGTGACATGCTGTAAGAAAGATACTATGGGAGACAGTCAGAGCTGCTGTGAGAGATGAGAATACAGTGAGAGATGATAATAGTGAGAGATGCTGTGGGAGATGGAGACGGCAAGATGCTGAGATATATGCTGTAACAGATGCGCTGAGAGCTGTAGAAGAGGGTTAACTGATGAATAAGGAATATATCTAAAATCGTCAGCATAAGAATGAAGAGCAAGGAATGTGCCGTGAAGTTCCTGAATGAATGTTTAAACAGAAGAGAGCAGAACCTCGTAGAATGTCACAGGTGATGGAAAAAGAGTAACAGAACCTCGTAGAATGTCACAGGGGATGGAAAAGGAGACAGAGAACCTCGTGTAGTGTCACAGCGAGAGATTCGGAGTTTCCGAATCTCTCAGCTCCGTAACTGAAGGGTGCAAATTTTCAGACTGGGGTTCGAAACCTGGCGTTCCACACTTCAGTGAACGATGGAGACCATAAGTAATGGCACACGTTCATTCGTAAGAGTGGTGGTGCTTTGCAGCACAACCACATTCGCGCCACCGGTGGTGCTTCGCAGCAGCAACACCACACATTCGCACCACCGGTGGTGCCTCGCTGCATGGGAGGAACCTGTATACTTTTGATATGCTAGTGTAGTTCCATTAATCTTGAGGGGCGAGGCTGTGAATGTTAATGTTGTCTGATGGACTGGCCTCTGTGTGCTAGTCAGGTGGGAGGGAACTTAGGAGGGAGGGAACCGGGAGGGAAGGAGGGAACCTAGAAGAGAGGGAGGGAGGGAATGTATGTGTGTACTCACCTATATATATTTACCTATATGTGTCGTGTCTCAGCTCCTGGCCCCTTCTCTTCGCTGGTCGCTACTAGGTTCACTCTATCCTGTGTGTGTGTGTGTGTGTGTACTCACCTATTTGCACTCGCCTAATTGTGGTTGCAGGGGTCGAGACTCAGCTCCTGGCCCCGCATCTTCACTGATCGCTACTGGGTCCTCTCTCTCCCTGCTCCATGAGCTTTATCATACCTCGTCTTAAAGCTATGTATGGCTCCTGCCTCCACTACATCACTTGCTAGACTATTCCACTTCCTGACTACTCATTGACTGAAGAAATACTTCCTAACATCCCTTTGTGTGTGTGTGTGTGTATATGTTGTGTGTGTGCCCACGTGTGTGGGTGTGTGAGAGATATGGAGATGGATAAGCATTAGAGATAAGAGATAGCGAGTGCAGGCATGAGAGTGCAAGGCTGTTGGGCACTGCCCTTGAGAGTAACCCACAGATAACACCAGGAGAAAGTTGTTTATGTCCGCCTATCTCAGCTCTCGTGGTCAAGGCCGCCTCTCAGATAGTAGCCTGTGTCCCTCACTCTCAGATAGTAGCCTGTGTCCCTCACTCTCAGATAGTAGCCTGTGTCCCTCACTCTCAGATAGTAGCCTGTGTCCCTCACTCTCAGATAGTAGCCTGTGTCCCTCACTCTCAGATAGTAGCCTGTGTCCCTCACTCTCAGATAGTAGCCTGTGTCCCTCACTCTCAGATAGTAGCCTGTGTCCCTCACTCTCAGATAGTAGCCTGTGTCCCTCACTCTCAGATAGTAGCCTGTGTCCCTCACTCTCAGATAGTAGCCTGTGTCCCTCACTCTCAGATAGTAGCCTGTGTCCCTCACTTCAGATAGTAGCCTGTGTCCCTCACTCTCAGATAGTAGCCTGTGTCCCTCACTCTCAGATAGTAGCCTGTGTCCCTCACTCTCAGATAGTAACCTGTGTCCCTCACTCTCAGATAGTAGCCTGTGTCTCTCACTCTCAGATAGTAGCCTGTGTCCCTCACTCTCAGATAGTAGCCTGTGTCCCTCACTCTCAGATAGTAACCTGTGTCCCTCACTCTCAGATAGTAACCTGTGTCCCTGTGTGTTATTAGTACACTTCACGAGGAAGGGTTAAACCTGTATGGTTCGTACACTTGCTGGAGAATGGGAAGCGATCAGGTTTAATGCAATAATGTGGTTAGCTCCATTTTCTTGAATCAAGAACCCCCTCACCGTCATCAAGACGCCCCTCCCTCCCCCTACCCCTGAAAGGGTTGCTTGTTTTAATTTTAAAGGGAGCGAGGGAGGGCCTTTGTGAGGGTGAACATTAGTAAGGATGAGCCTTTGTAAGAGTGAGCCTTTGTAAGGGTGAACATTTGTAAGGGTGAACCTTTGTAAGGGTGAACCTTTGTAAGGGTGAACCTTTGTAAGGGTGAGTCTTTGTTAGGATGAACCTTTGCAAGGGTGAACATTTTCAAAGGTGAATTTTTGCAAGGGCGAATTTTACTCAGCAAGGGTGAATATTTGCAAATGTGAGCCTTCCTAAGGGTGAGCCTTTGGAAGAATTAATCTTGAAAGGGCGAACCTATGTAAGAGCAATTCTTTGGAGCATTTGTATGGGCAAGTCTCTGGGAGCCGGAGTTTGGGTTGATGAACGAATGAAGGTGAGATTTCGAGTGAGTGGGTGAGTGGTCAAGACGAAATAGGGAGAGAAGAGGAATGGGGGAGTTTTATACCATGGATGTAAGGCGTGGGAGGTAGGATGTGTGGCGTGGGAGAGTTGTTGTATGGCGTGGGGGAGACGACTATAGATGGCGGGGGAGGATAGGTGTTCCAGGGAGAGCCCCGAAGGTGGGTAAGAGACAGATCCAGGTAGATATAAGCCTGGAAGGTCCAGGCTGCTGTCAATAAGGTAGCTTCCCACGCCCCTATCTACACACACAAACACACACACACACACACACACAGGAGCTGTGAATCGACCCCTGCAACCACAACTAGGTGAGTACACACACACACACAGGGGGTACGATAAAGCTCTTGTAGCAGGGAGAGAGTGGAACTAGTAACGACCAGCGAAGAGGCAGGGCCAGGAGCTACGACTCGACAATGCAACCACAAATAGGTGAGTACACATACACGCACACACCAACGCACGCCTGCCTGTAAAAAAAAAACATCGAAGCCTTCCCCATAACACAGGACGGACATGTAGCATCTCTTCCCGAACGTGGGATCGAGCCTACACCATTCCCAAATGTCCCACGCTGGTTTAACGCTGCGTGTAGGCAAATAAAATCAAGTCTTGGGCCCGAGTAACCATCCCAACAGCTGGCTTCATTCTGCCAACAATTCTGGAGATAAGAAAACTAACGCTGAGAGCAATCTGTATGTTAATTACTTGTGGGTGATTTAAAGTTGGTATCCATGTCACAGTTCGTAGGAATTTGCACGTTCAAGTGTCCGCCTGAGTGAGAGTATAACAGTGATGGTGTGGAATATTTGGTGAGGCCAGTGGTGGAGGCTTCCCGGTGGTGTTTAGCTGTGGTGGAGGCTTCCCGGTGGTGTTTAGCAGTGGTGGAGGCTTCCCGGTGGTGTTTAACAGTGGTGGAGGCTTCCCGGTGGTGTTTAACAGTGGTGGAGGCTTCCCGGTGGTGATTTCCAAGTGGCTGAGAAGAGTCACTGTGTGGTAACATCCGCAGTGTGCTGCTATCACCCACCTTAACACCATCACCACCATAACACCATAACACCACCCATCACCTACCCTATTTCCTCTCCTCACTCTCCCCTATTCCTTCTTTCCTGTCTCTGTTATCACACCCCCTCATCTCCTCCTCCACTCCCCACCCATCTTTCCCCTTCCCCCTCTCCACATCCCCTCACTTGTCCCACAGAAGTTATCCTTGTCGGGAAATCAATGTTTTGAATGATCGAATTTCAACCTCTCAGATGAGGATGTGATAGTCACGTTAGGAACATGTTGTGGGGGTGTTGTGGGGTGATGTTTTGGGGTTTTTGTGAAGGTTGTAGAGCTGTTATTATGGGGGTGTTGTGGGGCTGTTATTGTGGGGGTGTTGTAGGGAAAACTTACGAAGCAAGAAGTCAGGGGGAGGAAAAAAAAGAGGGTTGTGGAGTTGTTATTGTGGTGGTTATGGTGTTCTTGTGAAGGATTGTGGGGTTGTTGGTGTGGGGTAGTTATTGTAGAGATTGTGGCGTTGTTGTGGATGTTGTGGGGTTGTGATGGTGTAGGGGTGTTATGGGGTTGCTATTGTGGGGGTGTTTTAGTCGTGGCTTCACTACAAGTTCCCTGGAGACATTTATTTAAAATCTACATCAGTTCACAAAGCAATTTCAAATGCAGGATCTTGTGGAGTAATTTCTTTTCTCTCATTCCTCCTCTACTCTCATTCCTCCTCTACTCTCATTCCTCCTCTACTCTCATTCCTCCTCTACTTTCATTCCTCCTCTACTCTCATTCCCCTTGAGTGGAGACCTTGAGGTGTGGTAGTTCCTAGGTGTGTGGCGTTATGACAGCGATATTAATGACGTGTTCTGTGTGTTATTAATGGTTCTCAACAGCTGTCGGAGTCCTCTTGGTGAAGGTTTCCTTCCTTCACGCAGGTGTGCCTGGGTTCCTTCATGCAGGTGTGCCTGGGTTCCTTCATGCAGGTGTGCTTGGGTTCCTTCATGCAGGTGTGCCTGGGTTCCTTCATGCAGGTGTGCCTGGCTTCCTTCATGCAGGTGTGCTTGGGTTCCTTCATGCAGGTGTGCTTGGGTTCCTTCATGCAGGTGTGCTTGGGTTCCTTCATGCAGGTGTGCTTGGGTTCCTTCATGCAGGTGTGTCTGGGTTCCTTCACGCAGGTGTGCCTGGGTTCCTTCACGCAGGTGTGCCTGGGTTCCTTCATGCAGGTGTGCTTGGGTTCCTTCACGCAGGTGTGCCTGGGTTCCTTCATGCAGGTGTGCCTGGGTTCCTTCATGCAGGTGTTCCTGGCTTCCTTCATGCAGGTGTGCCTGGCTTCCTTCATGCAGGTGTGCCTGGCTTCCTTCATGCAGGTGTGCCTGGCTTCCTTCATGCAGGTGTGCCTGGGTTCCTTCATGCAGGTGTGCCTGTCTTCCTTCATGCAGTTTTGCCTGTCTTCCTTCATGCAGTTTTGCCTGTCTTCCTTCATGCAGGTTTGCATTTCTTCCTTCATGCAGGTCTGCCTAGCTTCCTTCATGCAGATCCGCCCACCTTCCTTCACTCCTTCATTCCCCCTCCCCCACCACACACACCTACCTGACCAACAGGACAGAGAGTTCTACGTGGGCCTGCTGGCCGCTAGCACCAACAACCTGGGAGACAAGATCAACAGGGAGGCTTGACCTGAGACCTGCGTGAACAGGGGAATCCTGGAGACCAACCACAGGCACGTCACGGGTACCTCTTAACGTTGTAAAGTGGGTTAATCTGACTTGAAGAATGGTGTGATGATTTTATCAGAGAAGTGACGACCTTGCTGTAGATTAGATCACAAGAGCACCCGTGTGTGTGTGTGTGTGTGTGTGTGTGTGTGTGTGTGTGTGTGTGTGTGTGGTCTTATTGGCGATCGTGCGGGATATGAACACATCCGGATATTTTAAATAGTTGTGTACGAAGGGCATAATTGCGGACAATTCCGGGGTTCACTGCCCTCGCGGCCAGGTACTAGACTGGGGCCTCCCGGTTGACGGCCCTATCAATCATGCTGTTGGTGCTGGTCTCACGCAGTCTAAAGCATGCACTGCAGTCCGGCTGATCAGGAAGTGTCTTGACGAACTCATCAAGTTCCCTCCTGATGACAGCCAGGGGTCTATTGGTTATTTCTCTTACATACGAAGGAAAGGTGTTGAAAAGTCTTGGTCCCTTCAGATTTAATGTGTTATCTCTTGGTACTCGTGCATCTCTCTGCGGTATTTTGTACTGTCTGCCGAGTCTCTCACTTTTGTAGGGAGAGATTTTGGTGTGTAGAACGCCTTAGTCAGAACACAAGTGTAAAGCAGGTGTTAACGTTCGGTCTGTGTAGATAACGCAGGTGTTTGTTCAACACCTGTGTTACATGCCCGGTGCTGTGGGCAACAAGCTGCTGTGCTCAGTCAATACCTTCCACTGGCTCTACTCAGTTTAAAAACTGCACACTACATAGTGTATATCTGAGTCAATAGTAGTTTGGTGAGAGAAATTGTAGTGTTGCATCCACTGGATGAACCATCTAGTCACACTAGTGGATGCGGCACTCAGTGGATGCGGCACTCAGTGGATGCGGCACTCAGTGGATGCGGCACTCAGTGGATGCGGCACTCAGTGGTTCACCAGATCACCAATCCCATCATGAATAAAAACATTGACTACATTATATTTCGCAGATGTTTGGAATGTTATTTTTATTTTGCTAATCCAATTGAATATTAAGAGAGGCATGTAATGAGGTACAGACACCTCGGGTGTTAGGTCATGTGTTTCATTCATCAACTTGTCTGTATTGTATATCATCAATGTAATTGTGTTGGTATCATGATGACCCCGGGGGTGGGCCTGGGGGTAAGTGGGCCAGTCATCGACTCCCAAACATGTGTGGTGGCCGCTATCAGGAGCAAGGTCGTACATCGAGTGTCAGGTACAAATCATCATTCTTACGACACTGACGCAAGTCAAGCTTGCTACTGGCTTGTATACGATGCACGGCATCCCCTGCGTTGTTGACGATACAGTGCCACTGTGCTGTACACGATACAGCCGCACAGTACACGACACTCAACGCCTTGAAATTATTTTCGTGTAAAATGGAAGCTGATAAACAATAATACTGTACTAGAAATTGTACCGCTTCTGTTCAATAAATTTATACCAGCGATTAAAACTGCTACTGCCTACTAGAAGTGCAATCACAGTATATCTGAGAATTAACTAGGCTTTTGGTGGCTGTGTGGGTCAGCGGGACACCAGAAACAGGACCCTTGCTGACCCAGGAAGCACCAGCCAAGCCTCGTCCAGCGGCAGGATGCAGGATGCAGGAGTGGAGAAAACTCTAGGAATCCATCAAATGCTGCTGACTTGGGAGCGATCAAGTACAATCTTATCAGAGAGACAACAATCTCCAGCACAATTCACTCAGATTACAACGTCACTGAAGTTTAAACAAGCAGGTCAGCGTAAAGCGATGTTTACTAAATTTATCTCCAACAATCAGTTGGGTACCTTTATTGTTGACTAAAACTTTTCTACAGAGGAGAATTAATTGGAGGCAGCAGGCGTAGTAGTAAGGTAAAGATGTAATCAGTTGATCCCCGAGGGTTTCGGGGAACAACGCCCCCGCGGCCCGGTCTATCACCAGGTCTCCTGGTGAATCACGGTCTGATCAACCGGGCTGTTACTGCTGACCGCACGCAGACTGTAGTCAGTCCGTCAACCTGGAGAAGCGAGGCCTTTCATATTGGTCACCGTCCTCAGGAACAGCTTAGGTAAGGCTAGCTGGGAGGAGAATAATTCTCGAAACCAGTCACAGGTACGTCACAGAAAAATAATTACAGATACAAGAATACATAAGAGATCTTCACCAGAAAAGAGTACGGTGCGGCTTGAGGCTTCCTGACCTTAAGTGAGGGATCCAACCCACCAAAGTAGAGAATTAAGGGAAGTCTTGTAGGATGTTATTTATCATAAGTTATTGGCTCTCTCTCTCTCTCTCTCCCGGTTTCCTTTACTTCCTGGATTCCCTGCTCCTCCCACCCTAGTTCCGTAACCCCCTCCTGGGTTACTTAACCCCCTCCCTGGTTCCGTAACCTAGTGTGAATCCTTAGTAATGTGTTACCACAAACTCATTTAGATTCTGGCGGCCATAAACTGGCAAATTATTGGACTCAGAAGCTCGTAGGAATATTTTACGCCAGTCCTCCCTTCACGCATACTGACGAAGGGCACTGACGTACCTGTGATCGGTTTCAAGGGTTCTTCTACCCTCCCAGCCTGGCCTGAAGTCCGGCTTCCACGTTGGTTGCCTGGTTAACCAGGCTGTTGCAGTTAGCAGCCCGCTGGAGGCCCGAGTGGCACAGCTAGAGCAAATATTGACACAGGTTCAAACCCAACATTTGTCTTCACATTATAGCAATTACACTTTAATGTGGTGAGGGAGGAAGGAGGTGCAGATCGAGGCCGTGACTCAGTGTACCTAATTCTCCTATGTTAGTCGCTAATTTCCACTGAGATTTACCACAAATGTAGTCGGTGTTTTGGGCAGTGACGATATAAAATACGAATTTATATATTGTTCATGTATATAAATCTCCTGATGCAAGTTTCCAGCAGTTTTAAGATCACTTACCGAAGTCTAACACTGTCTTGAAAGAATTAAAGACACATGTACCGTAGTCTTGAAGACTACGGTACATGTGTATGAGGGTCTGATTACCTCGTCTTTTGTATACAGTTCTACAGTGTTCCTATTATGTCCTTGAATTTGTATTTATAAAGCCACTGAATGGCGAATCGTCTACAAATAAAGATACCCAGATGTCGTCCATGTGTCTAATTCTTCATCTAGTCGGTATTGTATGACAGTCATGTACAACTGCCTTGAAAACCTTTCGAACGCGGCCCCACGCATCCTTTTGCTTGTGACGTCGATTTAAGAACTTAAAAAAAGAATATAGCAAACGCTATAAGAACAGAGGTCTCAGGAGGCAGTCTGCATGAACAGTCACGTACAGATGAACAGTTAGGACTCTCTTACTAATTCGCCTTAGTAGAATCAGACACTGCAAACTCATATCAGAGCCTAAATGAAGTTGAAGAATATTTTGTTTGGTTTATTAACCAGGAGGGTTAGTAACCCACTATAACCCAGTAATGGAACTGTCATCAGGCTGGCTTATTTTCATTAAGGAATCCTTCAGTTCTCTTCAAAATGCGCTCTGCACCAGTCGCCTAATTGCCAGGTACTTATTCCACTAGTTCGGGGATCGAACGCCGGTTCCTTAGTGTGTGTGAACTAAGACCGTTACCAATTAAGCCATGAGCACCTGCATGCACACTGGACTAGATTATCCTAATACAAGTGGAAGTGGTTGTAGGAGTTGCGACTAGTATCAGTATTCAAGGTGTCTAATAAGTAATGTGACACTGGGAGGCGGCGGACTTGTGGACGCGCCCTAAACTTTCTTTAATTACGAATTTATTAATAAACATATTTTTGTAAGAGAGAGAGAGTGTGTGTGTGTGTGTGAGTGAGTGCGTGTATATATGTGTGTGTGTGTGTGTGTGTGTGTGTGTGTGTTAGTTACCATTTTGTCCTAGGCACATGTGTGTACTCGCCTAATTGTGGTTGCAGGGGTCGATACTCGGCTCCTGTGTGTGTGTGTGTGTGTGTGTGTGTGTACTCACCTAATTGTACTCACCTAATTGTGGTTGCAGGGGTCGAGACTCAGCTCCTGGCCCCGCCTCTTCGCTGTCTGCTACTGGGTCTCTGCTCTCCCTGCTCCATGAGCTTTATCATACCTTGTCTTAAAACTATGTATGGTTCCTGCCTCCACTATATCTTTCTCTAGTCCATTCCACTTCCTGACTACTCTGTGGCTGAAGAAATGTTTCCTGACATCCCTTTGACTCATCTGAGTCTTCAGCTTCCAGTTGTGTCCCCTTGTTTCTGTGTTCCCTCTCTGAAACAACCTGTCACTATCTACCTTGTCAATTCCCGCAGTATTTTGTATGCGTTATCATGTCTCCTCTGACCCTTCTTTTCCTCCAGTGTTGTTAGTCCTATTTCCCTCAGCCTTTCTTCATAAGTCAGACCCCTGAGTTGTGGAACTAACCTTGTCGCAAACCTTGCACTTTCTCTAGTTTCTTGACGTGCTTGACCAGGTGTGGGTTCCAGACTGGTGCTGCATACTCAGTATGGGCCTGACGTATACGGTATACAGTGTCTTGAACGATTCCTTGTTAAGGTAACGGAACGCTAATCTTAAGTTTGCCAGTCGCCCATATGCTGCCGCAGTTATCTGGTTGATGTGTGCTTCCGGAGACGTGCTTGGTGTTATACTCACCCCAAGGTCTTTCTCCTTTGTTGAGGTTTGTAGCCTTTGTGTGTGTGTGTGTGTGTGTGAGATAAATGGTTTTGAAAACCGACGAGTTGAAGATTGAGACACTTATGCAACATATGGGAATCTTTATTAAGGAAACGTTTCGCCACACAGTGGCTTCATCAGTCCAATACAAAGCAGAAAGGTGTAAGGAGAGGAGGAGTTTGAGGTAATCAGTCCCTCGGCCTGGAGTCGATGTGTTCAGTCCATCAATCTTGTAGAAAGTACAGCATAGAGCCGTAGAAATTGCTTATATAGTGTAGTCAGGTGAGGCGAAGCAGGAGGAGGCGGGGTCATAGTGGTACCATCCACTAGTCGAAGTAGGTCTTCGTCCAAAGGTTGGACAAGTGTTGAAGAATTTCTTGCATCAAGATCCCATGATGTTGCAGTGTCTGAGTGATCAGTGATTTTGAAAACCGTTGTGTAGTGAGAGACAGCGAGTATAGAACTCGCGGCCCAGGCTGGCCCTGTCAAGTTCTTCATGCTGGTGAATCCCTCAAGGGATTGTGGAAGGCTCTTGTTTCAAGAAGATGGGACTACCCTTCCCTACCTTGGATCAAACCTGACTTCCTCCATTTCCCGTACGGGCCTAGCACTTCCCATTAAATAATAACAATGACACGCTAAACCCATATGGTTTGATTCATATAAACATAAGCTCGTGGAGGAGCGGAGATTCGATCCTACCTCCGCCAGTAAAGCAATATATACATCAATATATACATCAATATATACATCAATATATACATCAATATATACATCAATGGCATGTTTGCGAGTGTCATATGACAAGCGTAGATTCAGTGGTAGCTAGGTAACTAGCGGGGTTAGTGGCATCTAGTATGCCGTCACTAGTCAGGTAAGCTCCAGTTACTGGCCTGTCACTATCAGTCACTTCCTGTAATTGTAATGCATCTCATGGGCGGAGAACGGATTTCTTTATTTAAGAACATAAGAAAGGAGGAACACTGCAGCAGGCCTGTTGGCCCATACTAGGCAAGTCCTTCACAATCCATCCCACTAACAGAATATTTGCTTAATCCAATTTTCAATGCTACCCAAGAAATAAGCTTTAATAATTATATTTACTCATGTGCAATTCCCACTCAAATCCAACCCCTCTCACTCATGAATTTATCCAACCTAAATTTGAAATTACCCAAGGTCATAGCTTCAATAACCCTACTAGGCAGACTGTTCCACTCATCAACTACCCTATTTCCAAACCAATACTTTCCTATATCCTTTCTAAATCTAAACTTATCTAACTTGAATCCATTATTGCGGGTTCTCTCTTGGAGAGATATCCTCAAGACCTTATTTATATCGCCTTTGTTAATACCCATTTTCCACTTGTATACCTCGATCATGTCTCCCCTCATTCTACGTCTTACAAGTGAATGTAATTTTAGGGTCTTCAATCTTTCTTCGTAAGGAAGATTTCTAATGCTATGTATTAATTTAGTCATTCTACGCTGAATGATTTCTAACGAATTAATATCCATTCTGTAATATGGAGACCAGAACTGAGCTGCGTAATCTAGGTGAGGCCTTACTAACGATGTATAAAGCTGTAATGTAACCTATGGACATCTGTTGCTTACACTTCTTGATATAAATCCCAGTAATCTGTTTGCATTATTACGTACGCTTAGGCATTGCTGTCTTGGTTTAAGGTTGCTGCTTACCATAACACCCAAGTCCTTTTCGCATTCTGTATGGCTAAATTCTACGTTATTTAACTTATAAGTGTTTGGGTTATGGACACTCCCGAGCTTCAGAACCTTGCATTTATCTACATTGAACTGCATCTGCCACTTTTTCTGACCAGGAATTGAGTCTGTCTAAATCCTTCTGACGTTCCCTGACATCTACGTTTGAATCAATTATCCTACCTATCTTCGTGTCATCGGCGAATTTGCTCATATCACTAGTAATTTACTCATCAAGGTCATTGATATATATTATAAACAACAACGGGCCTAAGACTGATCCCTGTAGAACGCCACTTGTTACAGATCTCCACTCGGATTTAACCCCATTTAAGCACACACTCTGCTTCCTATTGGTGAGCCATGACTCGATCCATGACAGCACTTTTCCCCCAATGCCATGAGCTGCCACTTTCTTTAACAGTCTCTGGTGCAGTACTCTATTAAAAGCCTTACTAAAATCTAAATAAACAATATCGAATTCTTTATCGTGATCAACAGCCTCAAAGGCTTTACTGAAGAAGGTTAATAAATTAGATAGGCAGGAGCGGCCCCTCGTGAATCCATGCTGACTATCATTAATCAAATTATGGTTATCTAGATGGCTTCTTATAATATCAGCTATAATTGACTCTAATAATTTGCCTACAATTGAGGTCAGGCTTATTGGGCGGTAATTTGACGGTAGTGACTTGTCCCCTGCTTTAAAAATAGGAATTACATTATCCATCTTCCACATATCAAACACTACACCTGTTTGAAGAGATAAATTAAAAATGTTAGTTAATGGTTCACAGAGTTCCAAATTGCATTCCTTAAAAACCCTTGCAAAAAGTTCATCAGGACCCGGCGATTTATTTAAGCTTTGATAAGTCTATTGTTCTAACCTGTGTCGCCACTGCTTGTTTCAGGTGTAACCTTGCTGTGTGTTTCTTTGCAGCTGTGCAGCGAGGCCGCATCCCACCTTCACAGGGCATGGGCATGCCCAGTCAGTTCATGGCCAATGGTGACACACTCAACGGGCACACTTACCTCTCATCATATATCTCACTGTTGCTGCGCGCTGAGCCCTTCCCCACCTCGCCCTACGGTCAGTGCATGAACGCTAACAACATCATGGGCGTGGACAACATCTGCGAGCTGGCCTCTCGCTTGCTCTTCTCAGCCGTGGGCTGGGCCAAGAACATCCCCTTCTTCCCCGAGCTACAGGTAACGGATCAGGTAGCACTGCTGCGGCTAGTCTGGTCGGAGCTCTTCGTTTTGAACGCCTCTCAGTGCTCCATGCCCCTCCATGTAGCGCCGCTGCTGGCTGCCGCAGGCCTCCATGCCTCGCCCATGGCGGCGGACAGAGTGGTCGCCTTCATGGACCATATCCGCATCTTCCAAGAGCAGGTGGAGAAGTTGAAGGCGCTCCATGTGGACTCTGCTGAGTACTCCTGTCTCAAAGCCATCGTCCTCTTCACCTCAGGTAAGTCCTGACACAGTTCTGTAATAATGAATACAATAACTATACATGTTTGTGACGCTGAGAGATCCAAGAAAGGCATTATGTATCCCATATATACATTTTATATATATAATATATATATATATATATATATATATATATATATATATATATATATATATATATATATATATATATATTCATTCATTCATTCATAAGAAACTCTAAGGTATGAAGTAGTGTGTAGCAAAATGCCACAACAACCCAGGTGAGCACCAGGTGGGCTGGAAGGGGAAGGGGTAAGGTGTGAGTCAGCCACAGTGTTAGTGAACCTGGGTCAGTAAGACCTCGGGCGCCATGCCAACACAAGACACACGTTAATGACTCAACGCTTCTTTCACTAAGGTGTAGTAGAGTGTGTGTGTCTGGGGGCTGGTCCTGGAGATGTGGAGGCGGTGTTACCCCTCCAGTGTGCATACATACTACACAACCCACGAAGCAACCCAGTGGATCGTAACAACAGTGGATGGATACTCTGCCAAGTACACAACCTAAGTATGTTGACAGGTGTATAAAATACCGACAAATTGATGATCAAGACACATGTGCAACAGTTGGGTATCTTTATTGTTGCAACGTTTCGACATCAGTCCGTCAATTTTGGTTGATGGACTGGTTACATCCTCTTCATTTCACTACAACACCTGCTGCCTCTGTATCTGACTGAAGAAGCCTACTGTGTAGGCGAAACGTTTCAACAATAAAGATACCCAACTGTTGTAGATATGTCTTAATCAACAATACAAGTATACCATCACCATAGTGTCAATACTATCACTATAGTGTCAATACTATCACTATCCTTCAAAGGGGATGATGCCCGGATGCTGCAGTAGAACACGCTTCTCAAGGGACTGGAGTTATCTTCCCTCTCCCTTTCGGATCGAACCTGATTACCTCCCATTCTTCGATGGATAGATGGTTGGCGTCGGCTTGAAGGCTTGCTGTGTCCCTCGGTAGGTGACCCTCGTTATAAATTCTAGTATCGTCTGTGAAGGATGACACAGCACCATGATTCACACCTTTGTGTAAGATACGAGAATGAGAAAAAAAAAGAATGGGGCAAGCACTGTGCCTTGAGGAACACAGCTTTTCACCGAGTCCACTGATTATTATTATTATTATTATTATTATTATTATTATTATTATTATTATCCACCACCATGACCACTGAGACATCACTCTGTATAACTTAGTGTGATATCACCACACTAAGTGATGATATTACACTGTATATCATCACACTCAGCATACCACTCAGCATACTCACACACATCTACTCAACATTCCACACACACATCTACTCACCATACCCCTGACATACCCACTCAGCATACCCCAGACACACCTCTTCAGCACACCATTGACACCTCCACTTAGAATGCCGCTGACACACCCACTCAGCATATCACAGACATCTACATCCACTCAGCACACCCCAGACACATCCATTCAGCATACCACCGACACATCCACTCAGCATACCACCGACACATCCACTCAGCATACTCTAACCAAAATCAATGGAGCGTACCAGTGCTTCGCCAAACTTAGGTTCAACAATCCTGGATTAACCACGAAATATTGGATTACGTCCGACAGGTGAGCACCGTTGCTTCTCGAGTGCACCGTTGCTTCTCGAGTGCACCGTTGCTTCTCGAGTGCACCGTTGCTTCTCGAGTGCACCAGCTGCTGTTAGTGCTACTGCTGCTACTTTTGCTGCTACTACAGTTGCTCGTTTACTTGCCAGTGCTACTGTTGCTGTACCTGCTGCTGCAGCTGTGGAGAGGAAGAGGTTGATCATTTAATTACTTGGTCAGCACACTTCCTGCCTCCCTTGTTTTATTAACCCCTCCCTCTCTTTCATCTTCGCTTCCCCCTTCCTTCCCTCCGTTCCTTCCTTCATTCTCCCCTTTCCCTCATTTCCCTCCCCCTCCATCTCTCTCTGATTACTCTCATCTCTCTGTCTCACCATTAACCACTTTCGCTCTCATTACTATCACTCTCATCACTCTCACTCTCATCACTCTCACTCTCATCACTCACTTTCACTCTCCCAGTGCCGCAGGAGGAAAATGCATCACCCGCAGTCAGCTGTGACTTTCTCCTGACGAGGACCAATCTGCAGGACCATCTCTCGCCTTGGCTCACATTCTCTTCTCTCTCTCTCTCTCTCTCTCTCTCTCTCCTCTCTCTCTCTCTCTCTCTCTCTCTCTCTGTCTCTCTCTGTCTCTCTCTCTCTGTCTCTCTCTGTCTCTCTCTCTCTCTCTCTCTCTCTCTCTCTCTCCTATGCATACTTCCCTATCACCTTCCCTAGTTTATGCCTGTAGGCAGTGCCAGGGGTGACTGACCCTGATGGTCTGGTCACAGACCAGGCCTCCCATTTGAATGCCTGACCAATCAGACTGTCGGTGCTGGCCGCCCGCGGTCCAAAGTAGACACGACAGCCCAGGTGATCAGATACTGACTTGAGGAACTTATCAAGTTCCTCTGAGGGAATGGAAGTCAAGGAGGATTTACTCAAGGGGAAAACAAGTCCAATTCTTCGCATCAAGAGGTTGGGTGGTTAATGGGGTTTGAAGCCTGTCGACTACACGAGGGCCATTAAGGCTGCATGTAACCTGTTCACCACCCGTCACGAACGCTTTAATCCCTAAACAAAGGGATTAAGTTTGTTAATGTGACTTGTAAATGGTCCCAAGTCGGACCGAAACGTCGTGTTAAGTTTCTCTCTCCTATGTGAGGGTTATTTGTTTATTGTTACAGTCACGGTATTGTGCCTTTTTTTGTTCTCTCAGCACTGTACATGCTGAGAGTGACGCATCTCAGTGTCCTGCGCACCACGTGTAATCGTACAGATTTATGCGCTTTCTGCTTCAGCACACCTCGTTGCCAGACGTATACAAGCACTTTTTTTAATATGCATATTTGTCATTTATTTAAATGTACTTTTTTCTTAGGTTTATGTAACGTAACCCAACCTATTCCAACCCAACTGAACCTATCCCAACCTAAGTGAACATATCCCAGCCTATCGTAACTTAACCTAATTTAATATAACAAGGAAATGTTGGTTGTATGTTTACTGGGAGCGTTAAGAAACTGACGTTGTGAATAGTAACGTAAGAAAAGTAACGTAAGGAGTGAGTTTGTTGTGTGAGGGAGGTCAAGGCATGGAGGCGCATGGTAGACGTGAAGGAATGTGAGTGCTGAAGCCACACGCCTTCAGTAGAACCAGAATACCTGGAGGATACCTAGAGGATATATCCTGGGGTCAATGCCCCTTTTCCCGGCTTGGTCCCAGATCAGGCCTAATCGTGGATTATGGCCTGATCAATCAAGCTGTTACTGCTGGCCGTACGCCTTCTAACGTACGAACCACAGCCCGGATGGACACGAACTGATTTGAGGAGCTTGTCCGGTTTCCTCTCGAAGACAGCCAGAGGTTTATTGGTAATTCCCCTTATCCATGGAGGGAGGGTGTTGATGAGTCGGGGACCTCTGACACTCAGAGTTCTCTCATGCTATACTCAGAGAGTCCCTTGAAGTATTTTACACCATCTGCCAATTCTCTTCTTGTCATGGAGTGATTTCAGCTTTCAGGTTTGGGACAAGTTCCTCTAGTTGAGATGCTTGATTACGTGCACTGAAAACTCCCTACATTATCAAGTCAGAAATCTCGCCTGCTTTGAAGGGGATCATTAGTATACAGCAGATTCCAGCCTGGAGAGAACAAGTGATTTGAAGATAATCATCACTGGCTAAGCATCTCTTGCCATGAAAGTTCTAGTTATCCAGCCTATCATTTTCCTCACGATAGCACTGGCAACATTATGATCCTTGCATGAGAGATCTTCTGACATTATTACTCCCAAGTCTCGCACATGAAACTTTCCTTCTACTGAATGATTTGAGTTTCACTTGTACTCCGTTAGTGTTTATTTCCTCCATAACGAAACAACTGAAACTTGCCCTCGTTAAACATCATAGTTTTCTTAGGCCACAGGAAGACTTGATTTATATCTGCTTGAAGATTTGTGCCTGCGACAGATGCCACTCTTTTGTGTCATCAGCAAAGGAGAGGAGGTTACTATGATTTATTTCCTTGTCGATGTCGATTATAAGAATGAGAAATAGAAGCGGTGCGAGCGCTGTGCCTTGAGGAACAGAGTTTTTCACTGTAGCAGTCTCCGACTTCACCTTGTTTACTACAACTTTTTGGGTTCTGTTTAAGAAGTTATGTATCCATCTGCCCACGTTTCCAGTTATTCCTATTGCACACATTTTCTACAGTATGACTCCATGGTCGCACCTGTCGAACTCTTTTGCGAAATCAATATTCACTACAGGAACATTAAGTTTGTCTTCCAGTGCTTCCTGGACCACGTCGCAATGATCCAGCAGTTGTGAAAGACAGGAGCAACCTGTGTATATGCTGTAGCAGCGGGAGGAAGAGGAGGACGAGCAGGAAGAGAAACACAAGGAAAGCAGAAGCAGCAAGAGGAGGAGGAGGAGGAGGAGGAGAAGAAGCATTAGGAAGTGGAGAAGGAGAATGTGAAAGTGAAGAGTTGAGTCTTCAACAAGTAAACACAAGAGGTTACAGCTACTCGCCCTGCCACTTCATAACAAACACGAGCATCTCATCACAATATAGATATGCAAATGTACGCATATACATCCAAGCTAAGCATATACCCATGTATGCATATATACAGTTCACACACAAACTAAGTTTAGATCAAATTAACAATATTTACATATTACTTTATTTTATGCGAGTATATATATATATATATATATATATATATATATATATATATATATATATATATATATTACTACTACTATTACCACTTTATTACTGCATTATTAATCTTAGGTGTCGCTTTGTCATTTTTCATGATTTTCTGTTGGTATTATGGGCAATTTAGTCCATTATTTAGAAAATATGAACAGTTTTTATTGGCAAAATAAAGATTCTTATTTACATTAATGTGTCTTCCTGGGGGGAGGGGGATAAGACAAGTAAAGAAAATGAGAAGACTAAAAAGAAATAGAAAAAGAGAGGAGGATGAGGAAGAGAAGAAGAGATAAAGAGAGGAAGGACAAGAGAGAGAGAAAGAAAGAGGAGAAAGAGATAGAAAATGGAGGAGGAGAAAGGAAAAGAAAGAAAAGGAGGAAGAGAAGAAGAATGAGATAGAGGAGGAAAAGATAAGGACGAAAATACGCAGATAAAAAGGAGGAGAAGAAGAGTTTGTTTCGTCTATTATCCTCATTATTATTATTATTATTATTATTATTATTATTATTATTTTAGTATTAATCATTGTTGTGGGGTCACAAAGCGCCTGTGGGAGGGAATCAGGTTTGATACTAGGAGAGGTGGAGGGTCGCTCCAGACACCTACCTTAAAGGATAACAGCCATAAACGGCCACTGATTTTGTGGTTACTAGTCTTTCCAAATGTCACTGCTCTTGTCACACTCCGAGTCTACCCTATACTGCAACTTTCCTATTGAAGATCACACACAGATGCAGGGGACTGTCTCTACACAGATCGAAACCTTTGCTTTGCAATATTGTCTGTGTCACAACACGAATGCTTTAGTTTCCAACGCAACCGCTCTTACACAAGTGGCGTTGTAAACAAGGATCATCATTCATCACGTTTCCGCAGCTCAAACTGATCGGTGTCACACGCAGTTAGGGCCCAGCTGCTTGGCTTGTTATATAGAGAAGTCTGTGTTAAGATCAGGGTGCTCAGGTCTGCTGCCGCAGGGAGGAAAAGGCCATCAGCTGGAGCTCTCCACGGACCGCCAACAATGACAGCCATTGAGTGATGACGCGACGCTGACCTTACTAAACCACGCACGTTTTCCACCAAAGGTCACTCATCAGCAATTTATGGGAAAAGTTAGTAGAGCGAAGTGGCTTTGCCTGTGACACGCCTGTGACAGGCTTCGAGGGTGTTTTGATCCTCGCGGTCCCGCCTGAGGCCAGGCTGCCTGAAGGCTAACCTGATCAGGCATTAACGGGAGACAGTGGTCCAGGTTCCTGTTGAAAATATCGCTCTTCATTGATGTGTTCCCCGTGAGGTTGCGAGTCGCAGGCAGCGTGGAGTGGCGAGTCGCGCATGATCTCACAGGTGAGGGCCGGGGATCGCACAGGTGACGGACGGTGATCTCACAGGTGAGGGCCGGGGATCGCACAGGTGACGGACATTCTCGATACTAATACACGCCTGACAAAGTCCCAGTCATTCACACTCAGCTTAGCACTACATTAACCTCGCTATCTCGGCAATTTCATCTGGCTATCCATCCCGGGTTACTGTTGCATTAGATTAAGCAATTACGAGATATTAATCTCCGCATTAACATATAAAGTTGGCCTCATGAATATAGTGTGGCCGAGGCTCGTACTGGAGGCAAGGTGACCCTGCCTGACTCCCTCACCTCACCCACTGCAACACAACCCATGATTTTCCTAATGATCATTAAGTGATGCTCTTCCTGTTCATGCTATGCTGCTGCTCTTGGTCCAGTTGCTCTGTTAGCTATGCTGATCCTTTTGGTCCAGTTGCTCTGTTAGCTATGCTGCTCCTCTTGGTGCAGTTGCTCTGTTAGCTATGCTACTCTTGTTGGTCCACTTGATTTGTTAGCTATGCTACTCTTGTTGGTCCACTTGATTTGTTAGCTATGCTACTCTTGTTGGTCCAGTTATTCTGTTAGTAATGCTGCTTTTCTTGGTTCTGTTGCTCTGTTAGCATTGCTGCTCCTGTTGATGCAGAGCGGTAAAGCTCTTCTGTTCTGGATTCTGTTATCACCGTTGAATCGCATTAATCCTCTTGCTGGTGCTACGGACAACAGCCCGGGATACTTATGCTTACTATGCTCACTTTAAAAAGCTTATAATCAAGTCTAAGGACCTGGACGCCTTCAAAATGTATATTCTGCAGCTACTGCAGATAACCTGCTATTGTGGGCCAGAGGAATTGCTGTCCACTTGTATTTTATGTTAATTATTGTGTACACCTGGCTATAAGTTTCTTTCTTTCTCTCTCTCTCTCTCTCTCTCCTGCTACTGCAATGTACTGCCACCGGAGGGAATCTGGTGGCCCTGATACAGCCTGCTGTACCGGAGAAAAGTTGCGTGAATGAAACATCTAGTTACCGCTTCTGAATATCTACAACTCGCTGGTATTCCCATACCGTCCTCTGGTGCAGCCCAAGAGGGTGTTGGCATCGCTAACGGCGTGTCAGCTATTTGTACTGTAATGTACTGTTTTTGTGACGGTTTGTCAGCTCTCGGGATGAGTGGCGCTGCTCACTAGTCGAGCCACTCGGTGCAGAATTTAAAATCTAATAGATTTTCTCTGCTATGTTTCTGCATTAGCCTGTATTAGTGTTACTGCTCCTGCGGTGCTTGTCGGTAGTGCTAGTGTTGGTGGTGTTCCAGCATATAAATGGTTATAATTATAGCCATAGTTTTTAAAGGGGGTGGGACGGTAAGCCAGCGGAAGGCCTCGGTCAGATGACCAGAAGCTCCAGTTGCGGGTCATCATATGACTAAGATCCGCGTCAGGAAACACTTGTCCTGTTTCCTGACAAACCTTACCTAACCTGGTACCAGATCAACCAGGCTGTGGTGGATATGTGAGGCAACGGGCCTCCAGCAGCAACAGCCTGGTTGACCAGGCAAGCACCAGACGAGCCTGGCCCATGGCCGGGCTTAGAGAGTAGATAAACTCTCGAAACTCTTCAAAGGTATATCAAAGGTATAACCTAAGCAATACAACATCAGTACCTCCAACACATCACTACAACCTTCTCGTCATCGCCAACACCCCTCCCCCCAGCATCTCCGTCACCTCCAACACACCACCAGCACCTCGTCACCTTCAACACACCACCAGCACACTCGTCACCTCCAACACACCGCCAGCACCCTCGTCACCTCCAACACACCACCAGCACACTCGTCACCTCCAACACACCACCAGCACCTCGTCACCTTCAACACACCACCAGCACCCTCGTCACCTCCAACACACCGCCAGCACCCTCGTCACCTCCAACACACCACCAGCACCCTCGTCACCTCCAACACACCACCAGCACCCTCACCACCTCCAACACACCACCTCCGTGTAACCTGACTCACGACCCTTCCCCTCTCCACATAATCACGACCTCACTTGTACGGCTGTTTGCAAACCTGCGAAATCCGACCTTCTGATTGAATCATAATGATGAGGAAGTGAGAAGACTGTCGTAAGTGTAGCAGCATCAGGTGAGGGGATGGCTGGTGTGGGAGCAGCAGTGACTGGTGTCAGGTGAGGGGATGGCTGGTGTGGGAGCAGCAGTGACTGGTGTCAGGTGAGGGGATGGCTGGTGTGGGAGTAGCAGTGACTGTTGTCAGGTGAGGGGATGGCTGGTGTGGGAGTAGCAGTGACTGTTGTCAGGTGAGGGGATGGCTGATGTGGGAGCAGCAGTGACTGGTGGGGGAGTAGCAGTGACTGTGTCCACTCTACATAGCTGGCTGATCTATTTTCATTCATTTCATCTTTAAAGGCTACGAGGTGTTATAACTCACCCCAAAACAATGCCTGGGCCACGCCGACGCTTACTACCACCCAGGAAGTAATCCACAACAGTCGACTAACGCCCAGGTACTATCTACTGCTAAATAAACAGTGACACCTGGCTTTAAGGACATACACCCGTACATCTCCACCCACCACAGTTTACTAACGCCCACGTACCTATATGCTGCTTCTCATCCTCATAGCAGACATAGATAAAAAAAAACCTCGCCACAGATTTGTATCATCATTTGCCGATGATACCAAAATAAGCATGAAAATCTTCTTAGTAGAAGATACGGAAAATTTGCTGACAGATATAAGCAGGGCTTTCCAGTGGGCAGTGGAGAACATGACGTTAAGTGGTGATAAGTTTCAGCTCTTTAGATATGGAAAGAATGAAGAGCTCAAAAGGGGCACTGTACACAATACCCAAGAGGATCATCAAATAGAACGAAAGGAACACATCAAACACCTGAGCGTAATATCAGTTGACCTTTTTTTTCGAGGAACACAATAAGGCAAACGTCACGACAGCCAGGAAAATGACGGGGTAAATAATGAGAGCTTTCAAAACAAGAGAAATGGTACCAGTGGTAACAGTATTTAATTTATTTGTGCTCTCTCGTTTAGAGTATTGCTAAGTGTTGACAACCCAGTTCAAGGCAGGAGAGGTATCAGAGCTGGAACACATAGAGATCATTTAAAGCCCACATAGAGCAAGTTCAGCATCCTTATTAATGGGAACGCCTTGAAGTCCTAATTATGTACTCGCTGGAACGGAGAGAGAGAGAGATACATGATAATAAATATGTGGAAAGTACTTGAGAGGCTGGACCCAAATCTTCACACTGCCCGAACAACATACTGGAGTGAGAGATATGAGAGGAAGTGTAAAGTAACCCCAGTGAAAAGCAGGGGTGCCTTGGGCACGATAAGGAAAGCCTTGTGTCAGCATCCGTGGTCCCAGGCTATTCAACATCTTACCGGAAGTTCAGAAACACTTGTGTGTGTTAGGGCAGTGTGAAGATTTGAGACTAGGCCCTCAGGTACTTTCCACGTATATGTTATGTATCATTCTCTCTCCGCTCCATCGAGTACATACTTAGGACTTCGAGGCATTCCAAGTAATTTAAATGTTTTATTGGTTCTATGCAGGTCATAAAAAAATTCTGTATTTGTTTCATCTCTGATATCTTCCCTGCCCCGAACCGGGCCATCAGCACTGAACTCTAAATGAGAGACGAACCGGGCCATCAGCACTGAACTCTAAATGAGAGACGAACCGGGCCATCAGCACTGAACTCTAAATGAGAGAGGACAAGCAATGTGAATATTGTCATCATTGGCACCGTTTCCCTTGTTTTGAAAGTTCTCATTATCCACCCCATCATTTGCTTCGTTATCGTGACACCTGACAGAAATATGTGGATTTAATATATTGACGATAACTACTATGCTGATATACGACAATTATTATACTGATATACGAAAATTTCTGAGGTATAACTCATGTATACTTTCATATGAAAAGTTTTTTAACTGTACTGTACATAATATATATAAAAAAATTAAATCAAATACTTAGTCGAAGCGACAGTGTATATACACCGAGAAGGTGAGTAATCTCACTGGATCTACCCCTCCCTTTCCTTGGATCGAATCTAATTATGTTAGCAAAAATAATAATTATAATAAAATTATTGTCAGAAAATTACAAAAACATGTTTACATAGGAAGTTTGTCAATATGATAGTGGACGTTGATTGTAAACACAGGCAGGGAGGGGGAAGGGGGAGGGGAGGGGAGGGGGAGTGACCATAACAAGTCACTTGATGACTGTATGTGATTATCTTGTTTACCTCTGGCTTACAATCTACACTGATTTGTACGTTCTCTGTGGTTCTCTCGGAGGATCACTAGCCGTTTTCTGTTGCTCTGTTTAACCCCCCACCCCCACCCGGCGAAAGGCTTACCATTTTCTTTGACTCTTCCCTGAGAAAGGTTTACCGTTTTCTTTGGCTCTTATTAGAAAGATTTGCAGTTTTCTAGGGCCACGTTGCTTTCCGTTTTCCGATAAGAATGAAAGTAGCTTCGTTAGAAGACACTAAAACACTTTTAAAATATAACATCTACTGATCATCCACCGAGCCGCGGGGGCGTTGACCCCCCGGAACACCCTCCAGGTATGGAAAACATGATGTTCGACAAGGACAAAATCCAACTGCCTCCATTCAGTAAGAATGGAGAACTAGATAGAGGTACAGGGCATAAGGGTACGAACTGCAGTCGGATTTGTTTGCAAATGGCCCGTTTTATACATTAATGAAGAATATTTATGAGATACATCATAATCTACACCTGGAAAATCCTAGAGGGACTGGTCCTTAATCTACACACACAAATCACTCCCTACGAAAGCAAAAGACTGGGCAGACGGTGCAACATACCCCAATGAAAAGTAGGGACGCTATTAGTACACTAAGAGAAAACACAAGTGTCCGGGGCCCAAGACTGTTCAACAGCCTCCCACCAGGCATAAGGGGAATTACCAATAGACCCTTGGCTGTCTTCAAGGAGCTGGAGAGATACCTAAAGTCAGTGACGGATCAGCCGGGCTGTGGATCGTACGTTGGACTACGTGCGGCCAGCAGTAACAGCGTGGTTGATCAGGCCCTGATTCACTGGGAGGCCTGGTCATGGACAGGGCCCCTGGGGCGTTGATCCCCGGAATACCCTCCAGGTAGCAGAACAAGCTTTTATTGGACTGTTTCACCTTGTGTTGATTTTTACCATGCGAGACGCTAGCCCATTATGGACCGGCACAGAGAGTGGTGAGGCTCAAGCGTTAATCCAGTCTGTTGGTGATGTGATGACCAGGCTGTCAGTGATGTGATGACAGGGCTGTCGGTGTGACTTGGCTGTCGGTGTTGCTATCTCATTCTATGTAGAACTTTATCAAATCACAGTGAAAGTACAGATAATATACAACTACTCTTTCCAGTACCACTTTGAACAAAAGGTTACCGAGAGGTTAGTAATATACCAATGGAGGGTTATACAATGATCAATACACACACACACTGAAAGAATTAGGAAAATAAAAATTAAATAAGATTCATGTGATTAACTGAAGTCTCAACAAGTCCTAGTTTCAGTAGTAGCTTCACCCTCTGAGATAGGTCTCACAAGACCAGGCACCAACTGCCAGAGCCTCCCTGAATGGTGGTGGAGATTCGTCTGCCAGGTTTTCCATCCTCCTCACACACACACACACACACACACACGCATATCGTTCCACACCATTAGCAGAACTAGAGTACTATGTGAGGGAGTGAGAAGCTGCCTGCAGGGATGTGAGAGAAAGGGGGAGCTGCCTGCATGGAGGTGAGGGAGGGGAAGGAGAAGAAAGTATCTACATTTTCACTAAATCAACTTTTCAACCTCGTACTCAACATCTGGTTCTCAACTCTTCCATATTTTCTTTCAAACATTTTCATAATTCTGTTAAGTTAATCTAGATTAACTTGGGGTGAGGTTACGTAAACCTAAACATATACTTAACCACAAACGAGCAAATTAACAAATAATTGCCGCGTGTCACATAGCGACGAGGTGGCCAAGAAAAACAACATTTAAATGTGAAGGTTTGTCACTGGCGGTGTGAAGACCGTGTTGAAGATGCCTGCATGCGCCACATTATGCGGGGACAAAGTGTGTGTGTGAGCCTGAGAGGTGTTAGAGCACAGAGATGTGTCCTTCTTGGGAGGTGACCTCAAGATTACGTCAAAGGACCAGTATTTAGTGTCTCTCACAATGGCTGAGGTGCGCCAAGATGTGCTGAGAACACTCGCTGAGGAGGGGGACAACACTGCTGCTGAGGGGGACAACATTCTGGACCAGAGTGACAACACAGCTGGTTTGGAAAGACATTTGAGCAAACACTAGGACATATTAGAAAACGTTTCGGTCCTGGGACCTTGATTACTTCTACCATACATAGCTTAAAAAGACATGATATATTATGATGAAAATGGTGACAACAGCGACCAAGAGGGAGAGGGTAAGGTACCCTTAACACAAAACTGATGGCAGTACCGAAATTTTAACAATGCCGAACTGATGACAATACCGAAATTATGGATAATATTGAACTGAAGACATTGCCGAACTGACGACTTTACTCAGCTGATGACAGTGTCAAACTGATGACAATGCCGAATTTATGACAATGCAGTTCTGACGAGAATGCCGAACGAGGAGACACGGATACAATTCCGGACGACATTAGACTGTAGAGTGACGTAATAACACCCTCCAGGAGGTTCCTGAGACAACAATGATCCACTCGACCGTAGCAGCAGTGTAGTATCAGGCGAGACCAGGACTGCAGTAGCACACACACAGGGTGAGACCAGGACTGCAGTAGCACACACACACACACAGGGTGAGACCAGGACTGCAGTAGCACACACACACAGGGTGAGACCAGGACTGCAGTAGCACACACACACAGGGTGAGACCAGGACTGCAGTAGCACACACACACACACAGGGTGAGACCAGGACTGCAGTAGCACACACACACAGGTGAGACAAGGACTGCAGTAGCACACACACACAGGGTGAGACAAGGACTTCAGTAGCACACACACACAGGGTGAGACCAGGACTGCAGTAGCACACACACACACAGGGTGAGACCAGGACTGCAGTAGCACACACACACACACACACACAGGGTGAGACAAGGACTTCAGTAGCACACACACCAGGGTGAGACCAGGACTGCAGTAGCACACACACACAGGGTGAGACCAGGACTGCAGTAGCACACACACACACACACAGCAGGGTGAGAGCACAGGACTTTAGTAGCACCACACAACAGGGTGAGGCAAGGACTCAGTAGCACACACACACACACACACACACACACAGGGTGAGACAAGGACTCAGTAGCACACACACACACACACACACACACACAGGGTGAGACAAGGACTGCAGTAGCGCCACACACACACAGGGTGAGACAAGGACTCAGTAGCACACACACACAGGGTGAGACAAGGACTTCAGTAGCACACACACACAGGGTGAGACAAGGACTTCAGTAGCACACACACACAGGGTGAGACAAGGACTGCAGTAGCACACACACACAGGGTGAGACAAGGACTGCAGTAGCACACACACACAGGGTGAGACAAGGACTTCAGTAGCACACACACACAGGGTGAGACAAGGACTTCAGTAGCACACACACACACACACACACAGGGTGAGACAAGGACTGCAGTAGCACACACACACACACACACAGGGTGAGACAAGGACTGCAGTAGCACACACACACACACACACACAGGGTGAGACAAGGACTGCAGTAGCACACACACAGGGTGAGGCAAGGACTGCAGTAGCGCGCACACACACACAGGGTGAGACAAGGACTGCAATAACACACACAGGGTGAGACAAGGACTGCAGTAGCACACACACACACACACAACAGGGTCAGGTAGCAGGCAAGGCACAACTGCAGTCAGCACAACACACAGGGTGAGAGGCCAAGGACTGCAGTAGCGCGCACACACACACAGGGTGAGACAAGGACTGCAATAACACACACAGGGTGAGACAAGGACTGCAGTAACACACACACAGGGTGAGACCAGGACTGCAGTAGCGCGCGCACACACACAGGGTGAGACAAGGACTGCAATAACACACACAGGGTGAGACCAGGACTGCAGTAGCACACACAGGGTGAAACAAGAACTGCAGTAGCACACACACACACACAGGGTGAGACAAGGACTGCAGTAACACACACAGGGTGAGACCAGGACTGCAGTAGCACACACACACAGGGTGAGACCAGGACTGCAGTAGCACACACACAAGGTGAGACCAGGACTGCAGTAGCACACACAGGGTGAGACAAGAACTGCAGTAGCACACACACACAGGGTGAGACCAGGACTGCAGTAGCACACACAGGGTGAGACAAGGACTGCAGTAGCACACACAGGGTGAGACAACACATGGATACTCTACAAGCAGCCTGAGAGGAATGAGAATAAATGGATATATTCAGAAGAGATGACTTGAGGAATATAAATATATATATTAGAATAACTTCAGTGCGTGAGTTATACTCAAGGATCAGGTGTGGGCGTGGGAGAACAGGGGCGTGTGGGCGTGAGAGAACACGGGCGTGTGGGCGTGGTAGGACACGAGCGTGTGGGCGTGGGAGAACACGAGTGTGTGGGCGTGGGAGAACACAAGATGAAGTATGGGCGGGGAAGAGAGAGCTAGGAGTCACGGACCTCTAATGTTACCCACGGTGTTACCCATGGTGTTATCCACGGTGTTACCTATGGTGTTATCCACGGTGTTACCCATGGTGTTATCCACGGTGTTACCCATGGTGTTATCCACGGTGCAGTCTCCCACCTCTGGCTGGCGAGATTCCATCGTATATCATTACATACCATGGACACGGCTATCTTTTGTTCCCTCCGTGTTACTGTCACACAGCAGCGTAACAACACACTACCAGTGTGACTAATTTGGTTTAATGAAAAGAAATCGTAAAAGTGCACTGCCCTCCGGAGGATGGGTATGGTGGCGGATGAACGTTATATTAGCCGCTTCGACGGCAAAATCTAAATCAAAATCGTGGCTATGAATAGTTTAATTCTGTATTATTTGTAAAATATGTATTGAAGCGTTTTTAAAATAATCATCTTCTTCGTCTTCTTGTCTTCTTCTTCGTCTTCTTGTCTTCTTCTTCGTCTTCTTCTTCGTCTTCGTCTTCTTCTTCTTCTTCTCCTCCTCTTTCTTGCGTTTAATGATTCACATGGGATTACCGCTTCACATAAAAAAATTTCTTAACACGCTGTGTCAGGTTTGGGTTCCATGTTGGTGCTTCATACTCAGAGATG
Source organism: Cherax destructor (assembly GCA_009830355.1). NCBI lineage: Eukaryota > Metazoa > Arthropoda > Malacostraca > Decapoda > Parastacidae > Cherax > Cherax destructor. Next base: position 396,770 of record WNWK01000166.1, on the reverse strand, counting down.
GGCCTAAGATACGTCGTATATAAGACGGTGAATGACTGATGAGATTCCTGAAAGCTACTCTTAGATGTGCCCAAAAAACTTGAACATTCACTACAGAAGATATTCAACTGACGTGTGTCTCTAGAGATATACTGGTCACTATGCTCACCCCTAAGTCCTTGATTGAGGCTCACAGTCTCTGTCTCCAAAAGTCAAACTGTGTTTCCCCTTCCTTACCATTAATAACCTTGCATATTCTGGGGTTGGATTCCAGTAGCCACTTGTCTGACCAGTCCTTCGGTTTGTTAAGGTTCACCTCCAGCCTTCCCTTCTTCCCATCGTATTTTTTATTCTCATTAATTTTACATGATCTGCGAACAAGGATGCATCTGACTTTCTCTTTTGGTATGTCATTCACACATACCTGTGTGTGTATGTGTATGTATGTGTGTGTACTCACCTAATTGTACTCACCTAATTGTGGTTGCAGGGGTCGAGACTCAGCTCCTGTGTGTGTGTGTGTGTGTGTGTAATCACCTATTCATACTCACCTATTTGTGATTGCAGCGGTCGATTCATAGCTCCTGGCCCCACCACTTCGCTAGTCGCTACTACGTTGTCTACTCTCTCCCCCTGCTCCAAGAGCATCCTCAGATGTATATGTGTGTGTACTCACCTAATTATGGTTGCAGGGTTCGAGTCATGGCTCCTGGCCCCGTGTGTGTGTGAAGGTGGTGGGAGAGGGGGGGTCATTAGAGTGGGCACTGGGAATGAGAGGGGGAGAGGTACCTCAGGAGCCCTGACTGTGGGTCAACGTGATCAGCATTAATACCGCAGGTGTGGGTGGCGGGGGGTCACGTGGGCGGCCTTAATGACCGCCCAACTAGGACGTGGGAGAACCTCGGCTTCCTTAACCATGCTGATATACCAAGTTGCGTCACCTGTACCATGGCTTCTTAACCATCCAGGTTTGTTATATGGCCACGTGTGTCCCCTTATCCATGTAGTTGTATTGTGTGGCCACATATGGCTTCTCATCTATGCAAGTGTATTGTGGCCACATGTGTCTTCTCACCCATGCAGGTGTATTGTGTGGCCACGTGTGTCTTCTCACCCATGCAGGTGTATTGTGTGGCCACGTGTGTCTTCTCACCCATGCAGGTGTATTGTGTGGCCACGTGTGTCTTCTCACCCATGCAGGTGTATTGTGTGGCCACGTGTGTCTTCTCACTCATGCAGGTGTATTGTGTGGCCACGTGTGTCTTCTCACCCATGCAGGTGTATTGCTTGGCCACGTGTGTCTTCTCACCCATGCAGGTGTATTGTGTGGCCACGTGTGTCTTCTTATCCATGCAGGTGTGTGTGTTGAGCGTTCATATGGAGGGGAGAGAGAGTGTCGGGTCAGACAAGGAGCATGTGACAAGCATATCCTGAGTGCAAGTTGTTCCGTCTTCCATCTTGCATCTTGAACCAGGCTGCCGATTTGATTAACCTTCTTGAAAGATGCGTCAGGTGAAGTGTAAGGTAAGACGCTTCCTTGACCCGAAAAGGGCCTGGGGAAAGGGGGGGAAGGACGAGGCAGAAAGTTGCGTTGTTGTAGTAAAGAGAAATACCGGCGCTCTATTGAGCGCACTCTGGGTAAGTCTGGTGCTCAATGAGAGATGTGCTTGGAGGTAGGTGTTGGTGTGGGGCAGAGCGGGCAGGCCAGCAGCCAGCCCATGGCTCCCTGACCTTTACTGTGTGGTCACTCCACCTGCCTGCCTCTGTGTGTGTGTGTATGATGGTGTTTGTGAGTGTGCTTGGGCCATTTTTCTGACCATCACTATAGTCTAACCAAGACTCCTCGCAGTCTTTCCATACATTCTACATACTGTTTTATTCTCCTCGTTGTTTTAATATCGTCTACAACTGACAAAATGCGGTACTATATATCTTCTGGCATTACAAAATTATATACCTAAGTTCGTATGTGATTAATAACATTTGTCCCAGCAACAGCCCCTGAGGGATCCCACCATGTCACCTCTGCCCATCCTAACACCTCCCTCACCACTGCTCTCTCCTCCTCCTTAGGTATTCTGCAATCCATTATATATTTCCCGTTATCCCTCCCTGCTCCCCTATTGTGATACAGTGTGCTACAGTGTCAAGTGTTAATGAGACGAAATGCCTCCCAGGTTTAATACCATAAACCGAATATTGTGTCTTTTTAACACAGTTGTCGGTATATAAAACTGTTGATAAACATGCGGTATTAAATGCCTTCCTACAGTACAAGGATACACAGACCATCCACCCTTCTCTTTCCAATTTCATCTCGCTCTCCTTGTTCAACTGTAGTTTAGTAAGACGGGACTTTTTCTTTTCTAAAAATCATCATAGTTCCTCTTATTTTTTTTTATGAATCTTCGGTTCTCCAGGCGTTACACCATTCTCCTTCAGAGTGCACAAATAACCCGCACATTGTTAATGGTCTAAGTTGGATCGAAACGTCATCCTGAGTTTCTTCCTCCGAGGTGCGAGTTATTTGTGTATTGTTCCAACCACTGTATTGTGGCATTTGATTCTTTCTGGGTATCTTATCCATTATCCTGAGCAGCATACACGTTAGAGATATGTCTAGGATTCAGCACCTCTTGTCTGTGTACCTTTTGCTTGACTCTAGGTTTGACATTTGCTCTTTTCTATACTTCTGGTGCGTGCCTTTGTTTCCAATGACATATTGGAGATTTTCCTTTTGTTTTGCCAGTGGGACACACAGTGCTGCTGCTGCTTCCTTCAGAATCCAGCCAGAAGTATAATCGAATTCCATTGGTTATGACACAATGGTAGAATATACCAGCATTACCTCTACCACTACTTCTCCACTTCTTTCTTCCTCTCTTTTATCCTTCCCTGTCCCCCTCTGCTATATATACGCACTTGCTCCCTCCCCTTCGTGTGTTAGTGTAACTTGTAGATGGTACAAGAAGGACCGAAGCGTCGTCAGAAGCTTCTCTCGCTATGTGCGGGTTATTTGTGTGATGTAAACAGTACACGAATTGCGAGTTACGGTATTTTATTGTGATGACGTTTCGTCCACCGGAGACTTTATCAGTTAAGGGAGTAATAAAGTTGTGCTGCTGGATGACACGTTTTCTCAATAAGTGCCATAACCGGGGCGCTGACCCCCGAAACCCCCTCCAGGTATACCTCGCAATGTGTGTTTCATTTGCATGATGTTTTCTCTGTATTCGACTGAAGACGTCCGCACTGCACGGGCGAAATATTTTGCAAATCGAGATAACTAGTTCTGCTCGTGTGTCTTGTAGCGTCTCTCTGAACTTCCTTCAGGAAAGAAGTTCTCGTCTCTCTTTTGTAGTCTGGCTTTAATCTCCTGCTCTTTCCTTGTTCCTTAGCCCGCACGCCCACGCCTCGGCCCGCACGCCCACAGGCAGCCCAGATAGTGCCATTAAGTGCCGGCGGTGCTCCCCCCGCTGCCCCGCCGTAGCGGACATCAACTGCCCATAAAACACACTAAAGATCAGAATCGAACCCACGAAATCTGGACTGACCTTGTTGACCTCTCTCTCTCTCTCTCTCTCTCTCTCTCTCTCTCTCTCTCACCCTTAACCCTCCATCCTCACCCTACCCCTTTCCTCCCATTCCTTCTCTCTCCTCCTCCTCCCTCTCCCCCCTCACCCATACTCCCACGCCACACTCCCTGATTTTCACGCGCCCGGTAATTACCTTCTACAACGACATCCTGTACTGAGCGACCACTAGTCTTCTGCTGGGGGAGGGAGAGGGGAGATGAGAGGGAGAAGGGAAGGTGGGAGGGGAGGGAGGGGAGAGAATCTTTCGGCTCATTGGAACACTCAACTTCTCTTAATTCTTCTTCTTCAAAAGTATTAAGTGTCTACCTTCCCCATCACCCCACTATCTCCATCACCCCACCACCCCTTCACATCACTACCACTCCATCACCCCACCACCCCTTCACTCACCTTACAGATGTAACAACAGCTGGGGTTGCCTGTAGAAGCTGCTGTTTTGAGAAATAGTTGAGGAAATTGCTTACCGGAACCTGCATGGCTTCGGGGTACTAGGGGAAGGAGGGGAGGGGAAGAGTGGAGGGGGGTTTATGTTGCGGGAAGGGGCGCTACGAAAAGAGGAGTGAGGGGGAAAATGGTGGGAGGGGAGTGGAAGACAAGGAAAGAAAAGACAAGGAAGGAAGGGGAGGGGAAGATGGGAGGAGGGGAGACAAGGAGGAGGGGGAGATAGTTAATTAAAGTTATGATATTTCTGTGAGAAGATCCTGACCCGTGGGAACCAACCCGGGCCCTGAGGTTACTACTGGGGCCCTGAGGTTACTACTGGGGCCCTGAGAGTACTACTGGGGCCCTGAGAGTACTACTGGGGACCTGAGAGTACTACTGGGGCCCTGAGAGTACTACTGGGGCCCTGAGAGTACTACTGGGGACCTGAGAGTACTACTGGGGCCCTGAGAGTACTACTGGGGACCTGAGAGTACTACTAGGACTTGCTGGGTCCCAGCTGTGTACAACTCATCATCTTTGGTAGGTCTATGGTGGGTGTCTGGTAGGTCTATGGTGGGTGTATGGTAGGCCTATGGTGGGTGTATGGTAGGTCTATGTTGCCTTTGATGCCGGTAACCCACTGGTGTTTGGACTCGTAGCCAAATCACTATCTATCGAAGTGATTTGTTAAGTTTAGCAGTAAGATAACTGACCGGCTAAGATAACTGACCAGCTAAGATAATTGACCGGCTAAGATAACTGGCCAGCTAAGATAACTGGCCGGCTAAGATAACTGACTTGCTAAGATAACTGACCGGCTAAGATAACTGACCGGCTAAGATAACTGACTTGCTAAGATAACTGACTTGCTAAGATAACTGACTTGCTAAGATAACTGACCAGCTAAGATAACTGACCAGCTAAGATAACTGACCAGCTAAGATAACTGACCAGCTAAAATAATTGATAACTACGATAACTGACCGGCTAAGATAAGTGATTAGCTAAGATAACTGATCAACTAAAGTAACTAACCAGCTAAGATAATCGAGAAGTAAAGATAATTAACGAGCTAAGATAATTAGCTAAACTAATTACCAGTAAAGATAATTCCATCAAACACCTTAACTACTGGGAACGCCTGGAAGCACTAGACTTATATTCACTGGAGCGCAGGCGAGAGAGATATATCATAATCTACACCTGGAAGATTCTGGAAAGACTGGTCCCTAATATGCACACAGAAATCACTCCATACGAAAGCAAAAGACATGGCAGGCGATGCAACATACCCCCAGTGAAGAGTAGGGGCGCCACTGGTACACTAAGAGAAAACACAATAAGTGTCCGGGGCCCAAGACTGTTCAACAGCCTCCAACCAGCCATAAGGGGCATTACCAGTAGACCTCTGGTTGCCTTCAAGAGGGAGCTGGACAGATACCTAAAGTCAGTGCCAGATCAGCCGGGCTGTGGTTCGTATGTTGGACTACGTGCAGCCAGCAGTAACAGCCTCGTTGATCAGGCCCTGATCCACCAGGAGGTCTGGTCATAGACCGGGCCGCGGGGACGTCGATCCCCGGAATGCCCTCCAGGTAAGGAGAAGGATTTAAATCATGGGGAAGCACTAAACCCGTTAGGTTCAGTCACCGCCTGACGGGGGGAGTGAATGGAAGGTCATCTGGTTTCACTCGAGGAAGGAAAGGATGACTCTAGTGCCTTGGATCAAGCGCTCCTCACCAGAAACTGAAGGGTAAGACCCAGGAGGTCCCTCAAACGGGGGAAATCTCCCAGAGGGCAGTTGACTCAACCCACTGCTGTCTCTTTTGGGCAGCTACATTCTTCAACAGTGATCTTCACACTGCCTTGGATAACCCTAACGGTTTAGCGCTTAGCCTGATAAAACGTTGTTGCGGTTGATGATTATTATTATTATTATTATTATTATTATTATTATTATTATTATTGTACTCAATGCGCCCCTGATTTTTACCCTCAATGAAAAGCAGAAGTAAAATGACTACAGTACGAAAAAACTCAATAAGTGTGAAGGGACCAAGACTCTTCAACGTCCTCCTTCAGACTCGAGGGATATTACCAGAAGACCCCTGGCTGTCTTCAAGAAGGAACTGGGGACGTTTCTCAAGTCAGTGCCTGACCAGCCGGGCCTGTGGTGTTTATGGTCGACTACATGATGCTAGCACCAACAGCCTGGTGGATCAGGCCTGGTCTGGGCCCGGGCCGCGGGGGCGTTGACCCCCCGGAACACCCTCCAGGGAGACTTTCCATATGTTATTTAATCACATCGACAGTATCATTCCGGTTTTTTCCCCTTTCTTCCCCAAGTCTGCTCTTGCTGTCAAGGTTTTTTCCCCTTTCTTCCCCAAGTCTGCTCTTGCTGTCAAGGTTTTTTTTCCCTTTCTTCCCCAAGTCTGCTCTTGCTGTCAAGGTTTTTTCCCTTTCTTCCCCAAGTCTGCTCTTGCTGTCAAGGTTTTTTTCCCCTTTCTTCCCCAAGTCTGCTCTTGCTGTCAAGGTTTTTTTTCCTTTCTTCCCAAGTCTGCTCTTGCTGTCAAGGTTTTTTTCCCCTTTCTTCCCCAAGTCTGCTCTTGCTGTCAAGGTTTTTCCCTTCTTCCCCAAGTCTGCTCTTTGCTGTCAAGGTTTTTTCCCTTTCTTCCCCAAGTCTGCTCTTGCTGTCAAGGTTTTTTCCCTGCGCAGCGCAGTGTTTTGCGCTGGCTGGCGGCGCCCACACGCTAAAATACTGAGTGTCGCTGTGCGATGATTTTTGTCTTGTCTTCATCACGGGGAAGTGACGTCTGTTTTGTGTGTGTGTGTGTGTGTGTGTGTGTGTGTGTGTGTGTGTGTGTGTGTGTGTGTGTGTGTGTGTGTGTGTGTTCACCTATTTGTACTCACCTAATTTTGGTTGCAGGGGTCGAGACTTAGCTGTGTGTGTGTGTTCACCTATTTGTGGTTGCAGGGGTTGAATCAGAGTTCCTGGCCCCGCCTCTTCGCTGGTCGCTACTAGGTCCCTTCTCTGTCCCTGCTCCTTGAGCTTTATCGTATCTCTTCTTAAAGCTACGTATGGATCCTGCCTCCACTACATCACTCTCCAGGTTGTTGCACTTCTCGTCAACTCTGTGACTGAAGAAATACTTCCTAACATCCCTGTGACTCATCTGAGTTTTCAACTTCCAGTTGTGACCCCTTGTTGCTGTGACCCATTTCTGAAACATTCTGTCCCTATCTACCTTGTCGATTCCTCTCAGTATTTTGTATGTCGTTATCATGACCCCCCTCCCTCCTGTCCTCCACTTTCCTCAGGTGTGTGTACTCGCCTAATTGTACTCACCTAATTGTGGTTGCAGGGGTCGAGTCTTAGTTCCTGTGTATGTGTACACAAGTCAATCTATTTGTAGTTGCTGTAGTCGAGACTCAGCTCTTGGCCCCTTCCTCTTACCTAGCTGCTAGAGGGGGGTAGCAACCTGTTATGTATACCTATTATTAAAGCTTTGTATGGAGTCCGCCTCCGTACTTCGTCCAGGTCATTCCACTTCCTGACTACCCTGAGTGTATGTGAGGGATGTAGGGGTAGGCAGCAGGAAGTGTGTGTGTGGGGTGTGGGCGTGCAGGGGAGGGGGTTGCGTGGGTCCCAGGTATTAGCGGTCCACCCCCTCCCCCCGCTCTTATGCAAATGAACACTCGCCAGCGGGAAAAACTATATACTTGTGTCTGCCTCTAAATGCTTTCCTTCTCAATCACCTGTACCACAGAGTTGCCCCTCCCACTCCACCCCATCATACACCCCCACCCCCAACACCATCACCTCCACCCCCAACACCATCACCTCCACCCAACACCCACCTCCACCCCAACACCATCACCTCCACCCCCAACACCATCACCTCCACCCCCAACACCATCACCTCCACCCCCAACACCATCACCTCCACCCCCCAACACCATCACCTCCACCCCCCAACACCATCACCTCCACCACACACACGCTCGCTCATGCTCGCGTTGAAGCTCTCGAAACCGAGAGAGAGTGAGGCGAAGAGGCGGGACCAGGAGCTGAAACTCGACCCTGAAACCACGTATAATTCATTCTGAGGAGGATACCAATGAACTCCAGGAGGATTTGGATAAATTAATGTCTTGGTCTGAAAAGTGGCAGATGAAGTTCAATGTGGACAAGTGTAAGGTGCTAGTCGTTGGTAATGAAAATATCCCTCGAATTTATAAACTAGGTGAAGTTGAGCTTGATCATACAGAATGTGAAAAAGACTTGGGAGTCATGGTAAGCAGAAATCTAAAGCCAAGACAACAGTGCCAAAGTGTGCGCAATAAGGCTAACAGATTACTAGGATTTATTTCAAGAAGTATAAGCAACAGAAGTCCAAAAGTTATTTTACAACTCTATACATCACTAGTGAGACCTCATTTGGATTATGCAGCTCAGTTTTGGTCTCCTTACTACAGGATGGATATAGATTCATTGGAGAACATACAAAGAAGAATGACTAAAATGATTTACAGTATAAGAAATCTCCCGTATGAAGATAGACTTAGAGCATTGAATCTCCACTCTCTGGAGAGACGTAGAATGAGGGGAGATATCATCGAGGTGTACAAGTGGATGATGGGCATAAACAAAGGAGATATTAATAAAATACTGAGGATATCGAACCAAGTAAGAACCAGAAATAACGGATTTAAATTGGATAAATTTAGATTTAGAAAGGACATAGGCAAGTACTGGTTTTCGAACAGAGTTGTAGATGCGTGGAACAATCTTCCGAGTAGGGTGATAGAGGCTAGGACCTTGGGTGGCTTTAAAAAGAGATTGGACAAATATATGAGTGGGAGGGGCTGGGTTTGATTAGTGTCGTGAGTACAGGAGTAAATTCTTAGGTAGTGGTGGTTTTGATAAGGACCTGCCTTGTATGGGCCAGTAGGCCTTCTGCAGTGTTCCTCCATTCTTATGTTCTTATGTTCTTAAGTGAGCACACACAAGCACACACATAATTAGAAGTTGAAGACTCAGATGAGTCAAAGAGATGTTAGGAAGTATTTCTTTAGTCAGAGAGTTGTCAGGAAGTGGAATAGTCTGGCAAGTGATGTAGTGGAGGCAGGAACCATACATAGTTTTAAGACGAGGTATGATGAAGCTCATGGAGCAGGGACATAGAGGACCTAGTAGCGATCAGTGAAGAGGCTGGGACAGGAGCTATGTCTCGACCCCTGCAACCACAAATAGGTAAGTACACACACACACTCACTCACACACACACACACACACACACACAGGAGCTATGAATCGACTCCTGCAACCACAACTAGGTGAGTACACACAGGAGCTGTGAATCGACCCCTGAAACCACAATTAGGCGAGTACACACCGGGTAACGTGACACAAGCGGTGTTACGGAGCCTGAGGGCAAATATTGTACTAGAAAAGGTGAGCGAGAATCCCAATTTTACCTACAAGAGAAACTGTAGATGTATAAGCAGATATACACTTAATTCTTTCGGGGGCCTAGATCCTAATGCTCTTGTATTCTCGTCCTTGTGATGGTAATGGAGAGCATAATGAGCCAGCCGCTTCGACGCTCCTGGAGAAGATTGTAGATGTAGCAATAAGACTAAACACTACGAGAGCATCTCTACCCCAACCACAAATAGATTATTATAAATAGGTTATTACAAATAGGTGATTACATGCATATTAGGAGAGGGAGCAAGGTGAATGTACTTGTCTTAGGCTGCTAGGTAAGCAGGGTGAACTAGATACGTGGATACCTGAAGGATGATTTTAGGGGTTAACGCCCCCCGTCCCCCCTAGTCCCCAAACCAAGTCTTGTGCATCAACGCCTCATCAACCAGGCTGTTACTGTTAGCTGCACACGCAGTTCGACGTACGAACCACAGCCTGGCTGATCAGACACCCACTGAAAGAAATACAGGAAGCAAAAACATCAGCTATCTCAGCCCCCATCCTAGTGCTGATCCAGACTCAGCCCCCAACCCTAGTACTGACCCAGACTCAACCCCCATCCTAGTGCTGATCCAGACTCAGCCCTCAGCTCTAGTGCTGATCCAGACTCAGCCTCCAGCCCTAGTGCTGATCCAGACTCAGCCCCCAGCTCTAGTGCTGATCCAGACTCACCTCCCAGCCCTAGTGCTGATCCACACTCAGCCCCCATCCCTAGTGCTGATTCAGACTCCGCCCCCAGCCCTAGTGCTGATTCAGACTCACCTCCCAGCCCTAGTGCTGATTCAGACTCCGCCCCCAGCCCTAGTGCTGATTCAGACTCAGCCCCCAGCCCTAGTGTTGATCCAGACTCAGCTAAAGACTATAACAGCCACCACTGCACCTTTAAAAAAACAGCCCCCATTACAGAAAGCCATAGCCCCCATTACAGATGTAAGAGAGGAAGTCCGCTTCTTGGGAAATTTGATCTTTCAGACACAGCTGGTGGTGGTGTGTCTGGCTTGGTTAATGAAAATAGTAATGCAGTTGAAAATGCATCTACTATAAAATTTAAGCCACCAAAAAAGCAAAATGGTGCAAATTCTATGTTTGGGGCATCGGTAAGCATGGAATACCAGGATAAACAAGTGGGACATATAATTTGGAGCAACCCTAAAAAATACCGTGTTTCGTTTTACCTCCTGCAAAACTTGACTCACGAAATCGTAATGACACGATTGCCCAGTGGCTAACGCGACGGTCTGGAGTTTTGAGACTCTCTGACCGCGGGTTCGAACCCCACCCGTCGTATTGTTTACCTCCTGCAAATTTCTTACACTCTGTGCCACTCATCAGTCCTCAAAAAACAATGTTACAACAACTGCCCTGAATACTATTTAAAAGGGACCAGGAGGTACAGATCCCGTAAAACAAACCATACTAGTTACGACAATCCCACTACAAATGATTTTTAGTGGCAGGAAACGAAAAAAAAGAAAATGGGAAAGAAATAAGAAAATAGTCCGCGGGGGCGTTGACCCCGAAACACCCTCTAGATGTACTCCAGGTCATTTCTGGATCAATCATTCCTAGACTGATCGTTCCTCAATTGCGTCACTTGAAAAATCAATTTCCTTGGAGCCTTGTTGGACTGGAGGTACACTCAGTGCCCCTCCCCCATCCCCACAAGAACCACAACTACTGATGCCAACAACAAAATCCCCCAAACAAACACGCAACACGACTTCATTTATATTTGTTAATATTCAGGGCCTTAAGCCATCCACCAACAAAATACCTTTCATCAGTGGACTTCTAGAGAAGTCAAATGAGATGTTTGCAGCCTTCACAGAGACCCACACAAAAGACCATTTTGACAGCGAATCATGGATAACATGGTACAACTCTTAGGTGTGACAGAAAGAACAGGCAGCAAGGGGATTTGGCCTGTATGTCAAACAGTCGCTCATTTCCTCGGAGATACTGAACACCACCAGTGATATAGTTGAAGTTCTAACCGTAAAGATCGAAAAGCAAAACTTAGTCATCGTGGTTGTATATAAGCCACCAGATGCAACTTCCCAACAGTTCAAGGAACAGCTATTGAAAATTTACTACTGTCTGGAAAACCTTCCATCCCCATCCCAAACATCTTGCTACTTGGTGATTTCAATCTAAGACATGCAAAATGGAAGAATGTAAGATGTAATCAGTAATGTAAGATTTAATCAATCCATCAATCTTAAAAAGACTGATGGACTGATTACATAGACTCCAGGCTGAGGGACTGATTACCTCAAACTCCTTCTGATCTTCACTATTCTTCTTTGTAGAGGACTGATGAAGCCACTGTGTGGCGAAACGTTTCCCCAATAAAGATACCCAAGTGTTGCACATGTGTCTAATTTATCAACTTGTCGGTTCTCTGAACCATTCATCAAGATACTCACACGATCTTACCCTGAAACAATCTTAAACAAGTAAGATTATGCTAGATAGACAAGTGATTATTCAAAGATACGGTACTTTGAAGGCCCCCCTGTCCCCCACAGCGGAGCTTTAACGAGCACATTTCGCCCACGGTACGGCGAAACGTCGCAAAATAAAGGTCCCACCTCCTCAAAATGTCCATGAATTACGATTAGGTTTCGCCGCAAACTTGGACGTAAAGTAAATTGCATAAATTTAAAATAGCCTCCGTATTTTTTTTTTTTAAATGAAAAGACTCTCTTGGTTTGGTTCCGTCCCCCTCCATCCCCCTCCTCCCCTTTCTTCCCCTTTCCTTCCATCACACCTCTTACGTCAAGCATTTTCCTAATAATTACCTTCCGCTACAAATTATAACTCACCAATATTGATAACAGCGCCACCACCGCCATCACCAAAATCACCAGCAAAATTATTCGCATGTGTTGAGACGGCCCGTAAAAGTTTTGAAGCTCATTTTTTTTTCTCCCTCTCTCTCTCTCTCTCGCGAGCGTCAATTTCGACTCAACCTCGCGAATTTCTTGTGGTGATTCCCGGCGCGAAATGCTGCCTGAGTTTTGTTGCGCGGGTACAAGGGCTGCCGGGAAGTGTCTGTTGTCTGCGGTGATGAATTAAAAATCTAGCGAGGAGGAGGAGGAGGAAGGGGAGGGGAGAAACGGGGAGGGGGAGGAGGAGGAGGGGGAGAAACACGTCTGGAAGGTAACAGCTGCTGAGCGCGGCGTTCCCTCGCTGGAGTTTTATCTTATTCCAGTGTGTTATGTGGATAAGACACAGCACAACCTTTCCCGTGTTGTGGTATGTGACACACTGTATATGCGATTCGTGGCATTTATGAAGAATGCGTTTCATCCACCAGGGGCGAAACGTCTGCTCAGTAAATGTCACTAAACGCATATTGCGTCTTATTCACATACTTGCCGTTGTGTGTCGTCATTGATGTATTATGCTCCAGTATTAATACGGAGTGTAGCTCTTGGTCCAATCCCTGGTCCACTCCACTCATCCCCTCCCCACCCTTTCCTGGAAGGCAGGCGGGAGAGATACATGATAATATACACTTGGAAAATCCTAGAGGGATTAGTACCAAACTTGCACACGAAAATCACTCCCTATGAAAGCAAAAGACTCGGCAGGAGATGCAACATTTCAACAATGAAAAGCAGGGGCGCCACGAGTACACTGAGAGACAACACAATAAGTGTCCGGGGCCCAAGAGTGTTCAACTGCCTCCCAGCATACATAAGGGGAGTTACCAATAGACCCCTGGCTGTCTTCAAGAAGGCACTGGACAGACACCTAAAGTCAGTACCTGACCAACCGGGCTGTGGTTCGCACGTCAGTTTGCGTGCGGCCAGCAGTAACAGCCTGGTTGATCAGACCCTGATCCACCACCAGGCCTGGTCTCAGACCATCAAGCACTAGCCTCACGGTCCTGACAATACTGAAACCTTGACAGAGAACTCCACGCTCAGTCCAGTTTTTTTTATAGGAAATAAAGAAGTAGAATATTATGCATTATATTTTAAGGCGTTAAGCCCGTATGGATTATTCTGTTCATATAGTGTTGGACGCTCGATCCTCCGTCCGGCAGACACGCTACTCTCAGTTACATGGCAGAGTTCTCTTTCTACCTGCGTCGACCCCATAACAACAACGGCTGATGGAGTCTCAATTCTCTGACCTTAATTTCCCATTTCTCGGTTTTGCAAGCTCCTGAAGACAGATTTGTGATGGTACGAAAGGCCTAGAGCTGCTTGTCTATCAATCCCGTGGCTTTGTTGCGTATCTATTACGGCTCGTTGAGATATTCATTATTACATGGCGTAGACACACTTCCCACGCTGCCCAGTGTATCAGTGGGCTGACACCTGAATACTCTTTCTGGGCGCCACCATTTGACTTGTCTTCCATAGTGATGTAATATCTTACGAGATTTTGGGGCAGCCCAAAACCTGGCTATTTTTCTGGCCAAAATTGTGTTATATATCAAGGATTCATGAGGTTTATGAGTGAGCCAGGACAGATGAGTGGCCAGGGTCTTCCCTCACACCTGACCAGATGAGTAGCCAGGGTCTTCCCTCACACCTGACCAGATGAGTGGCCAGGGTCTTCCCTCACACCTGACCAGATGAGTAGCCAGGGTCTTCCCTCACACCTGACCAGATGAGTGGCCAGGGTCTTCCCTCACACCTGACCAGATGAGGGGCCAGGGTCTTCCCTCACACCTGAAAGATGAGTGTCCAGGGTCTTCCCTCCCACCTGACCAGATGAGTAGCCAGGGTCTTCCCTCACACCTGACCAGATGAGTGGCCAGGGTCTTCCCTCACACCTGACCAGATGAGTGGCCAGGGTCTTCCCTCACACCTGACCAGATGAGTGGCCAGGGTCTCCCCTCACACCTGACCAGATGAGTGGCCAGGGTCTTCCCTCACACCTGACCAGATGAGTGGCCAGGGTCTTCCTCACACTTGACCAGATGAGTGGCCAGGGTCTTCCCTCACACCTGACCAGATGAGTGGCCAGGGTCTTCCCTCACACTTGATTAGGCTGGGACTTGGTTTGCTAGTGTTCTGTCTTATCGTAGTCAGACATTAGGACGTTTAAGAGAGATTAAAATTCCCTAGACTATTTGAACATCCCCAGGATGCGCCCTACAACAGTTGACTATCACCCAGGTACTTTTTTTTTAATTGTAGATGAACAGAGGCGTCGGGTGTTGGGAGAGCCTTCAGATCTTAAATATATTGCGTTGGTCCCTGTTTCTGCAACCTTTTTTTGTTGATTTCTTGCAAGAGTTGCGGCTTCTGACGTGGCTGCTATTAATGATGCAGACTCTGTCTATTTCATTTAAGGAAAATTGAGTTTTTTATAATAAATGCTGCTGTAAATAGGTGTAAATTTTCAAAATTTTCAGACGTAATTAAAAAATTGGGATTATTGACAGGAGTGGGTGGTGTGCCCTGGGTTCCAGCCATGGAGTGGGTGGTGTGTTCTGGTCTCCAGCCATGGAGTGGGTGGTGTGCCCTGGGTTCCAGCCATGGAGTGGGTGGTGTGACTGGGGCTCCAGTCATGGAGTGGGTGGTGTGCCCTGGGTTCCAGCCATGGAGTGGGTGGTGTGTTCTGGTCTCCAGCCATGGAGTGGGTGGTGTGACTGGGGCTCCAGGCGTGAAGTGGGTGGTGTGACTGGGGCTCCAGGCATGGAGTGGGTGGTGTGACTGGGTGTGTGTGTCACACCCCTACGTCAGCTATGGCACCTCACTCCCACAGCCCTGAAGAGCAGTACATGAGGAACGACCGTGTTGGTACGAACACTGAACAAGTCGGCCGTGGCGTGTACATTGTGCTTCGATCACTGTTATTTCTAGCTTCAAAGTGCTAGGTTGTTGCGCATACTAGACACGTAGAACATTAATTACGAAATCTAATCTTGCTGAAAAAAAAACGCTAGAAAAGGTTTGTTGTGTACCGATTGGAGACAGCGTCTGTCCTTCCTGCCTCGTCTTGCAACCACGCCTGTACCTGTGTCTCCAAGGCGTAGTTTGGCGCCGTTTCTTACACGCTAGTGGCGAAAAGAACCGCGTGGAACGGGAGGGAATTCGGCGAGGAGCGCTGAGGGGGTTCCACTGAGGATGGGATCACCTTTCGCTTGCCTGAGTCTAAGTCAGAGAGCTTGACTCAGGGAATGGGACACGCGTGGCGCTCCAGGCTGAGATTAGCATCGGCATTCCGGCACAGGTGTAGTAAGAGTGGACCTAGCCGGTCGCACGCTTCTCTCTCTCTCTCTCTCTCTCTCTCTCTCTCTCTCTCTCTCTCTCTCTCTCTCTTTCTCTCACACAGGTGTAGTAAGAGTAGACATGGCCAGTCGCACGCTCTCTCTCTCTCTCTCTCTCTCTCTCTCTCTCTCTCTCTCTCTCTCCTCTCTTTCTCTCACACAGGTGTAGTAAGAGTAGACATGGCCAGTCGCACGCTTCTCTCTCTCTCTCTCTCTCTCTCACACACAGGTGTAGTAAGAGTGGACCTAGCCGGTCGCACGCTTCTCTCTCTCTCTCTCTCTCTCTCTCTCTCTCTCTCTCTCTCTCCTCTCTTCTCACACAGGTGTAGTAAGAGTAGACATGGCCAGTCGCACGCTTCTCTCTCTCTCTCTCTCTCTTCTCTCACACACAGGTGTAGTAAGAGTGGACCTAGCCGGTCGCACGCTCCTCTCTCTCTCTCTCTCTCTCTCTCCCTCTCTCTCTCACGTACTATGTGTGGGTGCAGTAAGAGTGGACCCAGACGGTCGCACCCTCCCCCTGCTCTCTAACTCTTCCCACAACCTCCAGAATGCTCTTGCAATCAGCGCAAGAATACTGAACTGAATAAGTCTAAACGGGTGGAAGAATGCAGGAGGCTCTCAAGTATTGCCTCTGTAACACCGAGGTGGAGGGATACCACGTAACTCACCCACAGCAGGTATGCCCATTGGAATACTCATCACCCATCATCCCTCATGGCAATCTGATGATTCAGGAAGAAATATTTTGCGCAGGCAGTGGAGCGAGGGATCTTCACACGCTCTTGCGACTGTGAGCTCATGGTTGGCGAGTTTGGCCTTTTCCCTATCAGCGCGTAATCTAGGCAGGTGGCACTTTTAACTAGCCCCTCCCCCCCCACACACACACACACAAACATCATTCCGACATCTCAATAAGGAATCGTTCAGGACCCTGTACACTGTGTACGTTAAGCCTGTATTGTATGCAGCACCAGTTTGGAACCCACACCTAGCCAAGCACGTAAGGAAACTATAGAAAGTGCAAAGGTTTGCAACAAGACTAGTCCCAGAGCTAAGGGGTATGTCCTACGAGGAGAGGTTAAGGGAAATTGACCTGACGACACTGGAGAACAGGAGAGATAGGGGGATATGATAACGACATTTAAAATACTAAGAGGAATCGATAAGGTGGGCAGAGACAGGATGTTCCAGAGATGGGACACAACAACAAGGGGTCGCAGTTGGAAGTTGAAGACTCAAATGAACAACAGGGATGTTAGGAAGTATTTCTTCAGTCACAGAGTGGTCAGGAAGCTAAATAGTCTGGGAAGTAATGTAGTGGAGGCAGGATCCATACATAGCTTTAAGAAGAGGTATGATAAGGCTCATGGCGAAGGGAGAGAGACCCAGTAGCGGCCAGTGAAGAGGCGGGGCCAGGAGCTATGAATCGACCCCTGCAACCACAACTAGGTGAGTACACATAACACACACACACACACACACACACACACACACACACACTGCTGTTGAAGCAGAAGGTGATGTCAGATGGGGTCAGAGGTTGGTCCGCTCCTGTGAATACGGCGGCCACGCCGTCAGCTAGTGGCCCCTCGCGTGTGAATCCAGTAGCTACACCGTAAATTGGTGGCCCTCGGTCGTGTAAATACCATGGTCCTTCCGTGAATTGCAGTGCACGGAGTCATAGTAAGGAGGTTGGTGCATTGTCAACTGGGGTCAGAGGGTGGCCCCGTTCGTGCAGGCTTCGTGGCTTCACCCTGAATTAACTATGATGCAAATATTGAACCCTGTCTCGAACGCGTTGTGCTCGCAATTAGACTAATGGGGAGAGTGTGACCTTGTGGCCGGAGCCGCGGCTTTGTATTCCATCGTATGAATTGCCTGTTTGGCCGCTGTGTGTACTCCAAAGTCATGCACAGAGCCAACCCCATCATTACAGCGATCCCCCTCATCCATTATGACCAGCGATCCTGTTGGCCTAGCCTGCTACACACTGTTGGCCTAGCCTGCTACACACTGTTGGTCTAGTCTGCTACACACTGTTGGTCTAGTCTGCTACACACTGTTGGTCTAGTCTGCTACACACTGTTGGTCTAGTCTGCTACACACTGTTGGTCTAGTCTGCTACACACTGTTGGTCTAGTCTGCTACACACTGTTGGTCTAGTCTGCTACACACTGTTGGTCTAGTCTGCTACACACTGTTGGTCTAGTCTGCTACACACTGTTGGTCTAGCCTGCTACACACTGTTGGTCTAGTCTGCTACACACTGTTGGTCTAGTCTGCTACACACTGTCTAGTTTGCTACACACTGTTGGTCTAGTCTGCTACACACTGTTGGTCTAGTCTGCTACACACTGTTGGTCTAGTCTGCTACACACTGTTGGTCTAGTCTGCTACACACTGTTGGTCTAGTCTGCTACACACTGTTGGTCTAGTTTGCTACACACTGTTGGTGTAGTTTGCTACACACTGTTGGTCTAGTTTGCTACACACTGTTGGTCTAGTTTGCTACACACTGTTGGTCTAGTTTGCTACACACTGTTGGTCTAGTTTGCTACACACTGTTGGTCTAGTCTGCTACACACTGTTGGTCTAGTCTGCTACACACTGTTGGTCTCTCTCATAAACACAGGTCAGCAGTTTGACAGTTAATGCTTTCATAATGTAAACATACAAAACATGTGTGAAGGACAATTAAAATTGAGATAAAACGTTTGAGATAAAACACCTGAATTTTTATGCCACGTGTTTTTTTTTTTTTCAAGAAAAAAAATAGACAACAGATTTTGGTTCTGGCAACAGGTAGTGTCAACGGAAGGTTGTTTCAGTTGGTAGTACCGACAGGTGGTGTCAACAAGAGGTCTCTAGTAGTTTCAACAGGTGGTGTCAACAGGTGGTGTCAACAAGAGGTCTCTAGTAGTTTCAACAGGTGGTGTCAACAGGTAGTCTCCAGGATGCTTCCTCAACGTAGGAAATTACCTGTGATGTTCCTGTGATTGATTTCGAGTTTTTTTTTTTTTACCCTGTTAGCCTGGTCTTTGACCAAGCTTCCTTGTTAATCGCCTGTTCAACCAGGCTATTGTTGTCCGCTCTAGAGAGTACTTTCCAAGTACCTTGAGGTGTTCCCTGAAATTTAAATGCTTTATTGGTTCTGTACTGGCAGTGAATGATCTCTCAAGCTTACCAGCTCCGACATCTCCTGTCTTGAACGGAGCTGTGAACACAAGGGGAATAATCATATATACGTGTGAGGATAAGTGATTTGAATAGTACCATCACTGGTGTTATTTCTTCTGTTTTGTGAGTTCTCAGGTTTAGCGTTTAGTTATGATTAGAAGAAGAATTGTAAGTTCTCAGTATCCACCCTTGTCATTTTTTTGTCTGGCTCTTGATTCTCTAATGACGTAACAGCAAAAGTTGTTGTTGCTGTTGCTTGTTATATCAGATGCTTTGCCTACGTCCTATTTTCTCTGCTACTTTTCACTTCTTCATTCTAATAAAAGCGGCGGAAATTTGTCACCATTGAACATGTTATTTTCATGTGACCTTTGGAGAACTTTGCTTATATCGGACTGTATTTTCAACTGAAGCAGCTCTCATACTTTGGTATCGGCAGCTGTGTCACTGTGTTGTGTGTTCTTACCTGTGTGTGGTTGATGGGTTCGATTCGCAGCCTCTGTTTACCTTGTCAGTTCCTCTCAGTATTTTGTACATTATTATCATATCCCTTCCTCTAGCCCTCCTGTCCTACAGTGTCATCACGTTTGGTTCCCTTGTGTACTCGCTTAGTTGTGGTTTCAGGGGTCGAGTCATAGCTTCTGGCACTGCGTGTGTTAGTTACCATTCTGTCCTAGGCATATGTCGATTAGACACTAGGCCTGTTGTATATGCTTTGTGTGTGTACTCGCCTAGTTGTACTCATCTAGTTGTGGTTGCAGGGGTCGAGTCATAGCTCCTGGCCCCGCCTCTTCACTGGCCGCTACTGGGTCACTCTCCCTGCGCCATGAGCTTTATCATACCTCTTCTTAAAGCTATGTATGGAACCTGCCTCCACTACATCGCTTCCCAAACTATTCCACTTCCCGACCACTCTGTGACTGAAGAAATACTTCCTAACATCCCTGTGTGTGTGTGTGTGTGTGTGTGTGTGTACTCACCTAGTTGTACTCACCTAGTTGTGGTTGCAGGGGTCGATTCATAGCTCCTGGCCCCGCCTCTTCACTAGCCGCTACTGGGTCACTCTCCCTGCGCCATGAGCTTTATCATACTTCTTCTTAAAGCAATGTATGGAGCCTGCCTCCACTACGTCGCTTCCTAAACTATTCCACTTCCCGACCACTCTGTGACTGAAGAAATACTTCCTAACATCTCTGTGATTCATCTGAGTCTTCAACTTCCAACTGTGTCCCCTTGTTGCTGTGTCCCATCTCTGGAACATTCTGTCACTGTCCACTTTGTCAATTCCTCTCAGTATCTTATATGTTGTTATCATGTCCCCCCTATCTATCCTGTCCTCCAGTGTCATCAGGTCGATTTCCCTTAACCTCTCCTCGTAGGACATACCCCTTAGCTCCGGGACTAGTCTTGTTGCAAACCTTTGCACTTTCTCGAGCTTCTTCACGTGCTTGGCTAGGTGTGGGTTCCAAACTGGTGCTGCATACTCCAGTATGGGCCTAACGTACACAGTGTACAGGGTCCTGAACGATTCTTTATTAAGATGTCGGAATGCTGTTCTTAGGTTTGCTAGGCGCCCATATGCTGCAGCAGTTATTTGGTTGATGTGCGCCTCAGGAGATGTGCCTGGTGTTATACTCACCCCAAGGTCCATTTCCTTGATTGAGGTTTGCAGTCTCTGGCCCCCTAGGCTGTACTCCGTCTGCGGTCTTCTTTGCCCTTCCCCAATCTTCATGACTTTGCACTTGGTGGGGTTGAACTCCAGGAGCCAATTGCTGGACCAGGCTTGCAGCCTGTCCAGATCCCTTTGTAGTTCTGCCTGATCCTCGTCCGACTGAATTCTTCTCATCAACTTCACATCATCTGCAAACAGGGACACTGCGGAGTCTATGTTAGTTAGTTACCATTTTGTCCTAGGCACATGTCGATTAGACACTAGGCCTGTGTGTGTGTGTGTGTGTGTGTGTGTGTGTACTCACCTAATTGTACTCACCTAATTGTGGTTGCAGGGGTCGAGACTCAGCTCCTGGCCCCGCCTCTGCGCTGCCCGCTACTGGGTATCTGCTCTCCCTGCTCCATGAGCTTTATCATACCTCGTCTTAAAACTGTGTATGGTTCCTGCCTCCACTGTGTCTTTCTCTAAACTATTCCACTTCCTGACTACTCTGTGGCTGAAGAAATGCTTCCTAACATCCCTTTGACTCATCTGAGTCTTCAGCTTCCAGTTGTGTCCCCTTGTTTCTGTGTTCCCTCTCTGAAACATCTTGTCACTGTCTACCTTGTCGATTCCCCGCAGTATTTTGTATGTCGTTATCATGTCTCCTCTGACCCTTCTTTCCTCCAGTGTTGTTAGTCCTATTTCCCTCAGCCTGTGTGTGTGTGTGTGCGTGCGTGCGTGCGTGAGTGCGTTAGCTACATGTTTAAGAGCCAGCTAAAAAAATCAGTGACTTATTAACCTGCTGAGCCAGGCGCGTGTTTGTCTCCCAGTAAGACATCCAGTGGACAGTGGTGAGGCTTCTCTCTCTCTCTTACCCCCTTTGACACACTCGAAACCCCAGTCCTATCACACCGCCCCTTCCACTCCCTCACCATCACACACCCTCCACCCCCGCACCATCACACACCCTCCACCCCGCACCATCACCCACCCTCCACCCCCGCACCATCACACACCCTCCACCCCGCACCATCACACACCCTCCACCCCGCACCATCACACACCCTCCACCCCGCACCATCACACACCCTCCACCCCGCACCATCACACACCACCCCGCACCATCACCCACCCTCCACCCCCGCACCATCACACACCTCCACCCCGCACCATCACACACCCCACCCCGCACCATCACACACCACCCCGCACCATCACACACCACCCCGCACCATCACACACCACCCCGCACCATCACACACCACCCCGCACCATCACACACCACCCCGCACCATCACACACCCTCCACCCCCGCACCATCACACACCCCCCACCCCCTGCACCATCCACACACCCTCCACCCCGCACCATCACACACCCTCCACCCCGCACCATCCCCCCCACACCCTCCACCCCGCACCATCACACACCACCCCCGCACCATCACACACCACCCCGCACCATCACACACCACCCCCGCACCATCACACACCCTCCACCCCGCACCATCACACACCCTCCACCCCGCACCATCACACACCCTCCACCCCGCACCATCACACACCCTCCACCCCCGCACCATCACACACCACCCCGCACCATCACACACCACCCCGCACCATCACACACCACCCCGCACCATCACACACCACCCCGCACCATCACACACCACCCCGCACCATCACACACCACCCCGCACCATCACACACAACCCCGCACCATCACACACCACCCCGCACCATCACACACCACCCCGCACCATCACACACCCTCCACCCCGCACCATCACCCACCCTCCACCCCCGCACCATCACACACCCTCCACCCCCGCACCATCACACCCTCCACCCCCGCACACTATAAAAGAGAATAACAATAAATAACCTCCCTAAAGAGTGTTTCCCCGTGGCCCGCCAGCCGCACCAATGGCCCGATAATAACCCTGATAAAGCCAATGATCGCAGGAGAAAAATGCCCTAGTTAGGGTTCCGATCACGTGACAAAGTGCGGACGACACGGCCCTAATCTCGACCTGACCTGTCAGCTTTTTAGCGTCCTGTGTGAGCATCATTAAGGGTCTCCCCCAGGGTGCCAAGGGAGCACAACAGAAGATTTACCCTTAATCTATTAGCTCAAGGGAGAGCCGCTTTTTTTTTTTTTAAGGGGGATGGATGAAGAGTGTGGGATGCGTCTTTGTGCGAGGCAGCGCCGGGGATAAAACACGACCATATGATCCCGCGAGGTCATTGACGCCCACATAAAAAAAACACATCGCAAACGAACCCCGACATCGGAATGGATCTGCACCGAAGAGACTAAAATGGAGGAAGTCACTGTGTGTAGGGGAAGGGGGTGGCTGTCTGTCTGATGTCTGTCTGATGTGTCGCTCTCTGATTGTTGGTTGTCACTGTGATGTCTGCTGCTGCTGTTATTGTTGATAGAGCTGCGTGATTATCACCTCTATTCTCCGACGCTCATCGACGCGTCGCTACGTCTACTTACCCACACAAGCACTGGAGAATACAACTAGCATTAAGCCTGATGTGGATTGCCTTGACGGTAAGTTTATAAACACACCTCAGGCTGGATGAAATGGCGTATTACCAACCAGAATGAAAGCCTTCTGGTTTTATATCCTAGACTCGCACCTCTAGATAATAAACGATAGTTTTTAATCTAGGTAGACTTCGTCTCGACTTCCAAGTGCTCTGTTGTCTGTCATTCCCCTGTTAGAGCTTTATTCATGACTTGATAAAGCTCTACACAGAGCTAAAACCTTGTATCAATTAGAGCGTGTTCCACAACTCGTGTCTCTACGAAGGCTTCAGGCTGTGGGACGGTGCCCAACACACCACCGCAGTTCGGCCCGACACTAAAATAAATTCACTGTGAGCGTCCGCAGCCGGCTGCCCCAGCCGGCTGCCCCGGCCACCAATACAACTCTCACAACGACCACACTATATAGCTTGATAATGGATAAACGAGGCAGCGTCGTGGCCACAATGGGTGCTCCCCTCCGCCCTCTCCACCCACGCCATTGCATACAGATGCCAAAAAAAAGACCCTCCCGTATACCTCATGAAAGATTCATGTAATCAGCATAATCTCCGTATCGGCCGCCCTACCCATGTATCATCTCACTGCTGGATACATTCACGCTTTCTGCCTCCGTTTCTGTGTTTGGTATTTTGTGTTGGTAATGATGTAAGGAAGTGACGTTGGCTGATGCTAGAGCCAGCAAGCACCGCCACCTCCCACTAGTGTCAGCCAGCAAGCACCGCCACCTCCCACTAGTGTCAGCCAGCAAGCACCGCCACCTCCCACTAGTGTCAGCCAGCAAGCACCGCCACCTCCCACTAGTGTCAACCAGCAAGCACCGCCACCTCCCACTAGTGTCAGCCAGCAAGCACCGCCACCTCCCACTAGTGTCACCAGCAAGCCCCACCTCCACCCACTAGTGTCACCAGCAAGCACCACCTCCACCCACTAGTGTCACCAGCAAGCACCACCTCCACCCACTAGTGTCACCAGCAAGCACCACCTCCACCCACTAGTGTCACCAGCAAGCACCACCTCTACCCACTAGTGTCACCAACAAGCACCACCTCCACCCACTAGTGTCACCAGCAAGCACCACCTCTACCCACTAGTGTCACCAGCAAGCACCACCTCCACCCACTAGTGTCACCAGCAAGCACCACCTCCACCCACTAGTGTCACCAGCAAGCACCACCTCCACCCACTAGTGTCACCAGCAAGCACCACCTCCACCCACTAGTGTCACCCACCAGACTTCCACCACCTACTAACAAATTCTACAAAGGTGCTTAATGAAGTGTTATGTTTGGCATCCAGAAACGCAGGTGAAACAACGCCGCCCCGTCTTCAGTCCAACATGCGAAGTTATTTTATTCTCTTTACGACTGTGAAACTCCATCATAGTAAAAAAAACAGACTACACGCTGCACATTTTCTTCCCAGGGTGTGTGGAGGGGGAACTGAAGGTTCCCGTGTCACACTACCTGGAGTATGCTAGACGCCGCCGCCGGCTGCCTGCTTCCCCGTAGCGTTATCACTCCCACTTATTTATCGCTGACATTGCTTGACGCCACTTTTGAAGCTGTGCCGAGAGCAGCGTAGCAAAAAAAAAGTGTGATGGTGCGTGACGGTTGTTTTCATCGGGGGTACAATTGGTGTCCAGGAGCCCTGACGTCTCTCCCGCCTCTAATGTTTACATCTGCTCCACCGTTTTCCCTCTTTGACGAAGCAAAACTAATATTTTTTTCCTACTTATTTGTCAGTAAGTTGGTGTGCGGGAAGCCGGCGGACTCGCCACTTATGATAACTGAGTGACTTGCATAGTCTGAGGGACTGACCACCACCTATCAAGGCTGAGGGACTCGCTTCAATATTACTTCTTCCACTGTTTTCAGTGTTATATCCTCCTGTATTCGAATGAAGAAGCCTGCTACGCAGGCGTAACGTTTCAGAAAAAGAAGAATCCCAAGTGTTGCATATGTGTCTTGTAGATAAATGATTCAGAGAACCTACAGGATAATGAATTAGACACTTATGCAACACTTGGGTAGCCACAATAAGATACCCAAGTGTTCTACGAGTGTAATTCATCATGTGTCTTATTCATAAAAGTATTACTGGTCTTCAAAGAAATATGTAGATTGCAGGGAGAGAACTGCTTCCTTCAAACCAAAATATATTACCATACCATTCCCAGTCTGCATATCTCTTAGAACACAACCAGTAAATCTTCTGAATGACTTAGATTTGTTACGCACCAAATTTAGCTAACTATATTCCTCACAGCTCCAGAAAATTTCCGCCTGTGTCCCATGGGAAGACATCCATTGCTTGAGTCCACACGCCTTGTGTACGTCTGAGAGTGTCTATGTGCGGGAATATGTAAAAATGCAGCAAGGTGTGTGCCCAAGGCGAGCTAATGTGTATTTGATGTCTGTTCAAATACACTCCATCCTTCCCTCTTAGCGGTGACGTGGCCAGTTAAGCTTCCCTCTACGACGGGAGGGTCGCGCACTTCTGGACTCACTTTTGGTATAAAATTGAAGTGATCGTAAAGGTGTTTGGAGGATCCAGAAAAACTGAACGGGAGTTAATGCAGGCTTCGGCTTGCCAGACCGCTACCAGGAACGCCAATAGGCTTCAGCTGGCTGGATCATGGAACAATACCTTTGAAGAGTTTCGAGAGTTTATCTACTCTCTGAGCCCGGCCTCGTCTGGTGCTTGCCTGGTCAATCAGGCTGTTGCTGCTGGAGGCCCGCTGCCCCACATATCCATCACAGCCTGGTTGATATGGCACCTGGTGAAGATACTTGTCCAGTTTCCTCTTGAAGGCTTCTACACTGGTTCCAGCCGTGTTTCGGATATCTTCTGGTGTTAATACAGTGCTCCCGTATTGTCCCCACCGCACCCCTGCTCCTCACTGGGTTTATTTTACACTTCCTCCCATATCTCTCACTCCAGTATGTTGTTATGACAGTGTGCAGATTTGGGACCAGGCCCTCAAGTACTTTCCAGGTATATATTATCATGTATCTCTCTCTCCTCCGCTCCAATGAATACATGTTCAAGACTTGAAGGCGTTCCCAATAATTTAGATGTTTCAATGGCTCAATGTGAGCCGTAAACGATCTCTGAATTTGTTCCAGCTCTGATATTTATCCTGCCATGAACGGGGCCGTCAGCACAGAGCAGTATTCTAAGTGAGGGAGCACTAGTGATTTGAAGAGTGTCACCATCGGCATTATTTCCCTTGTTTTGAAAGTTCTCAATACCCACCCCGTCATCTTCCTGGCTGTTGTGATCTTTGTCTTGTTATGGTCTTTAAAAGACAGATCAGCAGACATAATTATTCCCAAGTCCTTTACGTGTTCCTTTCGTTCTATGTGGTGACCCTCTTGCGTTTTGTATATAGTGTTCCTTTTGAGTTCTTCATTTTTTCCACACCTAAGCAGCTGAAACTTATCACCATTGAACGTCATGTTGTTCTCCACTGCCCACTGGAAGACCCTGCTTATGTCTTCCTGTAATTTTTCAGTGTCCTCTACCGCAGTGACTTTCATGCTTATTTTAGTGTCATCTGCAAATGATGATACAAAAGTGTGCTGGGTGTTTTTATCTATGTCTGCTATGAGGATGAGAAACAGCAGAGGTGCCAGGACAGTGCCTTAGGGCACTGAGCTTTTGACCTCGCTGATGCTAGATCTTGCTCTGTTCACTACTACTTTTTGTGTTCTGTGTGTTAGGAACTCAAAAATAAATCTGCCTACCTTCCCCGTAATGCCTATGGCCCTCATTTTGTGCGCTATCACTCCATGATCGCATTTGTCAAACGCCTTTGCAAAATCTGTGTAAATCACATCTGCGTTTTGGTCGTCTTCCAATGCCTCCGTAATTCTGTCATAATGGTTCAACAGCTGTGACAGGCATGATCGTCCCGCTCTAAAGCCATGCTGGTTGGGATTATGTTGGTTGTGCTGGTCCATGAACTTTGTAATCTGCCGTCTCATCACTCTTTCAAAGATTTTTATGATGTGAGAAGTGAGGGCTACTGGTTTGTAATTTTTAGCTAGTGCTCTACTACCTCCCTTATGCAAAGGAGCTATGTCTGCACTCTTTAAGGCCTCCGGTATTTCACCTAGATCTAAGCTCGTTCTCCAAAGAATACTAAGACCATCAACAGGCTTCAGCTGGCTGGAACATGGAACAAGATTATCAACAGGCTTCAGCTGGCTGGAACATGGAACAAGATTATCAACAGGCTGCAGCTGGCTGGAACATGGAACAAGATTATCAACAAGCTTCAGCTGGCTGGAACATGGAACAAGACCATCAACAGGCTTCAGCTGGCTGGAACATGGAACAAGATTATCAACAGGCTTCAGCTGGCTGGAACATGGAACAAGATTATCAACAGGCTTCAGCTGGCTGGAACATGGAACAAGATTATCAACAGGCTTCAGCTGGCTGGAACATGGAACAATACCATCAACAGGCTTCAGCTTGCTAGGATGTGATAAAAGACCGTCAGCCCATACACCGCAATCGCTTCCCACGAAAGCAAGATTCTTGACAGACGGTACAAAATATACCCAGCGAAGAACAGGATTTTTCAACACCCATCCTTCACACAAAATGGGAATTACCAACTTACCCCTAGCTGTCCTCAGGAAGGATCTTAATAAATTCCTAAAATCAGCTCCCAGGCAGTGGTGACTATAATGGTCTTGAGTGCGGTTAGCACGAACAGCTTGATTGATCAGGCCGTCAACGGGGAGGTCTGGTCTGTGATGGGGCCGTAAAGTCAGTGACCTAAGGAACTGATTACAGATAAAGATAACTAGGATTTCCATTCAATCGAAAGGGACTTGTTCATTTGGAGTCGAGAACATCATAACTTTCATTGGACCTACAGAGACGAGAGCTTAGATAGAGGTAATCTTTATGGTTACCTGTAGTCGAATTCGGAGGTCATGTGCCGGGTCACCATCTGGACAGCACCGGTGAACCTACGTGGAGGTCGTCTCCCACGCCGCCCGGAAATTGTTAGGAAGAATGGTTGCAAATGTCACACTAAACTTACCAAAAAGCCTTTTTTTTCATTCTACGCAAAAGCTATATGCTTTTTATTTTTTAGTGTAATCAGTTATAAGTGTTTTTATACTCTTGTTGCCGGGCTTCATGCTAGGCATCCCCTGTAATTAGCATTACCCGTATATGTCAGCAATACAGCGCTAGAAATTTCATGTTTTTATTTTATTTTTTTAGATTTTCCTGCGTGGGATAAATTTATTGGATAGATAAAGGATCATGTATTAACAATGAGGGCCACGTGAGGACTATTGTACTGACTCGGTACCCCGATTTTCGAACTCTCCCAACTCGACCTATTATGTAAGTTTATTATTATAAGTGCTTTTGTAAGTGTATTTTTGGGGGCCTGAAATGGACTAATCTAATTTACATTATTCCTTATGGGAACAAATTCGTTCGGTAACGGCACTTGAACAGCATTCTGGAAAGAAGAAAGTTCGAAACTCGGGGTACCACTATATATTAAACTGGCGAACGATTTGGAGAATAATTTCAGCAGATTATTAGAAAAATATTAGCTAAAAATCTAGATGAATTTATTGAGCGAGACACCCAAACACTAATTTTCTACAATAGGGTTAAGTTCAAGGAAACACAAATATAGAAGTTGCAGTGGTGGACAGGATATGTCCACTGAAGTTGCAGTGGTGGACAGGATATGTCCACTGAAGTTGCAGTGGTGGACAGGATATGTCCACTGAAGTTGCAGTGGTGGACAGGATATGTCCACTGAAGTTGCAGTGGTGGTCAGGATATGTCCACTGAAGTTGCAGTGGTAGACAGGATATGTCCACTGAAAGGTGTGTTTCTCATTGTTTATACTGTATACTGAGGTTTTATTTAATCGATGATTTACGTTTTAAAGTGTGAATAAGTGGTTTACAAACCGACAAGTAGATAAACTGAGACACTTGTCCAACATTTTGGGAATCTTTATTCTGAAAACGTTTCGCTACGCAGTGGCTTCTTCAGTCCGATGTAGAGAAAGGTGGAAGATGAGGAGGAGGATTTTGAGGTAATCAGTCCGATGTGTTCAGTCCATCAATCTTGACAAGATCCTGTCAAGATTGATGGACTGAACACATCGACTCCAGACTGAGGGACTGATTACCTCAAACGCCTCCTCATCTTCCAACTTTCTCTGCACTGGACCGATGAAGCCACTGCCTGGTAAAACGTTTCCAGAATAAAAATACCCAAATGTTGGACAAGTGTGTCAGTTTATCAGGTATTAAGAGTCTTCTCGACTGGTGGTTAACAGGTGACAGGCAGCCTTAATGACCCTTTGAGTAGTCGAGAGGCTGTCAACCCAATTAATCAACCAACGGTGGTGGCCAGGATTCGTTTAGGTTGCCCGTGGGGGGGTGGGCGGGTTACCTGGAGTATACCTGGAGAGGGTTTCGGGTGTCAACGCCCCCGCGGTCCGGTCTGTGACCAGGCAACTCTAAAGAGAGGGGAAATAGCGTGTAAAAATGTGTGTAAAATACGTCGGTTTACGTGCGGCCAGTAGTAACAGCCTGGTTGATCTGACCCTGATCCACCACGAGAACTGGTCTCAGACCGGGCCGCGGGAGCGTCGACCCTCGAAACCGTCTCCAGGTATGACCTTTCAAGGAAGGTTCCTTGATGCTGGTGGGGGCTCTTAATTCCAGGTGTTTGACCTGTCGTCTACTTCCATGGGGTTGTGAGGGATGAGGTGGGGTTGTGAGGGATGAGGTGGGATTGTGAGGGATGAGGTGGGGTTGTGAGGGATGAGGTGGGGTTGTGAGGGATGAGGTGGGGTTGTGAGGGGTGAGGTGGGGTTGTGAGAAGTGAGGTGGGGGTTGTGAGGAGTGAGATGGGTTGTGAGAGGTAAGGTGGGGTTGTGAGAAGTGAGGTGGGGGTTGTGAGGAGTGAGGTGGGGTTGTGAGGGTGAGGTGGGGTTGTGAGGAGTGAGATGAGGTTGTGAGAAGTGAGGTGGGGGTTGTGAGAAGTGAGGTGGGGGTTTTGAGGGGTGGGGTTGTGAGGAGTGAGGTGGGGGTTGTGAGGAGTGAGGTGGGGGTTGTGAGGAGTGAGGTGGGGGTTGTGAGGAGTGAGGTGGGGGTTGTGAGGAGTGAGGTGGGGGTTGTGAGGAGTGAGGTGGGGGTTGTGAGGAGTGAGGTGGGGGCTGTGAGGAGTGAGGTGGGGGTTATGAGGGGTGAGGGGCAGGAAGCCAGTACCTCATAAAAAAACTTTCAAGGTTTCCAGAACCTTGTCTTGTTTTTCTTGTTATCTCTCTCTCTCTCTTTTGTTTTCTCTCGACCCTTCTGTTTTTTCCTTCCTTTTATTTTCTGTGTTTTGGTTTTACTTCACGCTGTTTATGTCTTGCATTTTTGCCCTCTTCTCTTTTCCTCTTCTCCGTATTGCAGGTTCCTTCGTTTTTGTTGGGTTTTCTTCCTTCTTGAAGAGCCAGGCCATCTGACTCCCTCCCTCCCTTACCCTTCCTCCCTCCTTCCCTTACCCCCTCCTTCCTTCCCTCCCTCCCTAACCCTCCCTTCCTAACGTCCCTCCTTCCTTTCCTTACCCTCCCTCCTTCCCTTACCCTCCCTCTTTTCCCCACTCCCTGACTCAGCCCCCTCCATCCTATTCTCTCACTCTACCCTTCTATCTTCTTCCTCTTCTCCCCCTCCGTCCTCCTCCCCTCTATCCTCCTCCCCTCCCTCTTCCTCCACCTCCTCCCCTCCATTCCCCTTGATCCACTCTTCCATTGTCTCCCTCTCCCTCTGTTTTATTTTCATTGTGGCTTTTTTCATCTCTTTTCATCTGTTCTTCTGTTATTTTCTGTTTACATTGGATGCCTATTTCACCCTCTTCCGTTCACCTGTTTTCAATATTCTGTGATAACTTTGATTTGCTTGTTCGAATAATTATCCAGTTCTTAAAGAGGATCCTCTTAGCATTCTCCAGTTCTTAAAGAGGATCCTCTTAGTATTCTCCAGTTCTTAAAGAGGATCCTCTTAGTATTCTCCAGTTCTTAAAGAGGATCCTCTTAGTTTTCTCCAGTTCTTAAAGAGGATCCATTTAGTATTCTCCAGTTCTTAAAGAGGATCCTCTTAGTATTCTCCAGTTCTTAAAGAGGATCCTCTTAGTATTCTCCAGTTCTTAAAGAGGATCCTCTTAGTTTTCTCCAGTTCTTAAAGAGGATCCTCTTAGTATTCTCCAGTTCTTAAAGAGGATCCTCTTAGTATTCTCCAGTTCTTAAAGAGGATCCTCTTAGTTTTCTCCAGTTCTTAAAGAGGATCCTCTTAGTATTCTCCAGTTTTTAAAGAGGATCCTCTTAGTTTTCTCCAGTTCTTAAAGAGGATCCTCTTAGTTTTCTCCATTTCTTAAAGAGGATCCTCTAGTACTCTTGAGTTGTTATTTCTTTATGTCCTCTGTTCCTCTTGGTTTCATCTTATTTTCGTTCCACTAATTTTTGTTTCATAAGTCATCATTTGACCCTGGTGGATTTAGCGCTTCTTTATAATAATAATAATAATAATAATAATAATAATAATAATAATAATAATAATAATGTCAACATTGGAAATGAGTGAACATTTACACAGTTATTACTGGAACTGAGTGAACATTTACACAGTTATTACTGGAACTGAGTGAACATTTACACAGTTATTACTGGAACTGAGTGAACATTTACACAGTTATTACTGGAACTGAGTGAACATTTTTAGTTATCGTTGCAAACGAGTGAACATTTACACACTCGTCAACGGGGCTGAGTAGACGTTCATACAAGATCATGTGTGTGTGTGTGTGTGTGTGTGTGTGTGCATGTGTGTGTGTGTGTGTGTGTGTGTGTGTGTGTGTGTGTGCGTGTGTGTGTGTGAACGTGACTACTGGCTAGTTTAGGTCCTTCGGTTACTTGAACTTGTTATCAGTACCGTCACCTCAATCAGGGCCAGTGCCACCACCACCATCAATCATCAGTGCCAGTGCCCCCACCACCACTGCTACCACAATCTGTCAGTGCCTCTACTATCACCACAGTCATCACCGCCAGTGCCACTGCCACCACAATCACCACTGTCGGTGCCACCAACACCACAATCATCACCGCCAGTGCCACCACCACCACAATCATCACCGCCAGTGCCACCACCACCACAATCATCACCGCCAGTGCCACCACCACCACAATCATCACCAGTGCCACCACTACCACAATCACCGCCAGAGCCACCACCACCATAATCATCACCGCCAGAACCACCACCACCACAATCAACACCGCCAGTGCCACCACCACCACCACAATCAACACCGCCAGTGCCACCACCACCACCACAATCAACACCGCCAGTGCCACCACCACAATCAATACCGCCAGTGCTACCACCACAATCAACACCGCCAGTGCCACCACCACAATCAACACCGCCAGTGCCACCACCACCACAATCAACTCCGCCAGTGCCACCACCACCACAATCAACACCGTCAGTGCCACCACGAATCCAATGCAACAATCTTATTAAAAAACACAACCCAATGGACCATTAAGCTTTAGTTATTCGTGTCTGCAGATTGCTAACAGCAACAGCCTGGTTGACCAGACAACGAGGGTACAAAAAAAACTCGAAACCTGTAACGGACATGTCAAAGGATACCTGAGCCCTCCCCCTCGTCAATTTAAGATAAATAGTAATTAATAATTATAATCTACTGTAAAGAAAAAACTGAAATTGCTGAATAACCCATTTGGGTTTAGTGCTTTAATAATAATAATAACAACAGGTTAAGTCTTTGCGTCATGAGAAACCTGGCACTGTGTGACGTCACGGAGTCTCAGCCAATCACAGGCCTCCGTTGTGGCTCATCGATCTGCAGTGGCGGCGAGGATTGGATGAGTAGGCTTGTTATTGATTCGGTGCCACCCAATCGGTGGCGGAGGCGTCTGATCCCATAATCCGAAGCTGGTTGAGGCGACCAATGAGCGGGCGGGTTAGCTGGTGGGCAGGAGTGCAGATGTAAGCAGTGATAATGTTGAAGATGTGGTCTGCGGACAGCTGCTGCTGTTACTGCTGCCCAGGTGAAGGGTTAGGAGAGTGATATTGATCCTGCTGCTCCTGCTGTTGTTGCTATTGTTACTTTTGCTGTTGCTGCGCTGGCGTTGTTGGTGCTGCTGTTGTTGCTGCTGCTGCTGCTGCCTGCCCAGGTGAAGGGTTAGGATGCTGATATTGATTCTGCTGCTCCTGGGGTTGCTGCTGTTTCTGTACCTGTCGTTGTTGCTGTTGCTGCTGCTGCTGATGCTCGAACTGCTCTTGTTGTGTTGCTCTTGATGCTGGTTTCCGTTCTCTCTCTCTCTCTCTCTCTCTCTCTCTCTCTCTCTCTCTCTCTCTCTCTCTCTCTCTCACACACACACACACAGACAGACCGGTGTCTAGGATAATCAGAGAGGTTCTCGGTCGCCTTGCTCGTGCGGTTAAACTTTGGTTGACCAGACCCACTCATCAGATTACATCTCCCCAGTTTGTTACTGAGAGGAGCGTCCCTTTAGTGTGTGTGTGTGTGTGTGTGTGTGTGTGTGTGTGCGCAGTAGCGTGTGTGTATTAGTAGTATGTGGGTGTGGGTGGGTGGTTTAGTGTGTGTTCACAGTTATGGCTTCCTGCCCCTGTGACTCTCACTTTAGACTGTTTCTGTCCGCTCGGTCGAAGTGTCAGAGTATCTTACACGTCGTTTTCATGTATCCCCTGGTTCTTCTCTCTTCCAAGGTTTCTCAGGTTTAATTTTTAAGCCTCTCATGGATCAGTACTCTTGTTTTAAGGACACGTGAGTAAACACTAGAGCACTAAAAAAAAAAATCGGCACTGCTGGGATCTTGTTCAGAAATGAACAAGATTCAAGAACCAAACTTGCCTTTGCTCGCGGTTTTTTAAAACAACTAAAAAGTATCGATTACCAGGGTTTATGCAGTTCAACCCCATTACTCTTTAACCACCCTAGTTCCAATCTCTTGCACATCATCCACCTTGTGAACGTTCTGTGCCAGGTGTGGACTCCGTGTATTCTAAGTCTGGTCGTGCACGATGTCATGATTCATTATTAAGACTTATGAAAGTAATTTCAAGATTTGCTAGCCTCGCTGCTGGTAGTGTGTAGTTTGCATGCGCCTCTGGCGATATGTTCGGTGTAATAGTTACTCCCGGAGCCTCTTTCCTTGGGTTGTAATCAGATTAGGTATAATTAAGGAGAGAGCATCTTACCAGCATCAAGGCATCCCACTGAAGGGTCTTGGATCAAAAGCCTTTCACCAGCATCTAGACACCCCCCTTGAAGGGAACCGCTGCCCTAGAGGGAGTGTTGAGGCTCTTCTGGCTCACGAGCACTCAAGCACCGAATATTGTGGAGCTTAAAATCGTTCATATTTACTCCCTCAGGCAAAAGACTGAAAAGATGTAATGGTGGAATTGATTCCAGATCTGCACGGTACAAAATTTTCTTCTTAAACCAGTGTCTGCCTGCCTTCCGAGTCAACTTGATGCCGTGTCTCCCTGTCTGCCGTATCTAACTAACTATCGTTTCTATTTACCTGCCGTACCCAATTGTCTGTCTTTTCCACCTTTCTGCCGTGTCCATTTGCCTGCCGTGCCCACTTGCCTGCCGTGGCACAGAGCGTTGCGTGCGTCGTGTCATAGCCATTTAACATCCCCGGCACTCAAATGAATGGCTTGGTAGCTGCTTCACCTCGATGCTATTAACAGTGAATTCTTAATGACAGCAGCCACGGACGGTTTATTTTTGAGGAGATAATATCGTAGAGATCTCTGAGATAGTGCCTGGGATTTAGACGTGGGTTGAAGACGTGTGGCTTTAGACGTAGCGGGGGCGTGGAACAAGGAGTGACTAGTACATGGGGACGAGGGATTGGAGATGTGAGGTTTGGGGCGTGGGATAGATGCGTGGGGTCGGGGTTTAAAGCTGTGGGCGTGGAGTGGGGGTCGTTGGGTTGAGGTTTAAAGCTGTGGGAAGTGGATTTCCTTAATAGTATGGGCTGCAAGGTGAGTTTGAGTGTGGGGGGGAGGATGAGTATGGCGAAGGGTCATGACTGTGAAGGCCCTGGTATTCTACGTTGTGGTATATCCCGTAATTAAGGAGTTGGGACAGAGGAATGTGGAAGGGAACTCAGCGAGTGTGCCCACCACCCTTCACTGCTGCAGTTGCTGCCACTGGTGTTGCAGCTTTGGCAGTGGATGTTCCCACCATCCATCACTTCGGTCGTTTTAAGAAAGGAAAAATTATACAGATAAGTAAGGAAGGCACAATGTGCCTTTTAAGGCCTTTTATATGGAAGATGATTCGTTTACCAGAGACTTTATCAATTCAGAGACAAGATACATGAGAAAATATACCGTATTAGGCGAGGTTTATGAGGTGTAGAGCGGACAGGTGAGCAGGTCGATGAGGTGTAGAGCGGACAGGTGAGCAGGTCGATGAGGTGTAGAGTGGACAGGTGAGCAGGTTGATGAGGTGTAGAGCGGGCTGGTGAGGTCACTTGCACCAATGTGATATCTGTGCAAAATTTAATGATAATTTGTTTTGTCAGTACTTCTGAGATTAAGAAATAACCCAAGTTTTATGTACTGGTTTGGGTTGAGGGATGAGCGCTGGGTCTCAATAAAGTCCGCTTCGCCCGTCTCCTGTGTGTGGGTTACTTATGTATCGTTCCCGTCACCGTATTGTGCCTTTTTATTCCTCAATATCTAATTTGGATTCGGGCGAGTTCATCAAGTGTGGGACTTGAGAAGGACTTGCCTAGTATGGGCCAGTAGACCTGCTGCAGTGTTCCTCCTTTCTTATGTTCTTATGTGTTCTTCGGTGTTATGGTATATTTTAGGAGAGTTGTTTGTCATTCGTCTGACAAACATATATATGTTCTACGAGCCATTGTGTTCAGCTCCTGGCAGTTTCACCTACGTAATACTCGTAATGGGCACCTGTTAATTTTCTTGCACTCTGACAGGATTGCCGATCTTTCCCTTCTATCTCAAGAACGAGTAAGATAAGAAAGTCTACTTAGATTCCGTTTACACTTACTTTTATATGTGCTTTTTAATTATAGTTCTTTATTTCCCTACAATATTTGTTCTCCAGCCTAAGGGGCCGCTGGTCTGAGACCAGTCCGTGGGGAAGATAATTTCCCAAACTACTAACAGATAAATAACAAGGCATGATGTAGATACCAGCAGAGGTATTCTTGGTTATGATCTGTTTGACCAAGTCTTTAGTGGTACTGGAAGACTCGTTAGTACCTGTCGGTTGCGGCCTAGGTACTAGGAAGGTTATTTAGTGTGTTGTTACCAGGTAGGTTATTGCGTCTGCTGGAGGTAACGTCGTGTTGGTTAAATGGGCTTAAAAACTATTGACATGCGAGGGTTATTAAGGCTGCCTGTTACTTGTTCCCCATCAGTCAACATTGTTTTAATCCCAAATTTGGGATTATTGACATTAGAGTAAGCTTTAAGTGCATATTAACTGCGATATATATTTCTACACGTGTACATGCACTGTTATTCTCAGCGCATACATATCAAGATTGACGTACTCAACAGAATATACACGTAGTGATGGTGTAGTAGACGAAGTACTGAGAGTAGTGTAGTAGATGAAGTACTGGGAGTAGTGTAGTAGATGAAGTACTGGGAGTACTGAAAACCCTCTTGGCGTAGCGCACTGACAGACACCACAAAATAAATATTGTAGAAACTAAAGTATTTCTTTTTCTTCCCCCAGGTATGTTGACGGCAGACCAGGCTGGAAGGCAGGGGACGGCAGCTGTAAGTTAAAGAACTTGTAATCATGTAGTTAATTTCTCAAAGTCGTTTTCTCTAAATTTAGGTTGGGAGAAAACTTCATTTTATCTTCTTAGATTTCTTAAGCGTCTTTGGGGAACTTTAAATGTTCCCGTTAAAAATAAATATGTACATAAATCTACTCAAGCGCATGTTAAACCACCACAACTGGAAAACGTGAGGGTTCAAGAGCATTGAGCATTGGGAAACACTGGAAATTCCCACGAGGACCATTCTGTCCCTTCGCGTCACAAACCAGTACCGCCGTGTTTTTAACCACCATAAACAAAGACATTACCGATTAGCTTCAAGGTGTAAAGCACCCCCCCCCCAATCCCTCCCCCGAGAAAGAAAAAAACATAAATAATGATCCCCCAAGTTACTTCAATAATAGTTTGGGTATAAACCACAGAAAACGAGCAGAGGAGCTAGTTAAATGGTCACAAAAAATGGGGGGAAAAAATAGGAAGAGGTCGTGCGTGCTGCAGAGAACGAGAAGATTGATAGGCTAAGGCCCGACCATCATGGCTGGTCCACCATTACCTATTACCGCTCAGAAACACATGATTGCTGAGAAAACGGCAATTGTCGTGCCTGCAAAATCACGAATTAAACTCCCCCCCCCGAGTGTATGTTTAGGACGAAATATGGCGGAGAGATGGTGAAGGGCGGGGCGCTGGGGGGTTTTGAGAGAAGGCTGTACTCACCTAGTTGTGGTTGCAGGGGTCGATTCAAGGCTCCTGTGTGTGTGTGTGTGTGTGTGTGTACTTACGTACTCAACCAGTTGCACTCCGCCAGTTGTTTTCAGGGGTTGAGTCTCTGCTCCTGGCTCCATCCCTTCTTCTTAGGCTACTACCCAATGGTCCAAGTCGGACCGAAACTTCGTCATAGGTTCCTTTTCGTCTGTGTACGGGTTATTTGTGTATTGTTCCAGTCACGGTATTGTTCCAGTCACGGTATTGTGCCTTTTTGTTCTCTGTAAAGAATAAAAGTCCCAGTGCCATGGGTGGAACAAATCACCAAAAACAAAAACAGCATATGGGAGAGGACCCTTATGACGAAGTTTCGGTGCATCCTGGACGACTGTCAAGTCACAAAGGAGGCGACAAAAGTAGAGAAGGCCTTAACAGTACGGTGAGTCCTCTTGAGCCTTAACATATTTATTCTTCAAGGTGTGTGCTGTGTTGCCTCCACCAGTGTTGCCTCCACCAGTGTTGCCTCCACCAAGTGCTTCCACTTTTTAACCACCCCGAGACTAAAGAAATACTTCCTGACATCCCCATGGTTCATCTTGGTGTACAATACATAGGTTCGTGTTGCGTAGTAGCAGTGTGCTTACCCTAGTAAGAAAGCAGTATAATGAGCTCTCTCTCTCTCACACACACACACACACACACACACACACACACACACACACACAGTTTTTTACAAGGTTAGTTAAGATTCTTAACTTTATTTACAAGCTAAGAGCTGTTACCTACATCAGCTCATTTAAAAGCCTTTTTATTATGAAACACAAACATGGGATAGGATGAAGTTGGAGCCATCTGTGGGCCAGCAATTTCGTTCTCTCTCTCTCTCTCTCTCTCTCTCTCTCTCTCTCTCTCTCTCTCTCTCTCTCTCTCTCTCTCTCTCTCATACAGAAGGCCACTTGCAGATTACATCCTTGTTTATTGATCTACATATTTATCGGTTAATATTAGTGGTCGATGAAGCTCATTCTGTGGCTTGATTAGTGTGTGGTTGTGGCGTCCTCTGGGACTCCCGGGGACTCTCTACGACTCGTGGGGACTCGCTGGGGCTCGCGGGGACTCGCCAGGCCTCTCCGGAACGCGTGGAGATTCACGGGAATATGCGGTGACTGATTGGCAACTGTTGGGACTCGCTAGCACATGTGGGGACTCACTAACACATGTGGGGGACTCGCCGGCACTTTTGGGGATTTACATTGACTCATGAGGAATGCCCCCGGACACGTGAAAACTCATTTTGACTCGCGGAGACACGCTATGACTCCCTGGGACTCAAGGAAGGGGCTCGTGGGGACTAACCGAGACTCAATGAGGACTCATAATCAGGGACACGCCTGGGGACCTCTCAGAAAATTGGGGGACCTTTTTTTAAGGACTTCTCAAGTCTTACTGGAATATAATGAAATAAAAGTCCACCTTGAACTGTCACTGCCAGTCACTGACAGTCATTGCCAGGGCAGTGACTGTGCCGCAGCCTCCGCTGCAGGGTAGGTGCCGCAGCCTGGCTGCTTCAGTGTACGTGGCACTGGTGACACCACCCCTGTGGAGGCTGGTGCACGTGGACTTGGTGGCACTGTGGAGGCTTTTGTGTGGCCTGTGGAGCTTTGTGTGCACTGTGACTTTTGCCTAAAGTTTCTTGCAGTTTTTTATGCCATGAGTGTGTGTGTGTTCGTGTGCGTGTGTGTGCGTGTGCATGCGCATGCGTGCGTGTGAGAGAGTACATGCTAATATTTGTGTTCATGCAAACTGCGATTTGTGTGCAGTATATGCAACCAGATTTGTGTGTGTATGCAGAGTTGTGTATGTACGTGATGAGAGATTTGAGTGTGTTTACAGAGAGGTCCAGTGTGCACGCAGACAGATTTGTATGTGTGAATGCTGAGAGGTTTGTGTGCACATACAGACGGATTTGTGTTTGTACATGCTGAGAAAAGTGTCTTGTGTACCTGTTGATGTCTACACTACTACACACTGGATCTGAACTAGAAAATAATGCACCAGGCAGACTACCACTCACACACACACACAGGAGCTGAGTCTCGACCCCTGCAACCACAATTAGGTGAGTACAAAATATATATATATATATATATATATATATATATATATATATATATATATATATATATATATATATATGAGCACGAATTCACCCAAAGGATAAAAGAATGACTCACGAAATCGTAATGACACGATTGCAAACAGACGCGACGGTCTGGAGTTTTGAGGCTGACCGCGGGTTCGAACCCCACCCGTGGTATGGTTTGATAAAATAATGAATTCCAGATGTCATCGCATTTACAGAAACCTTCCCAGGGAATATTTCGTAAGGAAAAGGAAGAGAAACGAACAAGGTTGAGGGGGGAAGGTAATTTTTTTCTGATTGAAACGGGTTAAGCTTTGAAGAAATGTTGATCACAGGCTGTAATGAGTTCTCGGATTATATAGACGGTTCAGCTATAATAAAAACTCCTAAGAGTGGAAGAAATATGGTATGGCCGGCAAGCAAGACAAAAAAAAAAAAAAAAAATTCTGCAGTTCGTGTCTTTTGTCTTCCAGTCCCGAAGTATTTGTTCGGGTGGTCAACTCTCGCGCAGCCAGGTCCCAGACCAGGTCTTGTAGTGGATCAAGACCTGTTCAACCAGGCTGTTACTGCTGGTCACACTAGCCACAACCCGGCTGGTCAGAAACTGTCTTTGATGAGCTTGTCAAGTTCCCGCTTGAGGATAGCCAGAGGTTTGTTGGTAATTCCTCTTAATCATAGAGGAATGGCGTTGAAAAGTCGGGGACCTCTGACAAAAAAGATCCAGGCAGGAATATGACATGATGTTTGAGAGATGGGACATAGCAACAAGGGGTGATAACTGGAAGTTGAAAACTCAGATGAATCACAGGGATGTTAGGAAGTATTTCTTCAGCCATAGAGTTGTCAGGAAGTGGAATAATCTGAAGAGTTATGTAGTGGAGGCAGGATCCATACATAGCTTTAAGAAGAAATACGATAAAGCATATGGAGCAGGGAGAGAGTGGATCTAGTAGTGACCAGCGAAGAGGCAGGGCCAGGAGCTGTGAATCGACCCCTGCAATCACAATTAGGTAAGAACACACACACATACGTACACATACACACATACACATACATTCATACAAGTGTCCTCCCACACCGTCAACAGGTTGCAGGTGTACCTCACATCAACAGACTGTACAGGTGTCTCCCACAACATCAACAAACAACGCAGGTGCCACCACACCATCAATAGACAGCGCAAGTATGCCAGTATCAACAAACGACGCAAGCGTGCTCGTAACATCAACACAAAGCGCAGTTGCACAAGATAGCCGTGAGCGCTGAGGCCTGAGGCGCGCACTCGACACCCGAGGACAGACTGCGCTGGTTAATCCCCACAATTAGGTGTGGTGGTGAGTGATTGTGTTTGCAATTTGTCGGTAATTGCACAAATCCGCCTCCCCCCTCCGGTGGGAATAAGGGGGAGGGGAAGGAGGGTAAGAGGGAGAGGGGAATATTTAAATGAGAGGTTTTTGGCCAGCTCAGGTGCAGAGGGTATCGATCGGGAGATGAAGGGGAGGGGAAGGAGGGAGGGGGAGAGAGGGGAAAGGATGCTTACTGTGGGGAGTTTGTGTAACTGGTGTGCGGAGGGAGAAAATGGGGAGGGATGCTGGCAATGAAGGGGTGGAGGGAGATAAGATTGAGGGGGGGGACGGGGAGATGCATTAATGTGGATGATGGAAGATGTATACATTACTTAAGAATATAAGAACATAAGAATGGAGGAACACTGCAGGAGGCCTACTGGCTCATACAAGGCAGGCTCTTATTAACTATTGGAGAATAATGGGGAGAGATATCAGATCTCCATGAAATGTACACACTGCCATGACAACATGCTGGAGTGAGAGATACAAGAGAAAGTGTAAGCAGAAGTTCCGTGGGCACAGTAACAGAGCACTGTCAACTTGCGTGGTCCAAGACTCTTCAACATGCTTCCAGCAGCTGTCAGAAATGTTTGGACGTCTTCAAGAGGAAACAAGATCAATGCCTCTGAGAAGGGACATGTGTTGTCATGTTGATATCCATCTCTTTTAAGACGGGAAGGTGCGTCCCATCACCTGTCGGGAAGGTGCGCCCCATCACCTGTCGGGAAGGTGCGCCCCATCACCTGTCGGGAAGGTGCGCCCCATCACCTGTCGGGAAGGTGCGCCCCATCACCTGTCGGGAAGGTGCGTCCCATCACCTGCCGGGAAGGTGCGTCCCATCACCTGTCGGGAAGGTGCGTCCCATCACCTGCCGGGAAGGTGCGTCCCATCACCTGTCGGGAAGGTGCGCCCCATCACCTGTCGGAAAGGTGCGTCCCATCACCTGTCGGGAAGGTGCGTCCCATCACCTGCCAGGAAGGTGCGTCCCATCACCTGTCGGGAAGGTGCGTCCCATCACCTGTCGGGAAGGTGCGTCCCATCACCTGTCGGGAAGGTGCGCCCCATCACCTGTCGGAAAGGTGCGTCCCATCACCTGTCGGGAAGGTGCGTCCCATCACCTGCCGGGAAGGTGCGTCCCATCACCTGTCGGAAAGGTGCGTCCCATCACCTGCCGGGAAGGTGCGTCCCATCACCTGTCGGGAAGGTGCGTCCCATCACCTGCCGGGAAGGTGCGTCCCATCACCTGTCGGGAAGGTGCGCCCCATCACCTGTCGGGAAGGTGCGCCCCATCACCTGTCGGGAAGGTGCGTCCCATCACCTGCCGGGAAGGTGCGTCCCATCACCTGTCGGGAAGGTGCGTCCCATCACCTGCCGGGAAGGTGCGTCCCATCACCTGTCGGGAAGGTGCGCCCCATCACCTGTCGGGAAGGTGCGCCCCATCACCTGTCGGGAAGGTGCGCCCCATCACC
Organism: Cherax destructor; assembly: GCA_009830355.1. Lineage (NCBI taxonomy): Eukaryota > Metazoa > Arthropoda > Malacostraca > Decapoda > Parastacidae > Cherax > Cherax destructor. Next base: position 354,123 of record WNWK01000166.1, on the reverse strand, counting down.
TGCCGGGAAGGTGCGTCCCATCACCTGTCGGGAAGGTGCGTCCCATCACCTGCCGGGAAGGTGCGTCCCATCACCTGTCGGGAAGGTGCGTCCCATCACCTGCCGGGAAGGTGCGTCCCATCACCTGCCGGGAAGGTGCGTCCCATCACCTGTCGGGAAGGTGCGCCCCATCACCTGCCGGGAAGGTGCGTCCCATCACCTGCCGGGAAGGTGCGCCCCATCACCTGCCGGGAAGGTGCGCCTCATCACCTGCCGGGAAGGTGCGCCCCATCATCTCCCGGCAAGGTGCGCCCCATCTCCCTTTCCCTTGAGCAGGATGGATGGCTAATTGAGTTTGAATCCTATCGATTACACGAGGGTCATTAAGGCTGTTTGTAACCTGTTCACCAATAGTTAATTATCATATCCTAATACCTAAAATAGATATTAAGATGAATGCTCAGTGTATATCCTCACAGTGTGAGACAGAGAGACACTTCTCAGTGTAAAGACACTGAGAGACACACACCTCTCAGTGTATGTATCCTTGAGCAGGTGTGTCGGTCTTCTTAATATTCTACTGATGCGGTGTCAAGACAGAGCGGGCTGGGTGCGACAAGGGCGCCCCCATGATACATTTACCATTAAGGGAGTGTCATTATATACCGGAGTCTGTGATGCCACGAATTAAATATACGGTGCGAAGGCTTTTCCGCGTAGCAGCTACGCAGGATACACAAACACACTCACACCCTGAGGTGTATGTCTCTCTCGGTGTATATACACTGTGGTTGAATCCGTATTTTTTGGTGAATATCCATGGTTGTGAACAGGCAGCCAAAGTGTAGTCGATAGCCATCAAACCTCATTAACCAACCAATTTTTGTCCCAAATACTTTTTTTCCTAATTCTGTTGAGTCTAATCTTACAGTTTTTTGGTTACGGAGTATTTCTAAGTTGTACATGAATAGTATACAATACCGACAAGATTAAAAATTAAACACATGTGTTAGGGTGTTAGCCGACTGTTGTGAGTTGCATCCTGGGAGTCCATCTGGAGTTTACCTGGAGAATATTCAGGGGATTAGGGACTGATCAACCGGGCTGTTACTGCTGACCGCACGCAGTCCAACGTATGAACCACAGTTCGGCTGGTCAAGAACTTAGGTATGTGCCCAGTTCCCTTTTGAAGTCAGCCAGGGGGTCTATTGGTAATCACTTTTTTGTATGATTGGAGGGTGTTGAATAGTCTTGGGCCCCTTACACTTATTGTGTTGTACCTCTGTACTCAAGGCACATCTGCTTTTCATTGGAGGTATATTGCATCGTCTGCCGAGCCTTTTGCTTTCATAGGGAGTGATTTCTGTGTGCAGATTTAGGACCAGCTTTTCTAGGATTTTCCAGGTATAAATTATGATGTATTTTTCTCGCATGCGTTCTAAGGAGTACAGGTCAAGGGATTTTAAACGTTCCCAGTAATTAAATTCTTTGTACATCCAGTAGATCCACAATTCCGCCTGCCCTATAGAGGGTCCCTAGTGTACGAGTCTAGAGGGAACTAGTGACTTGAAGAGTATCATCATTGGCTTGGAATCTCTTGTTTTGAAGGTTCTCATTATTCATTCTATCATTTTCCTCGCGAGAGATGAGCAAAGGATCCCAGTGGAAATACGCCACACACTGCCTGGCTTTCTTTGGTTCTCCTGGGTTACTAACCTCCGGGTTAATGTTCTGCATAATGTCTTCCCTTCCTCCTCTCCCACATACTTTCTTCCCTCCCACATACTCCCTCCCTTCCCACACACACCCTTCCCTCCCACACACTCCCTATTATTCTTTAATGATCCTTCTCCCTCCTCTTCTTCCCTCCTCTTCCCCTTCTCTCTCCTCCTCTTCTTGCTTCTCACTCTTGTACTACGCGCGCGCACACGCCCGCACACACACACGCGCACACACACACACACACACACACACACACACACACACACAAACACAGCTTGCACCTTGCAACAATCCACCTCTTGTAGCACTGGCAATCTTCCTGCTAGCTAATGTCACGCTTGTAAATGATCACCGTCTGTAGCACTGAATCATTCCTGTAGTGTATCGACTTTAATATGTAACACTCTGTAATCTGATCATATGCCTAGTGACAGAGTCACTGTTGTGTCTAATACTGTATGCGTATCATGTATGTGTTGTTTAAGAGACTGTGTTGTTCTACAGGACATGGACTGTGTTGTGTCTCAGTGAGAGGACTGTGTTGTGTCTCAGGAGAGGACTGTGTTGTGTCTCAGTGAGGAGGACTGTGTTGTGTCTCAGGGAAGAGGACTGTGTTGTGTCTCAGGGAGGAGGACTGTGTTGTGTCTCAGGGAAGAGGACTGTGTTGTGTCTCAGGGAGGAGGACTGTGTTGTGTCTCAGGGAGGAGGACTGTGTTGTGTCTCAGGGAGGAGGACTGTGTTGTGTCTCAGGGAGGAGGACTGTGTTGTGTCTCAGGGAGGAGGACTGTGTGTCTCAGGAAGGACTGTGTGTGCTCAGGGAGGAGGACTGTGTTGTGTCTCAGGGAGGAGGACTGTGCTGTGTCTCAGGGAAGAGGACTGTGCTGTGGCTCAGGGAAGAGGACTGTGCTGTGGCTCAGGGAAGAGGACTGTGCTGTGTCTCAGGGAAGAGGACTGTGCTGTGGCTCAGGGAAGAGGACTCTCCTGACTCAACGCTGGTAAGCACAACACAGTACCAAGTTACCCTTTCTCACTATGCTCGTTCCTTACGAGGTTCACAACTCCAGTTTCTTAACGCTGTAGCAGTACACTGAGGTGAAGTATTTAATAATGAAAGAGGGTTGCCAGCTGGACAATGAATGCTATGTCATTATCTGCTGATGAAGTCTTGACAATGAATTTATTGGTCTTGAGTCTTGGGTAATTACAGACAAGGTTAGCGATAATAGCGGAGGATAATTACGTTATGTTATTGCGATACGTAAAGACCCTCGGGCGAGGTCACTCACATAATTTAAGGTCTTGGTTACAGGTTAAAGAATGCTATTAGGGGTTAAGCCATGCTCGAGGGTTATTAACCCAGAATAACTCAAGAACGCCAGGCACTGTGGCTTATTTTTATTGGGGTTCTTCTCCAGGATGCAACCCACAACATGTGACTAAGTCCCAGGTACCTGTTGACCTCCTGAAGAACAGGGACAGCAGGGATAAGGATGCAGGTGCATACTAGTGGCTTTCTTTGTGCTTACAATATTCCAATACATATAAACTACATTGTGTATACTACACAAAGAAATCAATTTTGTTTGTTGTTCGATTTTCGTCTCTCTCTGCCAGGCAATCGAATCCGAGTCTCTACGGTTGTGAGCCGAGGGTTCTTCCCTGGGAGGAGTTAGTTACGATGCTCAACGGGATTACAATATAATGGGATTACAATTTCAGTCGCAGTTTGTTATGTTATTTTTTCTCTTATTCATTAGTTAAATTCTAACCAGCAATCACTGTGCCCTGATAGCAAACACAGGAGCTGTGAATCGACCCCTGCAACCACAAATAGGTGAGCACAAGAGCGACATAATGCCCACCCTTCCAGCCTCTCTGGGCAAGGTGGTGAAACCATGTGTGAGACACATGTGTACTGCTTTGCACATGTGTCTTATTCATCAACGTGTCGGTGTTGTATACCATTATTATATCGAGGTGGTGAAATGGTATGTGATTGTATTAATGAAGATACCCAGGTATTTCATATGTATTTTATTCATCAAATTGCGTCTCATGGACAACCTGGGCGACAGAAACGCAAGTTGAGCAAACTTTTATCGGGATGACGTTTCGCTCTATGTAGAGCTTTGTCAAGTCTTAGTGAAGCTCTACACGCTTGTTCTTCGTGTAAATATTAGTTCTTAGGTTAGGTTAAGTTAGGTAACGTTAGGTTTTGTTAGGTTAAGTTAGGTAAGGTTTGTCAGGAAACAGGACAAGCGTTTCCTGACGCGGGTCTCAATCATATGATGACCCACAGCTGGAGCTTTTTGGTCATCTGATCGAGGCCTTCCGCTAGCTTACCGGTCCACCCCTCTAAAAATGATCTAATTACATTCGACTTTATTCTATTAGTTCTTAGTTCACAAAGTCTAAACAAAAGTAACGCTGCATATCTCGCCTCGCATCCGCTAACCACAGTCATCAAAACACTCACAGATGTAGATGGTACTTACGTGGTAGCTACTACGTAAGTACCATCCACATTTTTTTTTTCTGAGTGTGGGCAAGAGAGGCAACACATTTAACCCCAGCAATATCTCACACAGGCTGCTGCTCCATTGTTACTCCCCCAGCTGACCGCCCCAGGCTTGCCACAATGCTTCGCCTCGCTTCCCTTTCTTCGGCTGAGTCCATCCTTCAAGGGTCGGCTGAAGCCGGCAGAGGACTTTGATTCAGGGAGTTAAAGCTACCCCTTGCTTTTGGATCATAGCTGACTGCCTCACATTAATAATAATAATAATAAAAATGCGCCTTGCGTTCCATTCTTCTGATGAGCCTATCCTTGGAGGGGAATGGCTCGATGCCGGTGAACGGCTCTTGATCAAAGAGACTGAATATACCCTTCCCTTCCCTTCCCTGGATCGACTCTTATTACCTTCCATCTCCCAGGCGTTGTATGATCCCTAAGGGCTTAGCACTTTCTATTAAGGTAATAATAATCTCCTCTGCTCTTATACACTCGTGCCAAATCGTATTTGTCTGGCAAGATGCAGTTACAACTCAACCTTAATAGTGCAACTTGACATTTAGTTATGCAGAGAAGACACTTGTGCAATGTTAAGTAACTCCATTGAGGAAACGTTTCGCCCACCAGGGGTTTGATAAAGCCCCTGACGGAGGCTTCGCAAACCTAAACGTTTCCACAAATAAAGTTAACTTACTCTACACAAGTGTGTCTTTTATACAGATGTTGGCATTATGCATGTTACTTGCGGCACTGTAATCACTGCTGTTCCAGAACTGTGGACGAATCTTATCAAGTAAATTAGGATGATGCCAAGGGATTCACAAGAGCAAAGAACTACCTTAGCAGTCTACTATGCAGCGATTCTTCCAGTTTTTTTTTTTTTAAACGAGATGTCGGATCTAGCTGGGTTATGGCAAAACAGTTTTAGAGTATACCAGCATAATGTAAATAAAGACACACAGTGCTGGTTATGACATTTTGTTGTGAGGACGTTTCGCCCTTAATGGATTTATCAATTCACGAAATTGAGTGTGTTGTTAACAGTGGATGTTCCACTACTGAACGAGGTTATGGAAGAACCCTCTAAGCAAATTGTACGCATCTAGAAATAGTAGTAGTGTTAGTAACAGTAATAGCATTAATAGTAATAGTGTAAGTAGTAGTGGTGTTAGTATGTTAGTAGTAGTAATGGTGGTGATAATAGTAGTGTTAACAGCAGTAGTAGTAGCAGCAGTAGTAATATTAGTATTAGTAGTAGAGTTCCCTTCAGAGCGGCAGTGACAAAAGGAAGGGGCTAGTTGAATCTTTCGTTTTCACAACGTCAGTATTTTTACCCGATTCACAACGTCAATTTGCAAACGCTTTAAGCTTTTTCAATTTCTATTTCCTTTAAGTTAGGGCAACTTAGGATTGGTTAGGGTGAATAAACTTGTAAAAACTTATGTTGTTTACTGGTTTAGCAAACAGATTTAGTAAGCAATAGAATTTTATTACCTGGTTCACTTCTGCGGTAGAACCTAATTACTGGGTTCATTCCTGCAGTAGAACCTAATTACTGGGCTCACTTCTGCTGTTGGTATTGTTGTTCATGAAACGCCAAAACCCACGTTGATCATTCAGGTTCGATCCTCTGTTCGTGATCAGGCGTACGTAGTCCAGTGGACATGAAGATGAACAGTGACTAGTAGCTCACAAACGAAAGAACCGGGGTTCGATCCCCTGGGCAAGATAGAACGTCTGAGCAAGTTTCCTTACACCTGCTGCCTCATGTTCAACTAGCAGTAAGTAGGTACCTCACATCTGTTTCCCCCTGCTCACCTAGAGGTAAGTACCTGTGTCACCTAATTCCTGCCACTCCTGTTCGACTAGCAGTAAGTAGGTACCTGGGAGTTAGTCACCTTACACCTGCTGTCCCTGTGCACCTAGCAGTAAACAGGTACCTAAAAATTAGTCACCTTGCTCTTCCGTACATATACACACACACATGTATATCTGTAAGATTCAGATACACATGTGCAGTTTAACGCAGATGCGCACACACACACACACACACACACATGTATGGTGCAGGTGAACACACACATCCACATGTATACACGCATCCACATATGCGGTTCCGAGTTGAACACACACGTGCGATTCGTATGTACACAGCAACATATACACGCACTGTACACTCCTGGGTACAAATTGTGAAAAACCGGCGGCAATGAGGTGTGCACATAAACTGATACGTGTTATGCACACAGACACTCCTTATGTGCACCACAAGGCACGCTATGTGCGTCATTAAACCCTCTGGGTGTGGTGGAGGTTTGGTGTATGTGTAGTGATGTGGAGGTAGGAATGGTAGGAACGAGTGCTGTGATAGGTTATAGAGTGGTGGAGACGTGGATACAGAACCACTGTATACAAAATCCAAGAGGATTACCAAAAAGAACATGTGAAAGCTCTGGGAGTAATCATGTCGGCTGACCTTTCTTTCAGATAACACAAAGGGCAAATGTCACGACAGCCAGGAAAATGACAGGGTGGATAATGAGAACTTTCAAAACAGTGAAAGTGTCACTGGTGACACTTTTCAAGTAGCTTTTGCTCTCTAGTTTAGAATATTGTTCAGTGTTAACGGCCTCGTTCAGAACAGGAAAGATATCAGAGCTGGTACAGAGATCATTTACGGTCTGCATAGAGCCAATGGAGCATTTTAATTACTGGCAACGCTCCAGAGTTCCAAATATGTATTCAATGGAAAGTACTTGAGGGCCTGGCCCCAAATCTGCACACTGCCATAACAGCATACTGGAGTGAGATATATGGGAAAAAGTGTAAAATAAACCCAGTAAAGGGTAGGGAGCCGTGGGCACAATAAGAGAACATTATATCAACATCCGTGGTCTCGGATTATTCAACATCTTACCAGATGTCAGAAACACTGCTGGGACAAGTATAGAAGTCTTCAATGGCTCCGGGAGTAGAAAAACTCCTGAAACTCAGTCAAAGGTATATCAAAGGCATCAAGGGTGGAGGAGGGTGTGATGGAGACATGGAGGGAGTGATGGAGGCGTGGAGGAGGATTGGTGAAGGCGTGGAGAATGTAAGATAAAAGGTTAATCGTACAATCTACTTATACTCAGTAGACACACGCCTTTACTGTGTGCCTCTCAATAGTTCTTAATCCTGAAATATTTCCTTTCCAACCTAAGTAGGTTCTTGATCTGTGACTGGGTCGTGGGGAAGATAATCCCCAGAACCACTAACAGAGGCAGGAGTGTGGTGGAGGTCACGTGAGGTCTCCAGGACCAGGCAGGAGATTGGAGGTTGTATATTGAAGGCTGTGCTCAACACTCGCAGGAGAAGCATCTTCTCCTTCTACATCTCCTCCTATCTCTCCTGTCTTCACAGTTCATCCCAATTTGCTGCACCAGATGCGTATAATTTACCCCCTCTAACCACGTATAATTTACTGCTGTAACCACGTGTAAATAACTGTCGTAACCACGTGTAAATAGCTGTTGTAACCACGTGTAACTTACTGCTCTAGTTATGTGTAATTTACTTCTCAGTGGCGTTCACTGGTGACAAATTTCAACTGCTTAGGTATGGGAAGAATGAAAATGTGGAGTCGAGCACAGCATACAGAACGATGTCAGACATGTCACAGAACGTAAGGAACAGATGAAAGAAAGTAGATTAATCACATCAGAATATTTATTATTGTTTATTATTATTAGTAGTAGTAGTATTAGTAGTAGTAGTAGTATTAGTATTATTATTTCATCTGTCAGACTTCTTCAACGTGGGCCTAACTTATAGACATGACCTACTTACACTAGTGGATTTTTCCTCTGGTGACTCCGCCTCCTCTTGCTTCAACTCGCCTGACTACGGTATATATATATATATATATATATATATATCTATATATATATATATATATATATATATATATATATATATACCTTTGATGAGTTTCAAGAGTTTTTCTACTGGAGCCTGCCCATGGGCCAGGCTCGTTTGGTGCTAGCCTGGCCAACCAGGCTGTTGCTGTTTATGTCCCGCAGCCTCACATATCTATCACAGCCTGGTTGATCTGGCACCTGGTAAAGATACTTGTCCAGCTTCCTCTTGAAGATTCCTACTTTTGTTCCAGCAGTGATTCTGACATCTGGTAAAGTGTTGAATAATCTGAGGCCACGAATGTTGATCCGATGTTCCCTTATGCGCTTCTTGCATACGCTATACATTTCTCAAGATTGGTGGACTGAACACATCGTTCAGTCCACCGTTCTTCTCTGTGCTGGAGTGAAGAAGCCACTGACTGGCGAAATGTTTCCACGACGGTGAAATATTTCTTCTTTTGGGTCACCCTGCGTCGGTGGGAGACGGCCGGCGTGTTGAAAAATATTGACAATAAATATTCTACTTTATTCATTCAGATATTTACATTACTGAAATCGACTTAACCAAGACAATTGATCTCCCTAGAAGAAAAGCTGTGCTATATTGTATGCCCTGAGACTCGGACGAGAAAGATATGCCATAACTGCACTTAGGGTATACTAGAGAGTTATATATTTAAAAGCTGCGTACTGTAGGCACCCACTGTGAGAACGCGAGATACGGCAGGCGGTGCAGAATACTCAGTAAAAAAGCAGGGTGATATAGGCCTATTAAGGGAAAATTCAAGAGTGTTTCTCTTAGTGTTATAAGTAGACTAAGAGAAAACACTCTTGGTTGGTGAGTTAGGTTAGGTAAGGTTCGTCAGGAAACAGGACAAGTGTTTCCTGATGCAGGTCTTAGATGATGACCCGCCGTTGGAGCTTTTGGTCATCTGATCGAGGCCTTCCGCTGGCTTACCGGTCCACCCCTTTAAAAATTATGGCTATAGTTATAACCATTTAGTAGCTTCTGATGAGTGAGACACTTGAGTATGTTTATTGCCGGTGCGGTTCACCTGCGCGGGCAGGCGGCACAGGCAACGAGAGCAGACAGGAAGAGAAGACAGCACTAGAAGGGGCAGAAGGAAGGCAGGAACAGCAGCAGACGGGCAAGAGGCAGGAGGAAAAGCCGCAGAAGAGGCAGGAACAGCCGCAGAAGAGGCAGGAACAGCCGCAGAAGAGGCAGGAACAGCCGCAGAAGGTCAATATCAAAGGGCTGACGGGATCTTCACGCTGCAGGCTCGGCACCTTATCCCGTGCTCTCTGCTCCTCCCGTTCACAGTTTTCGCAGGGGTAATTTGATGATAAGCGGATTCATCGTTTGATAACAGAGATGGCAAACCATCTCCATACGAATAGGCCCAAAGTGGCTCTCAGCGGCTCCTTGACCTGTTCGCCACACTCGCCGACAGTTCCATCTCCTGTCTGCTGTAATTATCATCGGGTTCGGATTTGCTTGCCGTCTCATGAGCACAGCTGCCGAAACACTGGACTGGAAACGGCTCATTGAGTGTTAAAACCTTGCACGAACGTTCTATCTTTCTCTTCTCTCTCTCTCTCTCTCTCTCTCTCTCTCTCTCTCTCTCTCTCTCTCTCTCTCTCTCTCTCAAATAAAGCAATGCTCTTCAGTGCTCATCTTCGCTGCCAGCCAATTATAGCGTCGTCAATGATAAACGTACAGATTTGAACTTTTCTTGGCTAAATATACGTTATAACACCTTCAACTCATCCAACCTAACTTAACCTCAACCTAACATAATTCAGCCTAACATAACTTAGCCTAACATAACCTAGCCTATACTCTGTTTTCCTCTCTTTGAAGTTGTTACACCAACCTTTCACATACAGAGGTAACCCAACAGCCTGATTGATCAGGCCCTGGTCCACCGTGAAGCCCGGCCATGAACTGGGCCGCGGGGGCGTTGACCCCCGGAAGACGCTCCAGGTAGACTCCAGGTAAGTAGGTAAACCACCGTCTCCACTCTAAAATTCCCATCTTTCTTGCCATAAACAATTGTTTCATCTAATGCAACCTTACTGTAGTGATGTGCACATTCACTATTGACTAACACATTTCGCTCACTGAGCTCATCCTTTACATACATAATTTTAATTTTCCTTGTAATCTGATTAGATAAAACCACTAGCTGGCGAAACGTTTCCACGTTAGAACGTGCCCAAGTGTTACACAAGTGTAACATTGGGTTTAAATCATTTATATAATACGTTTGAAAGGGTGTTGAGAAACTATCTTACGTATTTCACGCAAAAGCTTGACCCAACGACGCTCATGTCAACGTGGACTAAGAGCACCAACATCATACTTGTCAAATCTACCTGGAGTCTACCTGGAGGGTATTCCGGGGATCAACGCCCCCCGCTGCCCGGTCCACGACCAGGCCTCCCGGTGGGTCAGGGCCTGATCAACCAGGCTGTTACTGCTGGCCGTTGGTTCATTGTGACGAAAATCACTTGAGGCTTTTGAAGAAAAACCAAAATGTGGTAGGTAGGTAGTTTACGTGGATTTTATAAAGGCATTTGACAAACGTGACCACAAAGTGGTGTTCCTAAAAGGCCAGCAGGTATAACATAATAAAAATAATAAGGATGAGGATGGCTATCAAAATTTCGAAAAATCAAGAAAGAATAGTTGTAAACAAAACAGTCAACGTATTTATTTTATACATTATTTCTGCTGTTAGTTGCGTAATTATGTCCTAGTGTTTGCTTACGTGTCTTTCTAAACCAATTTGTCGGTATTTATTACCAGGGTTTATGCGAAATTATTTGTATTCCGTTCACCTTTAACCGTGGTGCGTAATAGTTTACTCAGTGTATAACACGCGCCCTCCCCCTCCCCCACTCAGTGAGTATAACACGCCCTCCCCTCCCCACTCAGTATAACGCGCCCTCTCCCCTTCCCCCACTCAGTGAGTATAACACGCACTCTCCCCCTCCCCCCACTCAGTGAATAACGCTCTTTCACCCTCCCCCCACTCAGTGAGTATAACACGCCCTTCCCCCCACTCTGTGAGTATAACACTCCCTCTCCCCCTCCCCACTCAGTGAATATAACACACCCTCCCCTCCCCCACTCAGTATAACACGCACTCTCCCCCTCCCCCACTCAGTGAGTATAACACACGCTCCATTGTGAAGCTGTGCCATTGTAACCCTTGCTTCTCTGGTAATTGTTTTCTTCTGCATGGAAGTGTCCCTCCCCTCACCCCCAACGACAGTCTCTCCCCTCCCCAGGATAACCTGGGGTCACTTTCCTCCTAGTGTGGCCTCGTGGCACTTCCTTTTTCCCCAGTACGACCTGAGGTCACTTTGCCAGTGGTCTGGCCAGGATCTGCGCGTCCTTCCTGCCCATTTCACCGCTCAACCCGAAGAGGACTTTCCGCTTAGTAATTAATAATAATAGTAATAACAGTAATTATTATTATTGTGATTGTTATTATTACAAAGGAGCTATGTTAGAATACCTCGGTAACAAGATCAAATAAAATTAACAGCAAGAAACCCATCCGGAAATGGCCAGAGGTGCACACTGCTTACCAAGCAGCAGGACTGTACTGAGTCCCGGCTACCCAGTGGTCAGCAGCACCTGTGGGACATAACGTGGCACTCAGGCGTGGCTAGCCGCCGTAGGGGCAGACCGGGGGGGTTGATGGGGGATGATGGTAGGTTTAACGGGGGGAGGGGAGGGGAAGAGTAAGGTACAGGAGGAGGTTCGGTAACGGTACAGCGAGTGGTGGCCATCCGGCCTTGATGGCCTCCAGCCGGATGACCCCTTCACCCCAGACACCCGCACCACCGGCCTCATCTTCGTCCAGGGATGCTGCTGCACCTTCACCCCTCCCCCTCCTACCCCTACCTCTATCCCTTCATTTCCAACCCCCCCTCTCATCCTTCCTTCCCTCTCCTGATCACCCTCCCCCACCCTAATCTCCCTACCTCTCAGGCTCCACCTCTGCCTACCCTCCCTTCCATTCCTCATGTCCTTTCAGTTCTTTCTCTCCCTCTGTTTTCTTACTCTCCCTATCTTTGAATCCCTATCCATTCCTTCTCTCTCTCTCTTACATTCTTCATTTCTCTTCCTCTGGTCTTTCACCCCCTCTTCCTCCCTCTCCTTCGCTTCCTCACCCTTCTCTTATTACTCTCATTATTTCCGGGCTGTGGTTCGTACGTTAGTTTGCGTGCGGCCAGCAGTAACAGCCTGGTTAATCATATCCTGATCCACCACGGGGGCGTTGACCCCCGAAACCCTCTCCAGGTATACTCCAGATATATTTCATTATTTCCTCACTCTTCTCATATTACTTTCATTTGCTAGATTATCATAGGTTAAATGCACAAAATATGCATTGTGTGTACCTCTGTACCCCCAAGAATACTGTAAAAAAGTGTACCTGGAATATTTCTTGAGTGGGTTTATGGGGTCAACGCCCCCGCGGGGGTATGTTGCATCGCCTGCCAAGTCTTTTGCTTTCGTAGGGAGTGATTTTTGTGTGAAGATTAGGAACCAGTCCCTCCAGGATCTTCCAGGTGTAGATTATGATATATTTCTCTCGCCTGCGTTCCAGTGAGTACAAGTCAAGTACTTCCAGGCGTTCACAGTAGTTAAGGTGTTTGATGGAACTTATACGTGCAGTAAAGGTTCTCTGTACATTCTCTAGAGCTGCAATTTCACCTGCCTTGAATGGGGATGTTAATGTACAGCAGTATTCCAGCCTAGAGAGAGAACACCTGCTGTTCCTGCTCACCAAGCAGTAATAGCAGGTACCGGGTGTTAGTCAACTGCTGTGAGCAGTATCCTGGTGAATATAGTGAGTAGTGTTAGCAACTCCAGTCTTTCAGGAAGTGAAATTTTGTATAAGAAACTTCAGTCTTTCAGGAAGTGAAATTTTGTGTAAGAAACTCCAGTCTTGCTGGAAGTCACATTCTCTGAGAATGTGACTGCCAGTTCCACGTTCCTGGTCAATGATAGAGACCATAGAGCTGGTTGTTTCTCAAGGCTGTGGGATTACTTGTACCTCTGATGAGTTTCAAAAGTTTTTCTACTACCGGAGCTCCGACCCTGTTCCAGGCTTGTCTGGTGCCTCCCTGGTCAACCAGGCTATAGCTGGTGGAGGCTTGCTGGCCTACATATCCACCAAAGCCTGGTTGATCTGGCACTTGGTGGAGATACTGATCATCTCAAAAACACTTCTTCAGAGTTGATGGACTGATCACATCATCTTTACTTTTCCACTGCTTCTGCTGTCTCCTCTGTATTCGACTGAAAAAGCCTGCTGTGTAGGCGAAACGTTTCGGAAATAAAGATGCTAAAGTGACGCACGCGGGGTCTTATTCATCATCAGCATTCCTTCTTCTTTACTGTCTTTCTCAGCCAGCTGGCGTCTTACTTTCTGCCCTTCTTCAAGCGTCGGCTAGCTGTCGTTTTGCTTGCTGCCCTCTACCTGGCTTCCTTCACCTGGCGTCTTGCTGCCCTCCTCCTGGCCTCGGCCACCTGGCGTCTTGCATAACAGAGCCACCTGCAGCTGTGGGATAAACACTACTTACTGACTTGGCTTTAGGCGATTCGTTGCGTATTCCGTAGCGTTCACGAGGCGTGCGTGTCGCAATGTATTCTGGGGTCTTCTTATTCACGAGAGTCGCGTCTACCTGGTGTGTACCTGGTGGTAGTACCGAGGATCATCGCCTCCGAGGCTCTTAGTTGTGCCTCGTATGATCGACAAAGTGACACTAGTGTGCAGATTTGATACCCATCCATTCCGTATTTTCCGGGTGTAAATTATGCTGCATCTTTCATCCCCTCGTCCCAGGGCGTACAGTCCGATTAATAACAATGGTAGAATTACCAACAAAATGTTAGGTACATGGTCACAGATGCATCTAATGTGATATTTTATTGCGACAACGTTTCGCTCTCCAGAAGCTTTGTCAAGCTGTTGCAGTCCGGTTGACTTAAGGGGTCCCTAAAAATTTAGGTAATTGACTGAAATTATATGTGCAGTTTAGGTTCAATGTACTTCCTTCAGTCTGCGATTTCGCTTGTCTAAAAAGAGGCTGTTAATGCATAGCAACATTCCAGCCTAGAGAGAAGTGATTTTAAGAGCATTATCATCAATTTGGCGTCTCCTGTTAAGGAGGTTCAAGTGTTCCAGTCTATCACTTTCCTTGCGGCTGTGATCACCGCATGTATGATTTTCTGATATTATCACTGCTAAATCCTTCACATTAATCTTCCACTCTGTTGAGTGGTTGAGTTTGTTTTATACTCGGTTTCAGTTTTTATTTCCCAAAATTTCCATAGAGGAGTAATTGAAATTCACCCTCTTTGAACATTGTGTGTGTGTGTGTGTGTCCCACTGGAATATTTGGTTTATATCAGCTTGGAGACTCGCAGTGTCTTCATTGGATGCCACTCTCATATAAATTCTAGTATCGTCTGCCATGGATGATACAGTGCTAGGATTTATGTCTCTGTTTATGTCGGATATGAGAATGAGAAAAGTAATTGGGTCTAGTACTTTGCCATGAGGAACTGAGCTTTGCAGTCTGGCAGCCTCTGATTTAAGTATATATACTGTTACTCTTTGAGATCGATTGTTAGCAATTTAAAATTACATCTGCTCACTTTTCAAGTTATTCCTTTCACGCGCATTTTGTATGGAGGGAGGAGGAACAAGCTGGAAGGCGCAGGCATCATGCAGAGGCTGCAAGTCTTGGAGGTAGGAGGGACAGACTGGAGGGAGCATCCATCATGCAGAGGCTGCAGATCTTGGAGGTTGGAGGGACAGACTGGAGGGAGCATCCATCATGCAGAGGCTGCAAGTCTTGGAGGTAGGAGGGACAGACTGGAGGGAGCATCCATCATGCAGAGGCTGCAGATCATGGTGCCGTCACGCATGGCGGGGAGGCTGTGTATCACCGAGTGATGTCTTATGACGGGGTAATGTTTCATGCGGGCGTGATAAATCAGCGAGCCGTGAGGCTGACTGGAAGGGCGGGCATGGGCATCAAGCGAGAGCCAAGGTGGACGGGGAAGGTAAGAACAGGGTGAAGATACAGAAGAGCCGTGAGAATGAATAGATATTACCAACAGATTCGTAGATATCTTCAACGGGTCCTCTAAAATATTCCTGACGAACTAAGGTCTGGTGCCTACATCGAACTGTAAACTGCATCAGCTTGACTGACTATGCCATCGACCAAGAGCCTCATCTGAGTTTGGACAACGAAGACCCATTAACAGCCCCAGAGTACGACATCCTCCTGAGGTCCGTACTAGAAAAACTTGTGCCTTTTCCGAAGTGAAAAATCAGTTGTGATAGAAACAATTTTGTAATCCTTGAAGAATGGGATTACATTATAATCCTGGGAAATAGAAAGCACCTCTAGTCTAGCTGACACATATATTCCCTTTGATGTTGATTAGCATAAAAAAAGAAACTGCTGATCATATGGAAGCAAAGAACTCAGTATATGAACTTAAATTATCACTTATCATTTCGTCCAGATAAAATCGGAGGCTCTTGGCTTCTGAGAAAAACCAAGTGCCTTAAGTACTCAAATGATTGTTTGCGAGGCTCATCGAGGCAACTGGATATCCAAGAGATGCTTTTATTTTGTTCCTCAACATTGCCAGAAGCAAAAGTCCCGGTCCCACTGAAGAGACTAGACAAATGCACAACTTGTTTTCGTAATCTAATAATTTTTATCTGTCCAAAGATATTGTATACAATACTGCATATACAAAATGTTCGGGCGATAAGTGAAAAAAATACACATATAATTACTAAAGAACTTAAAATATTATTAATTATTAATCTCTTTTCTATGGTTATGAGTTTTCGGTAATTAATTTAACCAGAGGGCGAAAACAAAAATTTAAAAAATTATCATTATAGGTTAGGTTAAGGTAGGTTAGGTTAACCCAGATTAACCTATTAGGAAGGAGGATGTCAGAGGGTAGGCGGAGGTCAGAGGGAACGAGGAGGCATCATTGCTGACGGAAGACTCAAAGACATTGAAGGCAACACAGCACGACAGACATGTCTCGATCTTCCATCAGCACACCAGGCTTCTTGTCAGACCTGCGACAGGTATTGTACTTTGTCACTGCTTGGCAGCTGACTACCAATATCAGAGTGGCCGTGCCCAGAAACTCAGTCTTACGGCTACCCTCACTCTCTGACATAAATATGCATGATCGGTTTCGAGAGTTCTTCCATCCTCGCAGCCCGGCCTGAGGCCAGGCTTCCCTGAGCAACGTTTTGCTCTGTGTAAACATTTTTTTCAGTCTAAATACAATGTTTTACAAAGGCTTAATGCAAAGGTTGCTCGTTGGGGAATCCCAGTGTATATATTAAAAATAATAGTGAAAAGGAATGTCATTCATTTCCCAGGGATACCGTCACACATTGAATTATTCCTCCCTGAAGGATACTTGAAAGATGTTTGGGATGGGTGGGGTCCCGGTTCCAGACCAGGCCTCTTGGTGGATGAAGGCTTGATAAAACAGACTTTTGCTGCTGGCCGCAAGCAGTCTAACGTAAGAACCACAGCACAGCTGATCAAGAACTGACTTGAGGACTTTATCAAGTTTCTCGTGCGAACAGCAAAGGATCGATCCATTGGCAATTCTACTTATGACAGGAGGCTGTTGAAACGTCTTGGGACTCTGACACTTATTATATTATCTCAGTACTCATAACATATCCGCTTTTCACTAGGGTAATTTTTGCACCATCTCTTGAGCCTCTTGTTTACGTAGGGAGTGAATTACATGTCTAGATTTAAGACCAATTCCCTCTAGGGTCTTCCATGAGAAAACTATAATGTATCTTTCTTGCCTACGTCCCAGGAATTGCAGGTCGAGGACTTTCTAGCATCCCCAGTAAATTAGGTGACTGCCTGAATTTGTTCTCTACAATGATAAAGTTGATAAATTGGCCAAACTACCCTGGAGGAAAATATCAAATATTACTTGGGTACATGTGTCAAGCATTAGGAGTAATAGTAGGAGAGAGGTAAATAATGAATCTAAATAACATAGGAGTACACTTAGAAGCTTGGGTACATCTATAACTCACTATGATGACACTAACGTAGATAAGCATATTTACGGAACAGTTTGTAGTGCAAACATACAGACTGACGTTGTAGTAGTCAGGCTTAGGCTTGGCTACAAGTGCTTCTGGCAAATTGGAAGACACACAGATGATGATCAGACCAAACGTAAAAATATATGGTCAGCCTTATTGTCACTCGCTAGTACACTATGTGTTTCATTGTCCACTTACTGAGAGAGACAGCAATAGACAGCAAAATAACTTATGTGACACGTCATGGTATCTTATAAATGTATGTAGGATACCAGACATATTAAGCAAATATCCCAGATTTGCTTGCAACAGATAAGACATAAACTATAAATATATATCCAGATGTTCTCCTCGTATTCTTTTAGGGCCTTTTTCCTAGGCCTTTTGTGCATGCATATGCTCTTGAACTACTGTCCACAGGATGGATACGAAGAAGACAATAAATTAGCCGTTTTGATGGCAAAATTTAGATCGA
This sequence comes from Cherax destructor, assembly GCA_009830355.1. NCBI lineage: Eukaryota > Metazoa > Arthropoda > Malacostraca > Decapoda > Parastacidae > Cherax > Cherax destructor. The sequence goes on along the minus strand of WNWK01000166.1, from coordinate 336,387 downwards.
ATCTGATGTAAAGAATGATACAAGACTTCTTTATATGTAAAATATAATGACGAGGTTTAGCATGAGACTATCTGAGAAGTGAGGTATCTTTCAGATACCCGTTAGATATTGAGCATTAAGACTTGATAGAGGTATTCACACGGAGAAACGTCACTATAAAGGCTTTGTTTACCCCATTTTGTCAACATCTCCCCCTTGTATCCGAGTTATTTCTGTTAGCGGCCCGCTGGCCCACATAGCCATCGTAATCTGTCCAGTGTATGTACTCAGCTGTTTGTGGTTGCAGGGGTCGATTCACAGCTCCTGGTCTCGCCTCTTCACTGGTCGCTACTAGGTCCAATCTCTCCCTGCTCCATGAGCTTTGTCGTATCTCTTCAGAGGGAGAAATAAATAAGTGTTACAGCTCCTCTATGTCTCCTCTTGACCAGTCTCTACCGGTCACCACACTCATAACCGCTGGGATCTCATGGCCGTAATATTCACCACATCCACTACTAATTTAACTCTGTTCAGAACGTGCCTCGTAAACTTACCGTATCCCAAGTATTTCCTGTGTTAATTGCTGGCCCTGTTGCCTGGCGTCCCTGACCCACCTGCCGGGGGAAGGGGAGGATTTCTTTAAGTGTACTTTCTTCATTAATACACACCAGGGCTGTTAAGTGACCCTGCGGGAATCGAGACGCCTGACGAAGGGCTGGCAGTGTCATAAGCTCCTGATAAATTAGCTAAGCTAATAGAAAGGGCTTTTTTGTCAGCACATATTGCTGAGCTTGCTAGTTTATCACATACACCAGCCTGTTGTGAGGTTTTTTGTCAGTGTTTCTTGGCAGAGGGTCACGAAGCTGCTAGCAACGGTGAGTGCGTCACCCGCGTCCCTTAATTAAACTCAATATTCTTTGGAGAAATTGCGTAGGGCTACGTGAAATCTCAGAGGCATAATAGCTCTTAGGCATGGGAGAGGCAGTACATTTTACGGAATGCATTCGAATTCGATCCAGACACGGGAACGATGAGTCCCTTGGATCAAAAGCCCCTCACCAGCATCAAGGCAAAATAATGCAGTAAGTCAAAATAGTACTATACCATTTCGAGACCGGTCCATGACCAGGTCTCCCGGGGGATCAGGGCCTGATCAACCAGGCTGTTACTGCTGGCCGCACGTAGTCCAACGTACGAAATACCAATCTTTTTTTAAGTAAGACACATCACTGTTGATCTTTTGAAGCTGATTAAGGGAGTCTGTCCCCAACTATCACACGACAACAGAAACCTGGGCATGACCCGTGTTGCACTGTGCATAGGTCACCCACGTATCCAAATAGCCCCACGAATCTTGGCCAAGATACATTACACAAGCGTTGAAGATTTGAAGCCTATCAAGTAAGGCGTTCTCGAGTAATAAACGGAAATTTTTGAAAAAGCAAACTATATAATATTGATAATCCAACTAAAAATAGGAAAGTCTCTCCTCGCGGATTTTGTATTTATTTTTTTATTTTTTTGGTTCATTTACGTCCTATTTAAAATTCTCTACAATCCATTAAGAAAATATATTTATTATTTTGAGTTTAAAAAACTAATCTCATAAAACTGGTATAATGGTTTGATCAACCAGGCTGTTAACACTGAGTTCAACATAGACACCATCAGGAGAGAGAGAAAAAAAAGGTCACAATACCGCCTCTGGAACAATACACAGAGAATTAAACTTATGACGACCTTTCGAGGAACTTAGCAAGTTCCTCGTAGACAGCCAGGTTTTTTTTTTGTTTTGTTTTGCTGATAATTTCACGAGAGAGAGAGAGAGAGAGAGAGTTGAAATGTCTTAGTCCCTCTGCACATACTAAGTTATCTCTTAACGTATATATTGTTCCATTGCTCTGGGAATATTTTGCTCCGTCTGTTGAGCTTCTTGCTTCCGTCGCCAGGGATTGTTGTGTACACGTACAAACGAGGGTCACGTGACTTAAGGCTTGGCCAGAGAGCCTGCCTGTAAAATGGGGTTTTCACAGTATATATTACACAAGTATTAGATTGTTGACAGTAATCCAGGTTTTTCCAAATGTAAATCATTATATATTTTTGTCGCCTACATGCCAAGGAGTACAGTTCGAGGGACCGCAAGCGTTCCCAATAATTTAGGTGCTTGATTGAATTCGTACGGGCAGAGAAGGTTCTCTGTACGGTCTTGATTTCGTCTGATTTAAAAGAAGCTGTTAGTGTTCATCAGTATTTCAGTCTATAGAGAACAAGTGACTTCGACGAGAACGGAACTGAGAACGATTGAAGTCCCTTGATTTGTATTCTCTGGAATGCAGGCGAGAAAGATACATGATAATATACACTTGGGAAATCCTAGAGGGATTAGTACCAAATCTGCACACGAAAATCGCTCCCTACGAAAGCAAAAGACTCTGCAGGAGATGTAATATCCCCCCAATGAAAAGCAGGGGTGCCACGAGTAAGATAAGAGACAACACAATAAGTGACAATGGCCCAAGACTGTTCAACTGCCCCCAACATACATAATGGGGATTACTAATAGACCCCTGGCTGTCTTCAAGGAGCTGGACAGGCACCTAAAGTCAATACCTGATCAGCCAGGCTGTGGTTCGTACGTCGGTTTACGCGCGGCCAACATTAACAGCCTGGATGATCAGACACTGATCCACCACTAGGCCTGGGTAGATTACTAAACTCGGCATCAAACTAGCATGTAATGTCGCGTACGGAGGGAGCACATTAACCCAGGTGACAAGCCTCGCCCCGCATGCGTAAGACTTGGCCTCTACCTGGTCCCAGTGCTCCCACACAGTCCCAGTGCTCCCACACAGTCCCAGTGCTCCCACACAGTCCCAGCTCGCCCACACTGCCCCACTTGATGAACTGAATCCTCATACTGTGGAACTGGCTCTTCACTTCTGTTAAGCGAGTCTGGTCTGAGTAGGCAGTGTAGCAGGTAGTAGTAACAGCAGTGTGAGCGGCGGCGCCAGTAGTGACCCCTAGTACTGGGTCACAGACCTGCCCCCGCTGACCCCAGGACCAAGAGACAGGTCCAAAGAACCGGTCCAGTAAGTGGGTGAGAGTAGGACCCTACACCCGAGGCTCCTCTGCACACGCACACGAAGGTATGATCGTAAGGAAGGAAATGTATATATCTATATACGTGTGTATTATATATATATATATATATATATATATATATATATATATATATATATATATATATATATATATATATATATATATTAGTAGTAAGGTGTGAATGTGGGGAGAGTTAGAGAGTGTTTATGTTACCCAGGCACAGTACCTCCCCCGAGTGTCGTGCCTTCTGGCAGTGCCCCTTATGGCCCGCCCACACCTGCCCTGCCCACACCTGCCCATACCCACATCTACCCTTGCCCAAATCTGACAGTGTTGCAGAGCAATCTACCCTAATCTAACATAATATAACCAAATGCCAAACAATAAAGTGATTATTTTTTCTCCCACAGGTGCGTGTGAGGCCAGATGTTACACAGGTGTGTGATGCCAGATGTTACACAGGTGCCTGTGAGGTCAGATGTTACACAGGTACGTGAGACCAGATGTTACACATTGCATCTTTGAAACCAGAAGTTATACAGGTGCCTGTGAGACCAGAAGTTACACAGGTGCCTGTGAGGCCAGATGCTACTGTTGTGATAGCTGGTCAGTGTCACCTACATCAGTATCAATAACCTCGAGTCTGGCACACCGAGGAAGCACTAAACCCACAGAGATAATAGACAGGGAGGCCTGGTCGTGGACCTGGCCGCTGGGGCGTTGACCCCCGGAATACCCTCCAGGTAGACTCCAGGTAGGGGCGGCTCCAGAATTTCCGTATCGGGGGATGGAGGGAATAGACGGAGAATGGAGAAGACTTAAGGGGTGACTGTCATATTGGAGGTGATGTTAAGGGAAGACTCTCTATTTCCTCATCAAGTACATTGCTTTTATTTGGAGCGTATACAAGAGTGCAGTAAAAAAAAAAAAGGCAACTTTTTTTTTTTTAAGATTGCTTTATTTCTACTTTATGTAAGAATGAGAAAATAGCTATACGCGTTAATGAATGCAATAAGATCACAGTAAACAGGCGATATCACAGTATGCAAAACAACCACTGTGGAAAAAAAATCGTGAACTTCCAATCGCTTTCGTGATTTCTCACATTATCAAGAACTTTAAAGATGTGAGAAATCACGAAAGGGCTTGGAAGTTCACTATTGTTTTTACAGTGGTTGCTTTGCATATCAGTGAATAAGAAAACGAATAATGATTTTGAATTGCATCAGTATGAAAGCCATCAGAAAATAATGACATTCACCTTGACCTTATTCATGTAATGAAAAAGGTCCTTCATACAGCACAAATTTTCGTGATTACGACTAAAAAAAGGTACATCCAAAATTTATTAGGGGGTGTATTGTCCCTAGCATGAAAAGGCCATTTTATCCCTGGGTGAGGGACACGTCAGACCATGAGTCAAGACACCGAGACAGCAATACAACACCTATGGAAGACACGGTAATAGCACTGTACCTACTTATATCTAATGGTTGTAATCAGAACCATAATTTTTAAAGGGGTGAACCGGTAAGCCAGCGGAAGGCCTCGGTCAGATGACTGGAAACTTCAGTGGCGGGGCATCATACGACTAAGACCAGCGTCAGAAAACACTTGTCCTGTTTCCTGACAAACCTTACCTAACCTTATAGCACTGTAGCAGCTACTGGAGACACAGAGCAAGGGATACAAGAGGTTCATACAGTAGGTTAATACAAGAGGTTAATACAAGAGGTTAATACAACAGGTTAATACAACAGGTTAATAGGGGAGTCTCCTTCATGAACAAAAATGATGACATGTCACATGGCGTTGACAGGACTGAATTCAGTCAGCGGTGCGTGTAACTGCTGCCTCACCAGCGTGAAATCTGCGCTGAAAAGATGCTTCGATCTTCGCGTTTTCCTTTGAAGGCAGTCTTTAGCAGCTCCCTTACGCCCTCCATCTCAGTCACCCTTGTGAAGGCAGTATTTAATAGCTCCCTTACTCCCTTCCCTACTCACCCTCCCTTGTGAAGGCAGTATTCACTCCTCCCTTAACTTCTCCAGTCACCCTACCAATTCTCACTCAAAAATCCCACCCAGCCGGCCATCTACTCCTACCCACTCATTCTCACCCTCTCATCCCACTCAACTATCCCCACTGCACATTTCTAACCCATCCATCCTGCCCATTCGTTCTCAATCACTTAGTCTCGCCTAGTCATTCCTATCCATCCCATCAACTCATTCCCATTCACCTCTGCCGTCCATTCTTTCCTTCTCACCGCATTCCTACATTGGCACCTATGTGGTCAGCACATCTGTAGTCAGCAATAATAATAAGCTTAGACGTCAGTACCGGTATAGACAGGCACTGAACGTCAGCATCTTTGTAGTCAGTAATCACAGACTGAAGTCAGCACGTATATAGTCAGCACTCAACATGACGTCAAAATGTGCGAAAACAGAAGCACAGCGGAACAAACTTTAACAGAAACAACGTTTCGCTCTGCTTAGAGTTTTATGAACTATTTAAAGCTCTATACAGAGTGAAACGTTTTACCTATAAAAGCATGCTTTGTGACGTGTCTTTCCCAATAGTCTACTACGTAAACCGTGTCGTCCAAAACATCTAAACTTCCATGGAATGGGGAAGATAAGAAATGAAGCCAGTGAGAGATATTGAGGAAGGTAGAGTAAAACCAGTATAAAACAGGGTGTGCTAGGGTCCTAAAAGGAGAACACAGTGTCAACATCCGCGCTCCAAGACTCTTCAGCCTACTACCAGAAGAAACCAGAAACACTGCAGGAACAAGTGTACAAGTTCTCAAGAGGAAACCGGGTCACTGCCGGCACCAGGTGCCTGTTCAACCAGTCTGTGATGGCTATGTAGGCCTGAGGGCAGATGACAGCAACAGTCAGGCTGGCCAGGCAGTCAGCAAGTGAAGTTTGGTCTCGGAAGGGAATTTGAAAAGGGTAGAACTCTCGAAAGTGGTCACAGGTTAGAAGGTGGGATTCACGCTGCCACACATAAAAGGGGAGAATAATGTGTAGCGTCAAGGTGAAAATGTTGCACTTCAGACGGGCACCTGAAGAGCGATGTTAGCGAGTCTCATGCAAGACATCAACTAAATGAATGACGGTGAATGTGTTTCCTCTTTTTGGGTCACACTACCTCGGTGGGAGACTGTCAGTGTGTCGAAAAAAAAACATTAAGATGTTTCGTAATTTTCCCCGGTAAAAGTGCTAGTCTGGTTACGTCACATCACTCAGAAAAACGGCACTTTCAAGGTGAGTGCCTTGATCCAAGGGACTGGATTATGCCAGATTGCTTCCCTTACCATAGGCACTACATGGCATCTCAGTGTATAGCGCTTTCCAATGAATATAATAATAATAATAATAATAATAATAATAATAATAATAATAATAATTTGGGGAAGCATACAGTTTAGTCAAGGACCTTCCCAGGGCTGGTGCTGAGGCCGACCTTTTGCCACTCGCACAAAGGTCAATGCTAAGGCCACGTTCAGCTCGCTCTGTTGCAGCAGTTTTGACGAGCTATCGTTCGGTGGGTTATCATTATTATTATTATTATTATTAAGATGTGTGTCAGTCAGTAGATGCTGGAGCAGCAGGACCTCTCTGAGTCACCCCAGAGAGATCACCGTCTTTCTTGTTCTGTGTGTATGTGCACATGTGTGTGTGTGTGTGTGTGTGTGTCAGGTGATATGGCATTTAGAGAACACAACAAAGGAAACACAGCAAATGCCAGAAAAATGACAGGGTGAATAACAATAATTTTCTACACTGGAGAAATAACGCCAGTGAAAATACCATAGATACGACCCTCACTCTCACGCCTGTAATACTGTCCTGTGCTCGCATCTCCTTGCAAGGCACCAGAGAGAGAGATATCAGGGCTGGGAGATGTATTCAGATCAACCCACTCCGTTTCGAACAGAGTTGGGTCCTGAAACTAGCAGTCCAGTGCGTTAACCCCTGTACCATGCTGACCTAATTAAGATTCACCCTATTAGGTATATTTCTATACATCAGGAAGGTTAGCATGGGTACAGTGGATAACCCACTGCCCTTTTAGGACTGACTTGCCACGGATTTGAACCCGGCATGGAGAAGTGGAGGAAGGGGAGGATGGAAGACTCTCAGAGAAGGAGGTGGAAGAGACGTGGAGGAAGCAGTGGAGGGGCAGGCCTGGAGGGTGGCGGTGATATGGCCATGATGGATGGAGAGCTCCTGTAATTCGTCTTATGCGAGTGACGGCCGCCTGTTCAACTTGTAATAGTGTGGTGGAGGGCTTGCCAGCCTACCCTGTTCCACCATCAACCACCACCCCTCCATCAACTACCACCCCTCCAACCAACACCCCATCATCAACCACCACTCCATCATCAACCACTCCATCGTCAACCACCACTCCACCATCAACCACCACCCCATCATCAACCACCACCCCATCAACCACCACCCCATCAACCACCACCCCACCATCAACCATCATCCCTCCATCAACCATCATCCCTCCATCAACCACCACCTCACCATCAACCACCACCACCACTATCAACCACCACCCCTCCAAAACATAATAATAAGCACCACCCCTCCAACCACCACCCCATCATCCACCACCCCACCATCAACCACCACCCCATCAACCACCACCACCCCACTATCAACCACCACCTCACTATCAACCACCACCTCACCATCAACCACCACCCCATCATCCACCACCCCACCATCAACCACCACCTCACCATCAACCACCACCCCATCATCCACCACCCACCATCAACCACCACCCCATCATCCACCACCCACCATCAACCACCACCCCATCAACCACCAACCAGTATATATAGGGGGACAGGGACAGTATTGTGCCTTTTTGTTCTTTCTGGATATTCAATTCAAACTGGACATAAGTGCTGGGAGACATAGTAAACACAACTGTATATCGTCTTAAATGAAAGTTCAGTACATCAGAGTAGCGTCCTGATACCTTTACTATTTCTCATCTTCGTAGAGCATGGGGAAAAAACAGTCGTAGAACATGGGGAAGAAACAGAGCATGGGGGAAAACAGTCGTAGAACATGGGCAAGAAACAGTCGCAGATGAATACAGAAGTTGGACCAAAACATCGTCATAAGCTCCTCGCTAATATGAGCGGGTTTTCTGTGTATTGCTCGAGTCACGGTATTGTGCCTTTTTTTATTCTTTATGGGGAAGAGATGTGAATGAAGTCATTTTTTTGTCCCCCTGGCCATGAATGTCGTAAGTAGAGTAGCGTAATAACGTAGGTAAACCATCACGTGATGAGTGCGTTTACTTCCGTGCGTGTGCGAGTGTAATTACGTATTTGAGTTAGTGAGGGGGATGGTCGATCATTAGCTCTTGGCCCCGCCTCTGAAATCTGCATCACGTGATGCGATTTAAGTTTGCTGATATTATACATCTGAGCCTCCAGGCTGATATTAAACAAGATCTTCCAGTGAGTTATTGAAGACAATGTGACGGGGAATAAACGGTTAAAAAAACTGACAAGTTGAAAAATGAGACACTTGAGGGACTGATTACCTCAAAACCCTCCTCATCTTCCACCGTTCTTTCTTTTGGACTGAAGAAGCCACTGCCTGGTGACACGTTTCCTCAAAGATTCCCAAATCCCAGTGGCTTACGCGCTGGCCTGGAGTTTTACGACTCGCCACGAGTTCAATCCCCACCCGTACCGTGGTTGGAAGATTCACAAATACTGCACAAGTGTCTTCTTCTATAGACGATATGATGCCAATTGTCACTTAGTCAGCTGTGGAAATATTGAGATAATAGAAACTGGAGCTGAAGAGAAAACACTCTTAAACCATTCAATAGAACGGTAGGTAGATGTGAATAATGTGATTATGTTAATGAAAATAATGTGAGATCTCACATTCAGGATTCATAAGCGCTGGCATCACATCCGTAAGGAAAATTATAGGGTGGAGTACTGGAACCTTCAGAACAAGAGATGCCTAGCTGGTGATGATACTCTTTGAATCATTTGTGCTCCATGATGCTGGCGAGGGGCTCTTGATCTAAGGAACAACAAGGTACAATACCGTGACTGGAACAATACACAAAAAAACCCGCACATAGAAAGACGCTTATAACGATGTTTCGGTTCGACTTGGACCATTTACAAGTCACACTGACACATGGAGGTGAGGGAACCAGCGGGTTATTTGCATATTGATCTAGGAAATAGGCCTCTGCTCCAGTTCTTTGAACTGGATAATTAAAGCATTTTGCTGGATAATTACGTATTAAACTGGATAATTTAAGTATTTTAGCTAAAAAATGAGGTATGTCAGAAAACGCCTCAAGCTGCTCTGAATCCTCGAAATATGCAATAAAATGACATTTTGGCACATTTTTCTTAACTTTTTGACCCCAACAAGTTTAGCGATTCTCTCGTGAATGCAATAATAAGTCACTTGCTGTCTCCAGATTACTGTTTCACACTAACAGTATCTTTTAAGTCAAGCTAAGTAACAGATCTGGAGAATTTACAAATTCTTTCTGCCCATATAAATTCCGTCAAGCATGTAAATTATCGGGACCTCTTGAATTCCCTTGGACTGTACTCCCTGGAACGTAGGCGAGAAAGATACATCAAAAATTACTCGTGGAACGTTCTGGAGGGATTGGTACCCAGTCCCTCCCAAATCACTCCCTATGAAAGCAGGAGATAAGAGATAATCCAGTAAGTGTAAAGAGATTTAAGACATAAGAGGAATTGTCAACAAACCCTTGGTTGTCTTCACGATGGAACCCAGCACTAACAGCCGGATTGATCAGGCTGTTGACCGGAACGCCTGGTCAGAGAGACCGGACCATCGAAGGGAAGGAAGCGTGACCTGCGGAACTCTCTACTTGTAAACTAAGGTGAATTCTAGCCCTCACCACAACTATTCCAGCCCCCAATGCCCCTACCCCAGCCCCAACACAACCCCTGCCCCAACACAACCCCTGCCCCAGCAACACCATTCATCCGCGCCCTGACTTACCCTGAGGCTGGGACTCTACCCCTCTCCCTACCCATCCCTCTTCCTCTATCCTCGGCCCTGCGCAGGGATAAAGGAAGATGAGAGGGAGGGAGGAAGGAAGGGAGACGGAGCAAGGATGCAATCACCAATGGCATGTAATCTATAAGGAGGAGAGGGCGAGATGTCGTGTGTGTGTGTGTGTGTGTGTGTGTGTACTCACCTAGTTGTGGTTGCAGGGGTCGATTCATAGTTCCTGGCCCCGAGTCATAGCTCCTGGCCCCGAGTCATAGCTCCTGGCCCCGTGTGTGCGTGCGTGCTTGCCATTATATATAAATGGTTCAGACTACCGACAAGTTGGTGAAGACACAGGTACAACACTTGGGTAACCTTTTTGTCGAAAGATTTCGCCTGCGCAGGAGACTTCTTCAGTTAGATACTGAGGTAACCTTCTTTTGCTGGTGACAGTTGCAAATTAACACATATCGAACATCTGGAAACTGTTATTAGGAAACGTTTCGCCCCTTGCAGGCGAAACGCTTGCATATAAACGGTAACGATGCACATGTGTCAGTCTGTAACTTCTACTCCCACTACTTCCAGAAAAAAAGGGTCACCTCAGCATTCAACTGAAGAAGTTCGTTGCGCAGGCGAAATCTTTAGACAATAAAGATGCCCAAGTGTTGCACCTGTTTCATTCATCAACTTGGTGACATACCCATCGTCACCCAGCTGAGTATGACACCTCTCATTACCTCAGCGTGACGGACTATGACAGAGAAGCCAGTTTACCGAGTCACTGATACTCGACCAGAGACAGAGGTGTAGGGTGGACACAGCAAGACTGAAGCACTGGAAATGTCAACAAGGGAAAGTTAAAGAACTTAAAGGACGCCATTGAGCTAAAGGAACGTCGAGAAATAATTTTCCCAGCCTAATGATGATCAGAAAGCGTAATGGATGGAATAGTGGTCTATATACCCGGTGAAGGAAGACCATATACACATAGCTTTAAGTACAAGCATTAACGCTACATACACTTCAACGCCATCTACATTCCTGGGGAGATTATTTCTTATAGGGTATTTCACCATGCATGTATATGAAAGCAACTTTGAAGGAAGTGGAATCGTACTACCGCGAGCGTAAACAACTCTGGAAATGAATAGAATTTGAACCCGGTGTTAAAACTAGCAGGACGTGCCTTGCTTCTATTAGCATGGGTTTGCTATGGCTTCGAATTCCGTCAGTTCTGCATGCTGGAAAATTTGTGTGTAACAGAGGAGTGTCTCACCGTCGTGTGTGTGTCTGCGTAAGTATATTTGTGTATACTCTTCTTTATGTACTCACCTGTTTGTGAATGTGTGTGTTTATGTGTGTGTACACGCACGTACCTACCAGTGCGTGTACGTGCTTGCGTGAACGCATTACTCGGAGATCGTAGCAGGCGTAACAGGGATAAAAATCAGCTTGTCATTTGGTCCCCATTGAAAAACAGTCTTGTGAGAGGTCACCTTTAGTCCTCTTTAACCAACCCTCCCTAACATTCTCCCACTAACATCCCCCCATTCCCCATCACTACCCCGTCCCCCCAAAAAAAACACTAACCACCGGTGCTTCAGAGTACACATTAAACACAAGTAAACATTAATAACGTATTGCTGAACATCATAATCAATATGCTGAGGCACCAGCGCATATAGCGACATGCGGCAAGAATTTCACCTGTCCATGCTGGTCTTAAGGAATTTTCTCTGAGTCTTCTGAAGTTCCTATATACCGCCGCCAGCCACTTCCTCCCACTGCCACGCCGTCACCACCTACAAAGTCAATATCTAAGGACGAATGAGTGTAGCCGTGTCAATTCTTCAGTGGAGATTTGTGGGTTTTGCAGCGATGGGAGAGAGTTTACCGAAGCCGTGGACGCGAGTGGACATTCGGTCACATGGAGGCCCCGGGCGAGTCTACCGCCATTATGGTAATGTTCACCATGTCCGTACACGACACCCGCGGCAATGGCTTAAACGGTGCAAACTGCACCATCATTTAATTTGGCGGGTTTATTGCCGGGGAGTGTGAAAATGCGACTGACTGGGATGGTTGTAGCGCGGGCGAAACGTTGAGGCAGGAAAGAGCACCTCTGCTTGTGGCTTTGTTATGACTGGAAGCCTCCCTTTAAACCTGGCACAAAACCTCGACCCCGCTGCTGTGTACAACCTCTCTCTCTCTCTCTCTCTCTCTCTCTCTCTCTCTCTCTCTCTCCTCTCTCTCTCTCTCTCTCTCTCTCTCGCTCTCTACCCTCTCTCGCTCTCTCTCTCTCTCTTCTCTCTCTCTCTCTCTCTCTCTCTCTCTCTCTCTCTCTCTCTCTCTCTCTCTCTCTCTCTCTCTCGCTCTCTCTCTCTCTCTCCTTTTGATGCTAATGAACGGCTCTAGATCCACATATATATGTGTTAGTACACAGTATATATGTATTTGCATGTATGGGCGAAGTTACATAACTTGCAGTTAGTTCATCTGAAGTTAAGTTAGTTTGTTAGTTAAAATAGACTGTACGTGAGTCATAGCAACAGGGTAGGTCATAATAGGAGTTTAGACAGCAGTTATAGGGCCTCTCGTCTTGCCTCCAGCACTTCGTCAGGAACTTGCAATAAATGCACACACACGCCAGGAGCTATGAATCGACCCCTGCAACAACAAATAGGTGAGTACACACACACACACACACACACACACACACACACCTATATACATACACATATATATTTTTTATTAACACATCGGCCATTCCCCACCGAGGGAGGGTGACCCGAAGAAGAAGAAACACTTTCATCATCATTCACCCCATCACTGAATTGCCAGTCGTGCCTACACAACATATAATTTAAAGAATAGGTTTCTCCTCGCGGAAATTTGTATCTCTCAGTCGTTTCGGAGAACTCGATTCCCATCATCAGTTCTATCAACACATAAATTATACCCAAAAAAAAGTGTTCGTATAAAAAGTTGAGTTTTAAAAAAAAAACAATGAAGTTCAGACATGTTATGTGTTCCATTGTCAAAAAAATATGGAGAAAAATAATCGTTCTTGTCAGAATGATTTCTGTGAGCACAAGGCGCTACCCAGGTGTTTTAAGTGATCACACGGTGCTACCCAGGTGTTTTAAGTGAGCACACGGTGCTACCCAGGTGTTTTAAGTGAGCACACGGTGCTACCCAGGTGTTTTGAGTGAGCACACGGTGCTACCCAGGTGTTTTGAGTGAGCACACGGTGCTACCCAGGTGTTTTAAGTGAGCACACGGTGCTACCCAGGTGTTTTGAGTGAGGACACGGTGCTACCCAGGTGTTTTAAGTGAGCACACGGTGCTACCCATGTGTTTTAAGTGAGCACACGGTGCTACCCAGGTGTTTTAAGTGAGCACACGGTGCTACCCAGGTGTTTTAAGTGAGTACACGGTGCTACCCAGGTGTTTTAAGTGAGCACACGGTGCTACCCAGGTGTTTTAAGTGAGCACACGGTGCTACCCAGGTGTTTTAAGTGAGCACACGGTGCTACCCATGTTTTAAGTGAGCACACGGTGCTACCCAGGTGTTTTAAGTGAGCACACGGTGCTACCCAGGTGTTTTGAGGGAGCACACGGTGTTACCCAGGTGTTTTGAGGAGCACACGGTGTTACCCAGGTGTTTTGAGTGAGCACACGGTGCTACCCAGGTGTTTTAAGTGAGCACACGGTGCTACCCAGGTGTTTTGAGTGAGCACACGGTGCTACCCAGGTGATTTAAGTGAGCACACGGTGTTACCCAGGTGTTTTGAGTGAGCACACGGTGCGACCCAGGTGTTTTAAGTGAGCACACGGTACTACCCAGGTGTTTTAAGTGATCACACGATGCTACCCAGGTGTTTTGAGTGAGCACACGGTGCTACCCAGGTGTTTTGAGTGAGCACACGGTGCTACCCATGTGTTTTGAGTGAGCACACGATGCTACCCAGGTGTTTTGAGTGAGCACACGGTACTACCCAGGTGTTTTAAGTGAGCACACGGTGTTACCCAGGTGTTTTGAGTGAGCACACGGTGCTACCCAGGTGTTTTAAGTGAGCATACGGTGCTACCCAGGTGTTTTGAGTGAGCACACGTGCTACCCAGGTGTTTTAAGTGATAAAAAAAATTAAGTTCCTTCGTTAGAGAAGAATTCAGAGGCATTAAATACGTCGAAATGCATTACTCCCGTTATCTAAACCACGGAACGGGTGGAGTTTAAGCTCATGGCGAATGGGATCAAATCCCACCCGTTCCGTGTTACGTTTGCGATCGTATTATAACGATTTCGTGAGTGTAATGGTTCTAAATAATGGTTGGATTTGGATGAGATTCTAGTATCTTATACACTGGCCCCTTTCTAAGGCCCTTTTTATCATTCCTATGACTTTTGTTATAATTTTTCAGCCCTATTTTTTTACGAATTTTTTAAAGTGATTGCTGTGATTTTTTCACAGCAATTTTCAGCTTTTTGGGAATTTTTGAAAGTGATTGCAGTCATTATTCTTACTTACAAGTGATTAGGAATCACCATCTCAACTCCTGGGGAAGGAGTCAGGGCTCTCTGATTGGTTACTTGAGGACGACGAGGAGTTTCCCTACTGACTAGAGCAGGAGTCCCCAACCTGCGACCCGCGGTCCGCATGTGGCCCTTCTGGGGGAAAAACAAACGCGACCCCTCACATGAAATTATGAATTCACAATGTCAACAAAACCGCGAGGACCTCATCACACATTTGACCATCAAATGTGACCCACTTGTGTAGGAGGGTTGAGGACCACTGGGGCTCATAAAATGGTTATAACTATGGCCATAATTTTTGAAGGGTTGGACCGGTAAGCCAGCGGAAAGCCTCGGTCAGATGATCAAAAGCTCCATCGGTGGGTCATCACATGACTTGAGACCCGCGTCAGGAAACATTGTCCTGATTCCTGACGAAGCTTGTCTAACCTAACTGGGACTCACTAGAGGCAATGTCAGTAATTTCAAGTACCCAGATTGGGCTTCGTAACCTTGCAGATGTGGGCCCAAGAACCGAGCTGAAGAGTTAATAGTCTCAGATGCGATGGTAACTTACAGACCATGGGACGGGTCTGTTAATTTAGTTTTAATGTCATTTAGGTTTTTTTTTTTTTTTTGGAATGAAAGTTAAACCTGGCTATTGTATATGGTTATGGTAGCAGAGTATGCAAGTGCGTGTACACGGGAGCAACGTACGTGTGTGTGTGTGTGTGTGTGTGTGTGTGTGTGTACAAGGAGCTTAGTGGCCAGGGTCGTCTCTCCGGGGTTTATCTTAACATAATTTATGTTGACGCTTTGTGTAGGTACATGGAAAAATTATAGGTTATTGCCTGCCTGTGTGTGTACTCACCTAGTTGTGCTCACCTAGTTGTGGTTGCAGGGGTCGAGTCAAAGCTCCTGGCCCCGCCTCTTCACTGGCCGCTACTGGGTCACTCTCCCTGCGCCATGAGCTTTATCATACCTCTGCTTAAAGCTATGTATAGAGCCTGCCTCCACTACATCGCTTCCTAAACTATTCCACTTCCCGACAACTCTGTGACTGAAGAAATACTTCCTAACATCTCTGTGATTCATCTGAGTCTTCAACTTCCATCTGTGTCCCCTTGTTGTTGTGTCCCATCTCTGGAACATTCTGTCTCTGTCCACTTTGTCAATTCCTCTCAGTATCTTATATGTTGTTATCATGTCTCCCCTATCTCTCCTGTCCTCCAGTGTCGTCAGGTCGATTTCCCTTAACCTCCCCTCGTAGGACATACCCCTTAGCTCCGGGACTAGTCTTGTTGCAAACCTTTGCACTTTCTCGAGCTTCTTCACATGCTTGGCTAGGTGTGGGTTCCAAACTGGTGCTGCATACTCCAATATGGGCCTAACGTACACAGTGTACAGGGTCCTGAACGATTCTTTATTAAGATGTCGGAATGCTGTTCTTAGGTTTGCTAGGCGCCCATATGCTGCAGCAGTTATTTGGTTGATGTGCGCCTCAGGAGATGTGTCTGGTGTTATACTCACCCCAAGATCTTTTTCCTTGATTGAGGTTTGCAGTCTCTGGCCCCCTAGGCTGTACTCCGTCTGCGGTCTTCTTTGCCCTTCCCCAATCTTCATGACTTTGCACTTGGTGGGGTTGAACTCCAGGAGCCAGTTGCTGGACCAGGCTTGCAGGCTGTCCAGATCCCTTTGTAGTTCTGCCTGGTCCTCGTCCGATTGAATTCTTCTCATCAACTTCACATCATCTGCAAACAGGGACACTTCGGAGTCTATTCCTTCCGTCATGTCGTTCACAAATACGTGTGTGTGTGTGTGTGTGTGTGTGTGTGTGTGTGTGTGTGTGCGCGCGTTTTCCCTTTCCCTCTCAAAGCATAGATGTGGCTGAGTAAGTGTTTCAAGATAGTAACAATATTTACGTCCATAGTACAGGAGTTACTTTCTCTCTCTGTCTCTCTCTATCTATGTCTCTCTCTCTCTCTCTATCTCTCTCTCTCTCTCTCTCTCTCTCTATCTATCTATCTATCTATCTCTATCTCTCTGGTTCTGCAGGTCATCTAACTGTGAATGCCTCAAAGTACCTGGAATATATTCTCTGGAGCAGAGGGACGATATCTGATAATATACACTAGAAAAATATTTAAATGTCAGGTTCTAAATCTGCTCACTGATATGACAACGTCCTGGAGTGAGAGAGAAATTTAAAATAATTTCATTGAAAAGAATGGGTAGCATAGACACACTAGGAGAACACTACGTCAACATCCATAGCCCAAGACTATTGAATCTACGACCAGCAGGTATCAGAATATTGCAGACACAGGTACCGTATTTTCCGTCATATAATTCGCATGATCATGAGAGAGACATAAGACGATGTTTGTAAATTGTAACGTAACAACTGCTTAAGCGTAACCAAAAACCTACCCTTGACACTCACCTGGAGCATTTAAGGTGCAGGCTGATTTTCCCCATATTTTTTTTTTTTTGGTGGGGAAAAAAACGCGTCTTATATGCCGGAAAATTCTTTATGTAGAAGTCGTCAAGCGGAAAACTGGATCACCACCAGGGCTGTGATGGCTGTGGGCCAGCGGGCCGCTGACATCAACAGCCTGGTTAAACAATGCCTAAACAAGGAAGCTTGTCCAAAGACCGGCCTGGTAGGTTGGGAAAGCCCTCGAAATCGGTCACAAAAGCCAATGCCTGGCCCATGGCCGGGCTCAGAGAGTAGATACTCTCGAAACTCTTCAAAGGTATATCACTATCAATAATGAATGCTTGCAAGGGTCTTTTTTTTTTATTTACGTGTGTGGTCACTTTAGTCTTCCAAGTCTCCAGCTTGCAACGTCGTCCTACTCTGTGGCCCAACAAATCCGCCTGTAGGTAGAAGTCTTGTAAGAACAAAAACAGCCACCGTACCACAACAAAAGCCACAGCAGCAGCCACCAGCACCAGTATTTGAGAGGAGATGTCAGACTTTCTTCATTTCTTTGGCAGCTCTATGTCCCTAAATAAGTCATCCAGTTCTTGCTCACTGGGAAAATATAGAGGACTGTTTGAGTATGCTTCATTAGAGTCAACATTATTACGCTTTTCGTAAGACGAAACTTTCACGGGTGAAGTCCCTTCTTAAGAAAGAGTGCGAATGGTTCAGTACCGGTGTGGGTGCGTGGGCGTGCTGGCGTGGATGTGGGCGGGAGTGCCTCCTTCAGACACCACCCCAGGCAGTGGCAGACTAGGAATGGCCACCGACAATCTGTGGAAATTGTCGAAAATTACTTCACCCATTTCCTGTTGAATTGTGAAGGTTTTGGGAAGCCCGCCTCCAGAACGGGGACCGGGGGATGAGAGGGAGTGGGCGGAGAGGTTAGAAGTGGGTGGGGAGGCGGTGAGAGTGGGCTGAGAAGCAGTGAAGGTGGGCGAGGAGGTGATAATGGGCTAAGTAGATGTGAGGAAGGGCAAGGAGGACGTGGGCAGTAGAAGCAACCAAAGGAAAACAATTCCTGAATCTAGAATGCTACTGGCTACATAGACCTGCGAGCTGCTAGCCTCTACAGCCTGGTTAATCAGGCAGACAACGAGGCACTCTGCCTTCAGACCGGGCTGCAAGGGTTGCCTTCACACTATTCCCAGGAATCATCGCCCCCGCTTCTCGGTCCCTCATACCAGAGGATATCTTTCCTGATATACATTAATGTGAATGCAAATGAGTTACAGTGAAGAACAGGATTTGTTCAAGAACAGGACACGTTCTAAAATAAGTGTTAATTAGGACAAAAATGTTGGTTTACTAATCGGGTTTAATGCCTATCGACTACACGAGGGTCACTGTGGCTGCATATAAGTCTCGTTCCGCCAGTCAAGAATATTTGACTTCTACGTAAAGCTGAAGTAAACTCGAAGTGTACAATATACCGAAAAATATGTATGCCTCTCGGTGTATATATTCTACCATCCTCAAGCAGCTTACTACCTGACTCCTGCCACTCTATATACTCGTTCTGCCTGTTACACACATTGTCGGTATCACCATACCGTTTTTTCCCCTTAGTCTTCATAAGGCCCTGACTATAGAGTCTTAACAATCTCTTAAGAGAGCGAAACGTTGCCCCCGCGAGAGCTTGTTCGACAACGTCTCTGTCTGTCTGTCTGTCTCTCTCTCTCTCTCTCTCTCTCTCTCTCTCTCTCTCTCTCTCTCTCTCTCTCTCTCTCTCTCTCTCTCTCTCTCTCCTTCCACGAGTTGACTAATGTCATATTTACTTGCTGCCACATCTGGTCATTACAGGTGTGGCAGCGTTGCCGTCACTCGTTCAAGTTGTTACTTTGACTTGAGAAAACGTGTGGTTGGTGTAACCTCAACCAGCCACTCTGTAATAATCTTACCAGAAAAATGAATATCTTGAAGAAAATACTTTTTTTTTGTTATTTTTTTAACCTTCGGCTTCCGCTGTACCGAGTCTCAGAGGGGAAGGAGAGGGAGAGGGAAGGGGAAGGGAGAGGAGGGGGTGAAATGACGGTCAACACAGGAAGTGAAAATTGAGGGAGGGGGAGAAGGTGGAGGGGGGAGGAGGGGTGGCCTCAACAGGTGGCAGGCTGGAGGCATCAGCACCCCTCCCCTCCTTCCCCTCTCTCCCTCCCCTACTTTCCCCCCTCCCTAACCTCCACGAGTGACGAGGTTAATTACACGTTGAAGCTCACATAGGAATGCCAGAGAGCTTTTCTTCCAGAGGCTTGGAGAGCGAAGCTCACCCACACCAACCTCTCCACCGACCTCTCCACCAACCTCTCCACCGACCTCTCCACCAACCTCTCCACCGACCTCTCCACCAACCTCTCCACCGACCTCTCCACCAACCTCTCCACCAACCTCTCCACCAACCTCTCCACCGACCTCTCCACCGACCTCTCCACCAACCTCTCCACCAGCCTCTCCACCAGCCTCTCTACAACCTCTCCACAAATTTCACAACAAATCCACACCTTACAGAAAAAATATATTCCTCTTACAGAGGAAAATTCAGACGTTTCGTTCCCTTCTAAACCATCATGATATCACCAAACCTAAAATACCAGAAACATGAGCCACGAGTAAAGGGAAAAAAATAAAAAAAAAAGCGAAAAGGAGCGAAACATTATGGAAAAAACTTTTGAATCTGTGATCGTTCCTTAAAAAAAAAATGACCACCTTTCCATCCTGCGAGGGTAGAAGAATTCTAAAAAGCGGTCACAGGTAATGCCTGGCATGAGGTAGTGTTTATGTAGGTGGTGGTGAAGGTGGGACGCAGCTGTGTGTTCCCTGAGAGACTTCAGTGCTCTCTCTCACTACCGACAGGCCATTTATCCAGTGAGCAGAATAGTTTATCCCGGAGTGGGTGATGGCCAAGGTGAGAGAGAGAGAGAGAGAGAGAGAGAGAGAGAGAGAGAGAGAGAGAGAGAGAGAGAGAGTAGAGTAGAGTAGAGTAGCACATAGTTAAGACAGGCAGGAGAGAACTTGGACCTCTACACTGAGGTTATCTGCTGGAAAATATCTGTATACTTGTTTCTCGTGTATTATCTAGATATACGAGAGAGAGACAGAGAGAGAGAGAGAATGGAACTACCTGACTAGTTAGGATGATGGGGCGAGAAGCAAGCGGCCCAAGACTGGCACCGCAATCCAGCTGCTCGAGACTAAAATCCTCCTCCTCTCTCTCTCTATCTCTCTCTCTCTCTCTCTTCTCTCTCTCTCTCTCTCTCTCTCTCTCTCTCTCTCTATCTACCTCCCTCCCTCGCTCCCTCCCTCCCCCTCCCTCCCTCCCTCCTTGGCAAGGCGATGGAGACGATAACAAGAAAGAGAATAATGGAACACCCTCAGAGACGGTCCTTCATCAAAAGAGCATCAGCACAGGTTCAGCAACGGCAAGACTTGCCTCACAACCCTAATAGAAGACTCTGCCACCCTGACGGAGATCACACATGGAAGGGCTGCACGTGGGGGGGGGAGGGCAATGCTGCACCTTCCCGGACTGCCACGAGTCCATCGACACACCAACACCCAAGGGCCCACATCGTCCTACTCATAATCTGACACATAGCCCTATTTCCACATTGCTCTAAAAACGGTGTTGTGCCATTCTGGCTAAAGCAGGTACGTTCTTCTGAAACGTGGAGAAGGGAAGCTTTCAGAAATCAAGATTCACTGCGCGGGAGTAGGCAGAATCGGTATAGAACTCACACCTCAGGAGGAGGTTCTCTTACTCCTGAATAACAAAACGTCACAATACCGTGACTGGAACGGTACACAACCCACACACAGGAAAGAGAGGAAGCACTTACGACGACGTTTCGGTCCGACTTCGACCATTTACAAAGTCACACTGTGACTTTATAAATGGTCTAAGTCGGACCGAAACGTCGTCTTAAGCTTTTCTCTCTCCTACATGCGGGTTATTGGCGTACTCTTACCCCTGAGCACAGTCTGCACCTGAAGCCAGTCGTGGACACCCAGCGACTGGTCAGGACGTGAGAATGATAATAGTGCCATTACTAACGCACCTCTGACTGATATTAATTCTGTCTGCTTTACTTATTCTCTGTGACTGTCCCACTCATTCTCTACCTCTCAGTTTTTATTACTCGCTTTCTAGTAACTCTCATGCCAACAGCCGCAGACCCCTGGGGAAGCCTCTTGAGTTATTGCTCCTGCAGCCATAAGGAGTTGCTATAAGATGACAGTAAACAGATATCACAATATGTTAAACAATCACTGTGGAAAAATAGTGAACTTCAGTTACAACTATCAGCATGTGGGGAATGCGTAAAATTTTCAGAGGTTGGTAAGAGGTCCTCTTCGAAAATTTTGGGAACCACCTCTCTACCCCTTCTCCGTGACTGTCCCATTATTTGTGTCTGTCCCACGCATTATCTTGTCTCTTCCTCTTTCTCTTCTTTCACTTCCACGAGCAACAGGCTCACAGGGATCACTCACTAACTCTCTCTCTCTCTCCCTTTATTTCTAAAATCCACCCAACGTTTTTCCCCCAAAAATTTAGCGAGAGGCTTCATCAAGTTACAACATAACGAAGATACTTTTATTTGCGACATCTTTGTATCTGTGATATACCTGTATCTATGAGCGGTTTCGAGGGTTGTGTCCTGGCAGCCAGTCCTCAGGCCAGACTTGTCAGACTTGTCAGACTTGTGCAACAATACCAAAAGTTGTTTTGATTCCCAAGCAAAAACTTATTTCCTCATTACATCCAGCGTGGCGAGGGAGAAAAAACTGACTTCCATTGTTCTTGTAAGACCAAGTTTGTGAAGCCAGGGACGTGACGTCACCAGGGCCACATTGTTAGGGCCGTCAGGGAGCATGAACGTGTGTGAGCTAAGACAATGGCACTGTGCCACCCCTCCCTGTCTCCGCCCGCCCTGACTGTGATGGCATCCAGCAACCTCTTGTCTCCTCTGCGGGTGCCATCGTTGAAGTCATGGCACCATCAACTCCTTAGCCAGCCTCCGGCAGGAATTTTAAACAGGAAAAAATGGACCAACTCAACCAGAAAGGTCCCATCTCAACCAAGTTGTGAGGACAGTAAGGACACAAGGCACAAAAATATGAGTGAAACAATTCCCCCCCCCCAAAAAAAAAATACACTTATGAGAGGAGAGTGAAGACGAATTTTTGGTCCATATGACCGACGGAAGACCGAAAACATTGTCTTAACTGTCTTTTCGATAAGCGTTTTTTTGTGTGAATTCTGATGACTGTGTAAGCCTGTGAAACGTCTTTGACCAAAGCTTTACTGGAAAACGTTTCGCTCGAAGGCGCGCTTTTATCAAGTCATGGAAAATTTGACCATGGAGCGAAAATTTCTCTCATAAAGGATTGCTCTGCTATAAGTTACTTTATTACCGCGTAATATCTGGGTAATAAAGTATCGCCTCTTGCTCACCAGCTTTGTGGGTGAGTGAGTGGGCGGGTGGGTGGGTGAGTGGGCGGGTGGGTGTGTAGCTGTCGCAGTAAAGGAGTGGAGAATAACATTTGCCATAGTAACTCCCTACGGATTCCTAGAAAGTTGTTGACTGGTGGGAACAGCATGTCTCTGATCCCCAGACTTGCGAGGAATGCCCTTCAGGGCCAGAGTAGTGCCAGTGGGAATAATGCCAGCGCCCTGTCTCTCATACCCCACTGCCACCCTGAAGAGGAACTTATTCTAGGACATACATGATCCACATAACCCACTAACATCCAAGCCACTCTTCTTCCACGCTTACAACGTGGGTTTTTAACGACCATTGGGGGCTTAGTGCTGTGGCGGCCAGAATTCCGCATGTACGCGAGTGAAGGAGGAGCCCAAGAGGGAATGTCAGCGAGCGTTGAGGTGAGAGGCAGCGACGCTACACAGGATTACTGGTATTAACTTTACCAGGTGATTCCTGCCGCTGTGTGTAAGTCGCTTCTTCCTCCTCGACATGTAATGGTCGGTGGGTGTGTGTGTGTGTACTCACCTCTTAGTGGTTGCAGGGGTCGGCTCACAGCTCCTGGTCCCCCTCCCTTTCGCTAGTCGCTCCTAAGTCCGCTCTCTCCCTGCTTCAAGAACCTTATAGTACCTTATCTTAAAGCTATGTATGGATTTTGCCTCTACGACTTCACTCTCCAGATTGTTCCACTCCTGACAACTGTGTGTACTCACCTAGTTGTGGTTGCAGGGGTCGATTCATAGCTCCTAGCCCCGCCTCTTCACTGGCAGCTACTGGGTCACTCTCCCTGCGCCATGAGCTTTATCATACCTCCTCTTAAAGCTATGAATGAATCCTGCCTCCTGTGTGTGTGTGTGTGTGTGTGCATTGAGCGAGGTTGTTTTTCCACAGACATCGAGCTTAGTATGGCACTCTAACATCTTGGAGTTTTTTTTTTAAGAAAGATTAGGTTAGATTTTGCAGCCGAAGCGCTAGTTTATTGTGCACCTCATATCCTTTCTGTGAACGATAGTGGCTAGTTTATTGTGCACTTCAAATCCATGCTGTGGAATGCAGCGCAAGACCGTATGTATACGCAAAAGGCCTATCAAGGGGGCACTAAAATATTGAAGATATGTCTTCCTGGTCAGACACAAGCTTCGTGCTCCTCAAGAGTGATTGTATTCGTGCATGACGCAAATGTATGTTTTCAAGGGGAGACGTCAAGTTAATTTGAGGGAAGAGCATACGGATATTTTTTCTTTTTTACAAAAATAATATTTAGAGCTGCAATCTCAGCGCTAACAACAGGCCTGGTCAAGGACTGGTCAAGGCCTGGTCAAGAACTGGTCAAGAACTGGTCAAGAACTGGTCAAGGACTGGTCCGCAGTAACACTTGCCTTGACAGTTAAATGAAAGCAGCAACAGCAACAACATAAAAACAGACGAGCACATAAGTAACAGAGGCAGTCATATGCATGACAGATAAAACAGTAGAAGCAACAAACAGGAGCAACAGAAGACGCTCCAAGATTCGCCCCGGAATACCACCAAGTGTCAATTACTGGTCGTGTCAGTAGGGAGGGAGAGAACTAATGTGGGGAGAAACTAGGTAGGAGCCAGTTACGGTGGAAAGGAGGGGAAAGGGACGGGAAACGGGAGCTAAGGAGGAGTAGAAAGACAGAGGAGAGGAGCTAAGGAGGAAAGAAATGGTAGGGAAGAGAAGCTAAGAAGGCAGGAAGGGGAGGGAAGAAACGTAAAAGTGGTAGGAGAAAGAATGAAAAAGGAGCTAAGGAGGAGAAATAGGGGTGAAAAAAGTGAGAGGAATTAAGAGGTCAGAGAGTTGAAGAGGAAGAAAGGGGAAAGAGTGTCATGGAGAGGCTGCAGGCCAGGGGATAAGAGGGACTGTCATCCTATTACCGAACACCTCGTCTCTCCAGAGCTGAACCCACTCCCCTCTCCAGAGCTGAACCCACTCCCCTCTCCAGAGCTGAACCCACTCCCCTCTCCACCCACCTCACCCTTCCTAGTCGAGGCTCAGTCCTTCAAGAGTGACCCCCCCATCACTTCTCCACATACTAAGCTCCTGCCCCCACCCTCTTCCCCTATCCCTTCAACTACCACATTTCCCCAACGCAGACAACAACGGAAAGAACCTTGGTTCAGCTCCCTGGCAAAAGATGCTTAGACAGATCTCCTTACAGATATAGGCAATAAAAAGTCATCTGGAAATGTGCAAGATAGTTTTTCTCTTAAGATCTTTATGTCAACTCAAAACACAAACTAATCTCAATGTTTGTCTGCACTCTGCCTTCCTTGCACTTGTTAATGTTTACCTAGCAGTATGTCACTACCTGGTGTTAGTCGACTTCACAAAGGGAATTTATTAGACCATTCCGACACATTTCATGGCCCCCTTCCCCCACCTCTCTTTTTCTCTATATCTCTCGAATTTGCAAAAATCTTTCAGACTTCGTTTAAAAATTCAACAACGTCCCCGGTAATTATAAAAAAAAAGCAAAGTACCATTAGCATGAGCACTCAGTGTTCTTTAAATGACGAGGTTAGATTCAAGTGTTAGATCAGAGGCCTTAAAAAAAAAAGCACCAGAGCTTTGGCAAAAATAAACATTGAGTGATATTTTGGCATGAGAGAAGTGATCCTTAAAAGTTTGTGGGTACACAGCTCTTCCAACCAGTCCGACACAGGAGTAATACGGAGATGTCTAGCCCCCTCACCAGCCTGTGTGTACTCATCTATTTGTACTCACGTGTTTGTAGTTGCAGGGGGCGATTTAAAGTTCCTGGCCTCTCCTCTTCACTGGTCGCTACTAGGTCCCCACTCTCCCTGCTTCATGAGATTTATCGTATCTCTTCTTAAAGCTACGTATGGATCCTGCCTCCACTACATCACTAGCCAGACTGTCCCACTTCTTGACAGCTCTATGACTGAAGAAATATTGCCTAACATCCCTGTGACTTATCTGAGTTTTCAACTTCCGGTTGTCACCCCTTCTCTGAAATATTTTGTCCCTATCCACATGTCGTTATCATGTCCCTATCCCTCCTGCCCTTCAGTGTCGTCAGGTGTGTGTGTGTGTGTGTATTGTGTAAGGGTCGAGCGAGTGGAGGAAGCATTTGTAACCAGCAAAGTTCTTCCCCTGGCACTCTGATCGCAGTTTTTGCTGCTAAGGCCGCTTATGTGACCTGACCATTACTTTCTACCTGGCTGACACTCCCTCGGGCCTACACTGCCAATGACGGAGACTCACAGGTGAAAAACGTTTGCAGTAGTAAACAGAAACCTGAAAAGAGAGGAGTAAAGCTCCTGTATCAGAGGTTATTCTAGATTGATATGTTTTCCACCTGCAGCAGTCTCAGATCCTGGCCACCCAAACTTGCTGTAAGTGGCCCTCCTGCAACATTCTCCGACGCTGGCCACTCCAGCGTGCTAATATATGGCCCTCCTGCAGTAGTCTCAGACCCTGGCCACTCCAGCGTGCTAATATATGGCCCTCCTCCAGCAGTCTTAGACCCTATCCTCAACGTCTAAGCAATTCTGGGTCAGCAGCGTCACTAATAGATGGGTCCAGGCTCGCGGTGGTTACCAGAGTTAACCAGTGTCACTGTCCACACCTGAAAGGTCATTGTAAGTCACTGACCTCAGAAATGATCATCAACAAAACCGACTATAAAACCGTTCGTCACACGTGTAAAGAGACGTCTTAACGTCATGCAAATTGTATGAGAAATGGTGGTAGTTGATGAGGTAGGCGCTGCAGGGTGCCAGCAGTCGCGGGTGATGTATTCAGCTGGGGTAAGTAACGAGGTACTTCTAGGTCTCAGGCAAGGGTGACATGCCAGGGGATGGAAGCAGAGGAGACGGTATTGAATGTCATAAGGCCGAGTCTCCCGTGAGTACTTTGTCAGGGTACACACAGGCGATGAGCGAGTGACATCAAATATCTACAAGACAAATGAGAAAGAAATATATCATGTCTCTTCATTCACTTATTTCCATGCCTTTGTTACGAGCCTTTATAACTTTAGCAAAGCCTCCTCTGCTCTTAGAAAACAAGGAGTGTTAAGGGTGGGGAAAAGAGAACTATCTGCACGAGCAAAATCCTTTATGTTGGAGTAAAGCAGAGGATTGGTTGGGAGGTGGAAAGTGTAGAAGCGGGGTTGAGCCTTCATTATATATTCCGGCCAGACGCGGCCCTGATTCCCCCTGCCACAGGAAACTACTCTTTGAACACGTGAGGAACGGTTTAATCTCGCCTCCGTGTTGCCCAGCGCCTCCAGTACCTCTTACTCTCCAGGACACACAGATGGACCTGGAAATGTTATTAGTATTACAACGGCGCCATAGTGAAAGGCATAAATCGTAAATGCTCACCTGGCGAGAGAAGAGTTAGGTTCATTAACAAGCAAGTCTAGCGGAATTTTCAGTGAGTTGCTCAGTATTTGTGCTGGCAGTGCCCCCTTGTTGACTCTCTCGCGCGAGTGCCTCAGAGCGACGTGTGAAGCGCGCCAAAAAGTTTACTGTTGGCACCGAGTTTGAGTTTCTTGTAGCGTGTTGTAGCACTCTGGCCCGGGGACCAGCACAATGCAACACAGCTTGTTGCAGCACTCCTGCGGAGATCAACACAAAGCAACACAGGTTGGTATAGCATTCATTCAGGGACCAACACAAAGCAACACAGCTTGCTGCAGCGCGCTCACACGGGGACCAACACAAAGCAACAACACCTTAAACACTTGTAACCTGATGCTGTACAAGTCTGGCCATACTCTTAATCCCACTAATGTAGGAAGGAAAGGAGGAAAAACGTTTTTATGATGTGGATAATAGGTTCGTATCGCGTGAACAATAGCCGCACACGGCCCTACCTGCCTGGTAAACACTAGGCGCTCCGAACTCTGTTGGAGCTCGCTAATTTTGTTTATTCATCCACTTAAAGTTGGTCTCATAGATGAATAACAGATGTTTAGACTTGATTGAGATTAAGCGGATATAGAATTATTTAGATTTTGAATTATGTTACACCGAGTTACTCGCTGCCAACAATACTAGTGAGATTGGTGTCAATTTCTTGGTGATGGTGGTATTTTGTTTGCCAGAAAAGATAATAACAATATCTGACGCGCTCAGTAGAGGTTTTGGTCATTTGACTGAGCCCTTCCACTGGCTTACCTTTTCACAACGTGGAAAAAAAAGCTAAAGTTCACATCATAACATGCGAGTAAGTTTTCCACGTCATACAAAGAACAATATAGTAGCAGCTTTTATTTATTATTTCTACTTAATGGGCCGTGAAGGAACAACAACAGTCAACCTGGTTTGGGGAGGTGGAGTGCATCCTTTTGTCTGGTGTTGAGTGAAGCGTGGAGAGGTTCAGCCTCTCCCATAGTCCACCATTAAGCTGGGTCCTGCGTGCTATCCCGGCCTCTCCGGCCTCCTCCGGCCCGCCATTGTCGACCACCTACCCGGAATTAAAAGAGGAGTGGTAGAGCACCGGAGGAACGGAAGAAGTAGGTGGAGGTTGGAGGAGGTGCTGCTACTGGAGTACAGTGGGGAGATGAGAAGGCTGGCTGAGGCTAAGGGTAAGACGGAGGGCAGCTTCCATTGAGACTGGTGGGGCCAAGTTTGTATTTCTTCGCCATGGGACCTAAGGCGGCCTTTGACTTCCCTGCTTGCCCAATTAGCGCCAGTGGTGCCACGGTCCTGACCTGTGTGTGCCACTCTCGTGTGCCCCTCGACGGCTTTCTCAGAAGGTTTGTTGAAGTTTAATTAGCGGGTGTAGCTGCTGACATGTTGACAGTGCGAACTGACTTTCCGGCAGACTTTAGATTTTAGAAACTTACTTAAAATGAATCAATATACAGAGAATGAAGAAGGGAGTGTCTTCCCTGGCAGCACTGCAGGGAAGCGAGAGAGGTTATAACCCAGTTTGTTGAGGTGAATTTGAGGGTTTGTGGTTGCTTTCACGGCTACAAACACGAGTAAACAAAGGTTTAGAAGGGGGAGTCGGGTGGCGGCTCTCCACCTCTCCCCTCACTCCTCCCCTCGCCTACACAAGCCACCACCGACGCCACACCAAACGGAGGTGGTCGGGGTTGTAAGCTGTGCTGGAATAAATGTCATTAATGCCGTATCTAGGAAGTTCTTTGTATTAAAAAGCCATAACTTTAGAGGCATTACTGCAGACGCCTCTCACAGATCTTTGTGTCTGTCTGGACGATTGTTAATGAGCAAAGCATAAACCAGGTGCCTGAGATGGGTCACAACCAAGCTTGCCATCCTCAGAGGACCATTAGTTACCGTGAACCCTGCGCCAGGAGGCGACGCAGCCGGAAGCCCGTGAGGGAGGGTTCCTGAATCTGGGTAATAAGATAAGGAGTTTGGGTGCCTCAGGGCAAGTTCCCACGCATTACCTGGGCACTGACCTGCACGTGTCTTGCTTTCCCACGAGGCACCTTGCATGTGTAGTCTCAAGCTCATCAGCTCCTCCACACCTCCTTATGTACCACACCTACGTACCCCTTCCCCACCACCCGCACAGCTTCTGCCTAACTTAGTCACTTATTATCCTTCTGTCACCTCTCAGCTGTTTCGAGGCCAGGTTGCTTTGTTTATCTGTTCAACCAGACTGTCGCTGATAAATCGGCCCGCTGGTCCTCACAGCCGTCACTGCCTGGCTGATTCTTCTGGCTACAACCTACGACTGGTAAAAAGTCTTATACAAGGACAGAATTAAGGAACTGATCATACAAGGTTAGGTACTGATCACACTTTTCACAACTCTAAATAATCTGACGTTTTGAAAATAAATAAATAATATATATATATATATATATATATATATATATATATATATATATATATATATATATATATATATATATATATATATATATATATATATATATAAAGCGTATTATGAGCTTCATCAGTGAGACCTAAAAATGGATGCCTTCTGGTCCAGTAAGCTCAATGAGACTATAACCCTTGACTTTTGTAAGTGTATCTACGACCCAGACACTACCAAGACAAACCCATAAGGTTTTTCAAGAGGAACTAGACCACTACCTGGAACAAGTGCTGTATCAACTAGGCTGTTATAGCTGTGTGGGCCTGAGGGTCGCTAGGAGCAGCAGCTTGGTTGATTAGACAATCAATAAGGTAGTTTGGCCTCAGGCTAGGCTGTAAGGGGTAGACGAACCCTAATAACCAGTCTCAGGTTAGTCACAAGAGCCGCGGGTTAAGTCTACCTATCTATACATCATTTTGTCAGGTCACTGTAGCAGGAGAGTAGGCACCACTTTCCCAGACTTGCTTTTTACTAGGCTGGGTGTGTCTCCACACGGTGTTGGCACTCTGAATGCATCCACGGTAACTAATGCCGTTTCAAGGAACACTAAAGAGCGTGTCAAAAGGCATACGACATCTCTTCATTGATCATAAGCACACCTTCCATGGTGAAAAGGCACGATGAAATATGACGCTCCATAACATTAATAAATAACATGAGGACGGGCGGACATCTGAGAACGAAAGGATCAGCCTCATCCCAGTATGGCTGCTGGCTTAACTCTGTGATTAATGTAGTGGGGTTAACATTTTGTCCTTGGTTAGGAGGCTGCTTGACCTCCCGCGTGTCAAGGTTTATCATCAGCTGAAGGAAAAATACCTCGAGTGATAGTGTGTTGTTGTTGTTCAGTTAGAGCTCAGCAAGTAGTTTGTTGTTATTGTTGTTGCATCATTTTTTGGGGAAAAACTGCAGCGTCTTGGGATGTTGGTGATGGTGTATCAGTGTTGGTGATGGTGTATCAGTGTTGGTGATGGTGTATCAATGTTGGTGATGGTGTATCAGTGTTGGTGATGGTGTATCAGTGTTGGTGATGGTGTATCAGTGTTGGTGATGGTGTATCAGTGTTGGTGATGGTGTATCAGTGTTGTGAGGTATAAGTTTTAGCAGAGAACTACAGCGACCTACAGTACTGATCCATCAGTCTTACTGGAGAACTACAGTGACCTACAGTACTGATCCATCAGTCTTACTGGAGAACTACAGCGACCTACAGTACTGATCCATCAGTCTTACTGGAGAACTACAGCGACCTACAGTACTGATCCATCAGTCTTACTGGAGAACTTCTAAGTTCTTCTCACTCTTCAGACTCTTGACTGATGAAGACACTTGCCTGTGCCTTCAACCCTCCCCTCAGGTCCCAGACCTTGCGGTGTGATACATAAATTGCTGTTCCTTGGGTAATGTAGCACAACTTAGCATGTTTTACAGCCTGATGTAACGAAGGCTCTCTCCTCTGTGGTGTTACTTAACATCACCGCCATCCATCAACATCTGGCGAAGCAAATCCACTATGATACTAACCAGATCATTCACCTTCATTACCACCATTATCATCTTGTTCGCCCGGCCAATCAGATCCTTCGTAATATTGTCAAATTAGAGAAATTATGTGGGAAGTGGTGACTTATGGGCGCTGAGGAGCGCATTTTAAACTCTCGTAATTTGATTTTACCGACAGCCTGGATGAGCACCGATCACGCCCTTGTGACCTTCTGCAATATGGCGCATTATGGCCCGCCACGCCGGAACACACATGGCCGAGATTCCCCGTTTCAAAATATGATTAATCGCGAGGGATGACCTTTCCTCCACTACAATTAAAGCCTTCGGGGGATGACGCTAATTACCCCGTAGAAGCCCCGAGAGTGGAAATCGTGAGGATAAACCACGGAGGAGTGGACCATATTGCCTGCTGGACCATGTTGCCTGCTGCCCACAACACCTGGCTGACCGCGTCCGCTTCGCTGACTTGAAGTCTGCGATTGAAGCCCCGAGGATTCACCGCCTGTGCTGGAAACCTCATGGGAACTGGTTACTTTTTTTTAACAAAAATCAAGGTTAGACTGATAAAAAAAGTAAAATGTATTTATTTCGAAGATCCTTTTCTCTCTCGACCCGAATAATGTCATTATAATAAAAAATCCGAATCTGTTATATTATGAAACAGGTATTACAGGTCATCACAAGTAACAAAGACATCACAGGTAATCATAAGTAACACAAGTAACACAGGTAACCACAGATAACATCTTTGTCTGTCCGAGACTCTGGAGCATGGCGGCTAGCAGTGTGTCATGAACAAGTCGTGTGAGGTTGAGCACCAGCTCTCAGTGCTTGACCTATCGTGCCACTGATGAATAAGACACATGCGCAACACCTGGGTATCTTTATTGCCGAATAAAGATACCCAAGTGTCGCACATGTGCCTCATTCGTCAACTTATCTGCATTAGCGGACAAAAAACATTAAGGGTGGTATCACCTTCTGCCGTGTGTGTGTGAAACGGAAGGATATTAAAAGTTTTGCACTCTGGCAGGAAGGACTGCTGGTCTGTAGGGATGGAGGGCAAATATTTCACACTTATACATTCTATTTTCCTGTCTCTTGCAAAACATTTCTCATTTCTACGGTATTTCCAATATACGAGTCCTGGTCTGAGAATCGGCCGCAGGGGTGTTGATCTTCATTAAGAGATGGCATATATAACAGATATGGTGCGGCAGTTGCTATCCAGTGGGTTGAGCCCTGCGGGAGTATTTCCTGTGCTGGGTGGTGGGAGACTAGCCGGCCCACCTTGTGCTGGGGTGGGTTCCCACGCTCGTGTCAGGCTCCACCTCCACGGCGGCACCCACCTCCTCCGACCACCCTAAAGAACGTACGATTGGCAACGAATTAAGGGATAACAGAGCCCCTCTGCCAGACGTTGCCCTCCCGTTAATGTAATTTGGTTATTGGCGGTTAATTAAAGGGTAATTATGACCACATTAATGAAGTAGTGAGACATATGCTACACTGGCGAACTTAGAAATGAATTTTGTTATACAGATGAGAAAATACTGAAAAAGCTGACCCGGACAGACGGTGTTGTAGCCACTCCAAAAAAAAAAAAATACTTGAGATATTTAATGCAGGATAAAGTAACCCAGGATAATCCAGGAAAGCCAGTCCATGTGGCTTATTTCCACTAGAGTCCTTTGATTCTCTTCCCCAGTGTCTCTGGGAGGTGGTCTCCCGGCCATGGGCCAGAAGAGCCTGGCCCATGGCCGGGCTCCGAGAGTAGTAAGACTCTCGAAACTCATAAAAGGTATATCAAAGGGTTCATGAAAACCTTGAGCTTCCTGGTCACACTTATGGTTTACAGTAATAATTCCATTATTGTAAAGTAATAAAAGGAGAGAAATACATTGAGAAGATTTCTTAACACCTGGAACAGTGAGACTAAGACGACATATTTATGTACCTGGATACTCACCTAGTTGTTGCTCCTGGGGTCGATTCACAGCTCCTGGCCCCGCCTTTTCACTGGGTGTGTGTGAGTGGGGGTGGGGTGGGGGTGTGGGGGTGGGTGGGTGGTGAGTTTAATGTGGGGGTAGATGCAGTGTACTAGTACATGCAGTGTGGGGGTAGATGCAGTTTGTGAGGGTAGATGCAGTGTGTGGGGGTAGATGCAGTGTGTGGGGGTAGATGCAGTGTGGGGGGTATGGTGAGGCTACACCCCTGGAATCTTACGAGATCTCTTACCACTGCTAACATTACCAAGTGACACCCAATAATTATAATGTCAGTAATCAACGAGGTGAGTGAGAGAGCTGGCTTGGTGGTGGTGGTGATGGTGGTGGTGATGGTAGTGGTGGTGATAGTGGTGGTGGTGATGGTGGTGGTGGTGATAGTGGTGGTGGTGATGGTGGTGGTGGTGGTGGTGATGGTAGTGGTGGTGATGGTGGCGGTGATGATAGTGGTGGTGGTGATGGTGGTGATGGTGGTGGTGGTGATGGTAGTGGTGGTGGTGATAGTGGTGGTGGCCTCCTCCACCAGCGCACCTCACCTGTAACCCTGTCTCACTCCTCCAGTAGTCACCCATTATTTTAAAGGATGCTCTAAGCCCGTAGGGGCCATACAGAACCTGGCGAATAGACGGTAATAATATTTGACTCAACGAAAATGAGAATATCTCCCGTTTACTGGATCAAGAACCCTTCACCAGCATCAAGGTACATGCAAATATTAACCGCAAAGTAAAATACACGAAAAACTACCAGATATTCCTTAGGAAACGCTTTAAACCTTCTAAACCCAAGCCGGTGGACAAATCAGATGAGCGAGGATTCGAACCGTGGTCCTGACATGTATCAGGACCACCGCCGCACCAGAGTAACGAAACTTACAAATCGGTAGACTTGTGTGTCACCGGCAACGACTCTGACCCCCCACCGTCTCTTCCCACAGACCCCAGAAGCCTTTCAAGCCAGCGGGTTAAGTGGTTAGGTATCTGCTGGCTTACCCCAGCTACGTTTTGCAACTCATTAAAAAATAGGTTATGTGGGCCGCTAATAGCAACAGTCTGGCGGATCAATCATCGAAACAGCTTGGCTGCGAGTGTAAAAGACCCCTTGAAACCTGTCACTGGTAACATCACAGGATGTGTTAATAGAAGTATATGCGCTCGTCTGCGGTGTGTTGGTAGATGCGTAGGGGGTTAGGTGGCAGATGGTGGTAAGTTAGGTCAGGTGGCAGGCGGTGGTGGTGGTGGTGGTAGCGCGTGTGTTAGGTGAGTGGGGTCGGTGGGGCCGCTAGGTGCTCGTGACCCGCCTCAGGCACCTAGTGTGCTACTCAGCACCATAGTGCGGTACTCAGCAGCCGTGGAATGTAACCTGTCCCTGCTGTCCAGTTCCTCTCCCGTTACTGCCGCTTGACTGACACCGACTTACAGGAAGTTTCTTATATACGCACGCAGGCAACAACGCACATGCACTCATCCATAGGGTGCGTGCGTATGCTGAGATATCGCTGTTACGTGTCTGGAAATCTCACACAGACTAACTTTCATCTCATACCTGGGGACGTAGATCACCGTCCAGTTCCCATTAAGTCCCCACCTAGATTATCTTCCAGTACCCATTAAGCTCCAATCTCGATCATCTTCCACTGCCCATTAAGTCCCCACCTAGATCGTCTTTCAGTACCCATTCTCCACTAAGTAACAAATGAGTCACCATAACTTTAGCATTGATGTCAAGTGTGATGTACAGTTCATATACACGTCACCTACACGCTTAACTTCAACTGTCAACCTGTGACATCTTTAACTGAAATCAACTGACATCATCAGCTGTCAGTGCGCGACGTCTGCAACAAAGAAGTCAAATACATTCGTTAAGCTTTCTTGTTTGAGTGGTGAAGTCTTACTTCAATTCTCTCTCTCTCTCTCTCTCTCTCTCTCTCTCTCTCTCTCTCTCTCTCTCTCTCTCTCTCTCTCTCTCTCTCTCTCTCTCTCTCTCTCTCGCTCTCTCTCTCTCTCTCTCTCTCTCTCGCTCTCTCTCTCTCACACACTCACTCTGTAAACAAGGTCAGCTGTTTCGGCTTCTTTACTTTCTCCAACCTTTTCCCTCTCTGCCCATGTAATACCAGCAACAACACATCCCAGTTTTCACTGTTATGCCTTCCCCCTCCCCCTTCCCTCCCTTTTCCCTTGACATACCAGCAGCAGGAGATTCCCCCTTTCACTGCCACACTTAACCCATAACCCCCCTTGCCTTTCCTTTCACTGCCACACTTAACCCATAACCCCCCTTGCCTTTCCTTTCTCTTGCCTTGTGTTGCGTGCGCCGAGTGCGTATGTATTTATGCAACGCACGCATGACGCACCACAATTCTGTGATGTTTTCTCTGTGCCTCTGTATGATTTCCTTCCAGAAAGGCACCTTGATGCTCCTGAGGGGCTCTAGATGCAAGGAATTTGAGCTAATACCCTCTTTTCAAAATAATAATAATAAATTAAGATGTGGTTTGTGTTGGAGATCTATTTTGTCCTCGTTCGCAAAGGAAGATACGGAAGTTTGGTTAGTTTTTCTTCATGTACAAGGGGAATTACCAGCAATAGGGGACTTGGCAAGTACCTCGAGTCAGTTCCTGATCAGCCGGACTGTGGCTTGTACGTTGGACTACGTTCGGCCAGCGGTTACAGCCAGGTTGATCAGGCCTTGAACTTCCAGGAAGCCTGGTCTGGGGGTCGGATCCCGGAGGGCGTTGACCCCCCAAAAGCACCTTCAGGTATCCTTCAGGTAGGAAGATAAGAAACAGTAACGGTACTAGTACCGAGTCCTGGGGTACTAAACATTCTGTTTTACTGAGACGACCTTCAGTTTACTACCTCTCTATGTGATCTCTCAGAAATTTCATTATCCCTTTCCATGTTTTTTTTTTCCCTTTCTATGCCTATTGACCTAATGGGATGTCACACCATGGTCACATTGGTTAAATCCCTGTATAAAATCCCAACAGATGTTAAAAAAAATCTAATTTCTTATTTTTTTTTGCAGGTGTGTATTGCTGATGGCAGACAGACCACTTTGCAGGTGGGCTGTGTAGTGCTGGTGACAGACAGCCTAGAAGGTGGGTTGAATGAAGTGCTGGTGGCAGACAGTCTGTCTTATAGGTGGGTTTTGTGTAGTGCTGGTAGCAGTCGTCCACGACGGTAAGCAGACAGCTGCAAGCCTCAATAGACAGCCATACTGCGAGTGTACGTTCTACAGCATTGACAATACCCTAGCAGTTTGTAGTAGTATTAAGTGTAGTAGTGGTGACATAAGCAGTTGACGTGGAAATAGTAACAGAGTAGCAACGGCAGCAGCATTATTAATAATAGTAGTAGCATTAGTAGTAATTTTAGCAGTAATAACAGCGGTAGTAGTCGTAATAATAGCAGCAATATTGGTAAGAGAACAACATTAACAGCAGCAACGGCAGTTGCATAAACAACAACAGTCGTTCTTCACCCACGAATGACGAAGGTGTACAACATAACATGGATATCCTCGAGGTTGTCGCTGTACCAGCATCGTCTCCAGCAGGTCTGTTGTAATCTACTGTGCGTATACCAGAGTACTGGTCTGAGTCCGGGTCGCGGGGGTCTTTACCCTCCGAAATCTCCTCCCTGGTATTCCGGTATTCCCTTTGTCTTTATACACATCTAACGTTACCGTGACCCATTTTGAGAGTTTCTTCATTTCAGAAGCCTTGCCTGAAAGCAGACTTCCTTATTGACTGATTGGCCAATCAGGTTGTTGGTGCCAGCAGCCCGCAGGCCTGCATGGCCATGACAGCCTGATTGATATGCTCTTTTGGCTAATGTTTGAGAACCAGCATTGTTTTCTAGTTAATTTGAAACTGGTGACTGACAGGATAATTTCAAGGATGGTTCCTTGATGCCAGTGAAGGGCTCTTGATTCAAGGAATTATAGCTACTCTCCCCTTCCTTGGATCATGCACTAAGTCGGCGGCTTAATGGCGAAATATTTGGTTTTGTGAAGAAACAGACATAATACTAGTGAAATATGGTGTTGAATGTCCGTAGAGTTACATTTATGGCCTGATCTAGTGTAGTTTTGTGTGGTGGTGGTAATTGTGGTAGACGTAATGCAAGAGGTAGACGTCTATCACTATCGAGATGGTCACCCATCACCACGCCCACCACCACTACACTCCCGTCAACGCCCACCTACACCCACCACAATACCCACCTCCGCCCACCACAATACCCACCTCCACCCACTTCCATGCTCACCTCCCACCATCCTGCTAATCATCACTATTGCATGTGCTCACCACACTTACCTCCACCCACCTCCACCCACCTCCACCCACCTCCGCCCACAAGGAAATTTAAGAAAATATAATGAAAATTGCCTTTTTCTTATTTGCATGAAACAGTTGATCAAAACTGAAAAAATTATGAGAGAGAAAATTGACCTCAAAAACGATATGTGATCGACCCCCCAAAAAACTAACATAGAACTGTTTTGTCATCAACTTCTAAATATGTGAATGAACCTGGAAAAAATAAAATAGCTTTTTTTTTTTTAAAGCTTAGTAAGTAAATATAGCTCTGTAATATGGTAAAATCGTCTTTATTTAATAAGTTTCACTACTCTCTATTAAGCAGTTTCTTAGGGTAATGTGTATATATATATATATATATATATATATATATATATATATATATATATATATATATATATATATATATATATAATATATATATATAGTATGATTTTTAAGCAATATTGGAAAGTTTTAGAAATCGAAAATTGTAAGCTACCACCTCCGCCCATCTCCACGCCCACCTGCGCCCATCTCCACACCCACCTGCGCCCATCTCCACGCCCACCTGCGCCCATCTCCACACCCACCTCCGCCCATCTCCACACCCACCTCCGCCCATCTCCACACCCACCTCCGCCCATCTCCACACCCACCTGCGCCCATCACCACACCCACCATCCTCTTGCCCACTTCCGCCCACTTCAACGGTATAGATATTAATTGGATCTCTAATGCCTGCCTCTCCTCCCTCTGGTAATTGGCTCGCAAATAAGAAAATAGGGAAAGTATGACCCATGAAGAGTGAAAATGTTTTATTCATAACCTTTAACGTGGTGGGTGTAGGGGGGTCTAGGAGGAGGGGGAGAATAGGCTCCTAGACTGGGGGGGGCAGAGGGGAAGGTGAGGGGAGACAAACACCAAACAAGCCTGACCTAGGTAAAGGTATTAGTGCGGTGTCAGAGATTTAGTGCCACACAGCACTGTGCTGGCACCTTGACTGTGTGCCAGCCTTGCAGCGCGCAGACACACACACACACACACACACACACACACACATGCAGGTGAGGCAGGATCCATACATAGCTTTAAGAAGAGGTTCGATAAAACTCATGGAGAAGGGAGAGAAGGGACCTAGTAGCGACCACCGAAGAGGAGAGGCCAGGAGCTATGAATCGACCCCTGCAACTACAACTAGGTGAGTACACGCACACACACAAGCACTAACCACAGCAGAAGTACACCCAGGTGTCAAGAGTATCTTCCGCTGGGCAATGGGGCGTTCAAAAACCATTATCATTCATGTTCACTGCGTTGTCTTGCCCTGGAGACGTTTTGCTCCTCAAGGGTGCTAGTTCGCTGCAGATCTGGAATAAATTCTTCCAATATTTTGGCAGGTTTATATCTTTATATATCTTTCTCGCCTTTGTTCCAGGGAGTACCTCTTCAGGGATTTTAGGCATTGCCTGTAATTTTTTTTTTTAATTTATGTAGGCAGGGACAGAAACTATTATTAAGGGCTATTTTGAAACCGAAATTAGAATGTCTGTGTTTATTCATTTCGTTATTTAAACTAGAACAAAATTTTCAAGAGAACCTTGTCTTCTCTCTCTCTCTCTCTCTCTCTCTCTCTCTCTCTCTCTCTCTCTCTCTCTCTCTCTCTCTCTCTCTCTCTCTCTCTCTCTCTCTCTCCCTCTCTCTCTCTCTCTCTCCACTTTCAGTTTCTTATTCCTTTACTCTCCGCCCACCTTCCTCCGCCCACCTTCCTCCGTCCACCTTCCTCCGTCCTCCTTCCGTCCAGTGCCTACCTCCTGCAATACGTAAACAGTTCTGCCAGAGACAATCCAGCAACAGCACCGAGCAGACACATTCTTGACGGTGTCTCTGGAGACAGCGGCGCTCGAGTAGAGTTTCCCCCCCTCTCTCTCTTGCTGTTTGATGACGGAGGATCGAGCCTGCTGGTGCTGGACGAGCCACAAAAAGGTTTTCTCGCTTACCATAAAATAACAGAAATAAATAATTACTTGTGATAAATGATATCTCACTCACCACCTTCCCTCCCACGCCACCTCCTACCCCCGTCCCACGCCACCTCCTACCCCCGTCCCACGCCACCTACCCCGTCCCACGCCACCTCCTAACCCCCGTCCCACGCCACTTCCTACCCCGTCCCACGCCTACCACGCCACCTCCTACCCCGTCCCACGCCCACCACGCCACCTCCTACCCCCGTTCCACGCCACTTCCTACCTCCTGTCCCACGCCTTCCTCGCAACTTCCCCTCTTAATCTACCTTCCACGCCCTATACTTCCCACGCCACCTCCCACTTCCCACACCTCCCACGCAACTTTTCCCCCAATCCCACACCTCCCACGCCACTTTTCCCCCAATCCCACACCTCCCACGTCATTTTTCCCCAATCCCACACCTCTCACGCCACTTTCCCCAATCCCACACCTCCTACGCCACTTTCCTCCAATCCCACACCTCCCACGCCACTTTTCCCCCAATCCCACACCTCCTACGCCACTTTCCCCCTATTCCACACCTCCCACGCCACCCCCTCTCCGTCCACACCTCCCAGGGGAAGATGTGACTATCAAAATCCACCACGACACTTGGAATGACAGCCTGATATGAAGTCGAAAATCTTGGATTACGCTGGATTTTTGGTGCCTCCCTCTGGGTGTTGGTGTGGGGGAGACAGGGGGAAATAGTGGGGGGGTGAGGGTGTTAGGGGTATGGAAGACTGGGGAGGGGAAAGGGGGTAACTGAAGAGCAAGCTATCATCGCCCCTGCGAAGGGAGGACCCAGGGTGTTGATGCGTGGTTTCCTTCCCTGGTGGCTGTGGCCTGGTGGTCCCCTGTGGCCCCCAGTGGTCGTCCCCAGGCTGCAAGCCCATATGCGTTACGTCGTGTTGTGTTAGCAATGTGTGTGTGTGTGTGTATGTGTGTGTGTGTGGTCGATCATGTATGTTAATGACGGTGGTGTGTGTGTGTGTGTGTGTGTGTGTGTGTGTGTGTGTGTGTGTGTGTGTGTGTGTGTGTGAAATCATCTATTTGTACTAATGTATTTGTGGTTGCATGGATCGAGTAACAGCTCCTGACCCCGCTTCACTGGTGTGTGTGTGTGTCCCTAGGAGCCTGGTCCTGGTGAAGGAAGGGAGCCTGGTCCAGGTGAAGGAAGGAAGCCTGGTCCAGGTGAAGGACGGGAGCCTGGTCCAGGTGAAGAAAGGGAGCCTTGTCCTGGTGAAGGATGGGAACCTGGTCCTGGTGAGGGAAGGAAGCCTGGTCCTGGTGAGGGAAGGGAGCCTGGTCCAGGTGAAGGAAGGAAGCCTGGTCCTGGTGAGGGAAGGAAGCCTGGTCCTGGTGAAGGAAGGGAGCCTGGTCCAGGTGAAGGAAGGAAGCCTGGTCCAGGTGAAGGAAGGGAGCCTGGTCCAGGTGAAGGAAGGAAGCCTTGTCCTGGTGAAGGATGGGAACCTGGTCCTGGTGAGGGAAGGAAGCCTGGTCCTGGTGAGGGAAGGGAGCCTGGTCCTGATGAAGGAAGGAAGCCTGGTCCTGGTGAAGAAAGGGAGCCTGGTCCAAGTGAAGGAAGGAAGCCTGGTCCAGGTGAAGAAAGGGAGCCTGGTCCAAGTGAAGGAAGGGAGCCTGGTCCTGGTGAAGGAGACTCATGATGTGTTTGTCATCATTTCCGCTTGGTGAACCACAAATCTGAGAGTAGATTTTTATCGCAAGTCTGAGAGAGCGAGCGACAGGAAAACAGAGGTGAAGGGTAGGTAGGAGGAAAAGAGAGTATAGCTTGAAAAGGTGGGGTGAAGAGATAGGAAGGA
This sequence comes from Cherax destructor, assembly GCA_009830355.1. Classification (NCBI taxonomy): domain Eukaryota; kingdom Metazoa; phylum Arthropoda; class Malacostraca; order Decapoda; family Parastacidae; genus Cherax; species Cherax destructor. Next base: position 295,275 of record WNWK01000166.1, on the reverse strand, counting down.
GGGGATGTTGGTGCAGTGATAAGGGGGAAGGAGAAACCTGTAACATTATTGCTGTATCCTGGGACAGTGCACACTGTACACTGTCCCAGGATAGTGTACAGTGTATTCATCCCTAGAAGAATTTTAAAAATAATTGTGAAAGTCTCTTTCAGCAGGAGACACACAAACAAAATTGCAGATATCAACAAAGTCTTGCAGTGGACATCGAAAATTAAGGTGATGTTCAGTGGTGGGGAGTTCCAGAACTCATGACGTACAGAGAACACACACAGCAGGGAACACTGTCTCTTAGAGCTGAAGGAACACGTAAACTTGGGATTAGTTATGACACATGATCTATGGTTTAGTGCAGTTTATTTAAGGATTTCTTTCTCCAACCACCATGTGCAGTAATACCACATACCCTCACCACCCTGTGCAGTAATACCACATACCCTGTGCAGTAATATCACATACATACCACATACCACATAGGTCTGGTCACAGACCGGGCCGCAGGGGCGTTGACCCCTGGAACTCTCTCCAGGTATACCCTCACCACCCAGTACAGTAATACCACATACCCTCACCACCCAGTACAGTAATACCACGTACCCTAATGATCCCATATTTAGTTTAGAAGAAAATTTGAAGTGGAATCTAAGCCAAAATAAGAGGTAAGATATAGAGTCAAGTTATTTTATATCAATTTAAGGAGAATCAACGTCTTAATTAAATATTCAACAAGTAAAACTAATAAATCAATTTGAAACTGGCCTGTTCAGTGTGCCTGTTGGTGCCAGCATGTTGCTCGCCACCCTATGAGAGAACCGCACAACCCAGTATTAGGCAACTACCCTTACCTCGTAGAACCCGGGATTAGAGAACATGGTAAACGTAGTAGACACAGTAGAACATAGTAGACGTAGTAGACACAGTAGAACATAGTAGACGTAGTAGACACAGTAGAACATAGTAGACGTAGTAGACACAGTAGAACATAGTAGACGTAGTAGACACAGTAGAACATAGTAGACGTAGTAGACACAGTAGAACATAGTAGACGTAGTAGACACAGTAGAACATAGTAGACGTAGTAGACACAGTAGAACATAGTGGACGTAGATGTAAGATGTAGCTAGGGTCAGAAAGATGACGGTGGGTAACGAGAACCTTATAATCAAGTCATGCCAGTGATGTTGCGCTCTAACGTCAACAATACTGAAGAATATAGAAGGCGCGGTACCGTGACTGGGACAATATACAAATAACCCCCAAATACAGAGAAACTTGTGTTTCGGTCCGACTTGGTCCATTAACAAGTCACACTGACACACGACGGTGAAGGAGCCAGTGTATATATAGGGGGAGGGTAGGAACGGGCAGAGAGAGGAAGAAGTGGAGTAGTGGTAAAGGTAATGCTGATAGTGGAAGTAGTGGTAGTAGTAGTAGGGTGAGTAGTGGTAGAAATGGTCCAAGTCGGGGCGAAACGTCGTCGTAAGCTCCTCTCTTCTATGTGCGGGTTACTTGTGTCTAGAATATTGTTCTGTGTACAGAGACTGTTTACTGCCAGGATACAGTCAATACAACATCTTGACGAATGCCTCTGGAATGGAGGTGGAATACCTGATATAAAATATACCTGGAAGATACTTGAGAACTGTTCAAAATCTGATACGAGATACGAGAGAAAGAGCAAAATAAATCTAGTGAAAAACAAGAGGTGTCGTGGGCACAATACGAAAACACTGAATCAACATCCTTAATCCCAGACTTTTCAACATGATACCAGCATGTATCTGAAGTATTGCTGAACGAGGATAGAAGCCTACAAAAGAAAATTGGATGACTATCTCCGAGAATTGCCAGATGAAACAAGCTGTGATGGATTGAACCAGAGGGCAGCTAACAGAGAGTGTGTTGTGACCAGGTTGAGCTGCAAGCATAGAACTCACGAACCAGGTGACTGTGTGTGTGTGTGTGTGTGTGTGTGTGTGTGTGTGTGTGTGTTTGTGTGTGTGTCACCAGTCCGAGGGGAGAGGGGTGGAGGGGAAGACGAGACGCCGCCATCAAAATGCACTTAGTACGCACACACACAACAACAATTAGATTTAGACGGCTGCACAAAGTCGACAAGGCCTAAAACCCCAAGTTTTTGGCCCTTCCAAACACACACACACACACACACACACACACACACACACACACACACACACACACACACACCGGCCCTTCCTTCATTGATCACCAAATTATAAAAAAATGGGTTAGACGTCTTAGATTAGTGTCAAGTTTGCCAGTAAATCCGTTACTTCTTTAATATTAAAGGGCTCTTGGTTCAAGGGACTGGGGGCTTTCTTTCCTTTCCTCGAATCAAATCTGAGTACCTCCTATTTTCAGGCGTTGTACGACTTTTTCTTTGGCTCTGTGACCTTTGGTTCTGTCACCTTTGGCCCTATGACCTTTGGTTCTATGACCTTTGGTTCTATGACCTTTGGTTCTATGACCTTTGTCTATGTGACCTTTGGCTCTATGACCTTTGGCTCTGTGACCTTTGGGTCTGTGACCTTTGGCTCTGTCACCTTTGGCCCTATGACCTTTGGTTCTATGACCTTTGTCTATGTGACCTTTATCTCTATGACCTTTGGCTCTGTGACCTTATGCTCTGTGACCTTTGGCTCTGTGACCTTTGGCTCTGTGACCGGCGATAAAGACCATAGTAATTCACACCAAAAAAAATCCCAAAACTGCCACTCAGTATTACATGAAGAAGAATTCCTTGCAAATAAATGTAATTACATACGTTGGAATTCGTCCGTATTGAATTTAAAACCCTAGTGTCTCCCATAACTCCCCCCTGTCAACTCCCCTTCCCTCAATCCTTCCCCTCTCCCTTAACCCACTCTCATCCCCCCATCCCTCAACACCCTCCTCCCTCAGCCCACCTTCCGTCAATCCTCTCAACTACCCCCGTTTTTCAACCCCACTTTCCCTACCCCCCAGCTTAATGCAGCGATCGTGTTATCGTCACTATTTTCTGGGATATTGACACCCGATCGTATGCATAAAAAAAAAAGTCTTTTGATTGGTGGGACATAACAGCAATTAGCAAATCACAACACGGCGCGAACTGACCGGTGGCTCGCGCCGCCGCAGGAAACACGGAAGTGTGAACGGTAGTTCCGTAACGCCGCCGGAGGAAAAAAAAATTGTGAGCACTTAGCAGTGCTACTGTTGGTGTACCTTTGACGAGTATTGAGAATTTTCCTTACTTTCCCTCAGCGCGGCCCTGGGCTTGGCTTGGCTTGGCTTGGCTTGGCTTGGCTTGGCTTGGCTTGGCTTGGCTTGTCTGGTGTCGGGTAGAACTTGGGCGGTGAAGCGGCGGTGAAGTGGAATCTCGTCACATTACATTACTCCAATTTAGTGTTTTGTTCTTCATAAATATGGAAATATGTTCACCCGGACTGGCTTTGTTTTGGTCGTGGCCACCTGCCCGAGGTGGGGGGGCGGCCTCCTGGTGTAGGGAGGGGGCGATGCTCCTGGGGAAGAGTGTAGGAGGGTGTAGGGAACAGCGCTCTTTGGGAGGAAAAGGGCAGGAATCATGGGGTAGGGAAGGTTGTGGGGGGGAAGTTACGAGTGGAAGAATGAGAGTGGGGGAGAGGGGTTGTTGTGGTTGGAGAATGAGAGGGGGAAGGTTTTATATATTGGGGATAGGACGTGTGCATGTTGTTGAGGGAGGAAGGTTGGAGGAAAGAGAATTTACCTTATGGACACCTCAGAGATGTTTTCGGGGTTCAAAGCCCCCGCGGTTCGGTCCCAGAGCAGACCTCCTAGTGGATAAAGGTCTTATCATTCAGACTGTTACTGCTGGCCGTGCGCAGTCCAACATACAAACCACAGCCCTGCTGACCAGGAACTGACTCAAAAAATTTATCAGGTTCCCTCATGAAGACAACCAGGCAGGGGTCTGTTGGTAATCCAGGGTTATGTATGAAGGGAGGGTGTTGCAAAGCCTTGGGCCCCTTACACTTATTGCGTTATCTCTTAGTGTACTCATGGCACTCTGCTTTTCACTGGAGTATTTTGCACCGTCTTGCTTTCGTAGGGAGAGATTTCTGTGTGCCGATTTGGAACAAGTCCCTCTAGGATTTTCCAGGTTATAAACTGGTGTGTGACCAATGTAATCTGTCGGGAACTGATAATATCCTATATATTTGTGGTTCCTGTGTCAGTGGGAGCTCCCCTGCGATGGCTATGTGGACCTGAGGGCAGCAACAGTCTGGCTGACCAGGCAGTCAGCAAGGAAGTCTAACCTCAGGTCGGGCTACAGTGGTAGAAGAACCTTCAAAATCTATCATAGGTAACCAAATTCTCTATGGTTGATTCAGATGCTAGAAAAACGTCTGTCCGTGCTGGTCTGGGGCCGGGCAGCAGGGGCGCTGACCCCCCGGAATCGTCCTGAGGTAACCCTCAGCTATGAGAGTTGTTTCTGATCCCTGGCGTCAGCAACGATGTGTTAGTATTTTATTTAATACCTGGAGCCAATTTTCAATACAAACAATAAACAATATAAACTAGAATAATAAACCGGTATACAGGACGCTTGAGCAATAGGTGTGTGCTCACCTAGTTGTGGTTAGAGGGTTCGATTCATAGCTTCTGGCCTCGCTTCTTCCCTGATCGCTACTAGGTCACTCTTCCTGTTCCATGAGCTTTATCATACCTCTTCTTAAAGCTGTGTATGGATCCTGCCTCCACTACATCACTTCCCAGAATATTCCACTTCCTGACAACTCTGTGACTGAAGAAATACTTCCTAACATCCCTGTGATTCATCTGAGTCTTCAACTTCCAACTGTGACCCCTTGTTGATGTGTCCCATCTCTGGAACTTCCTGTCTCTGTCCACCTTGTCGATTCCCCTCAGTATTTTATATGTCGTGTGTGTGTGTGTGTGTGTGTGTTGTATCAAGGGTGGGTGGGTAGTGTTGTGTCTGGCGTTCTCTTAGCCTCAGCACGACCTTCGGGTTCACCATAAACACAACACACTTATTGGCTGGTCAAGGACGCTCCCGCACCTCCCAATTAACGTTTCCTGTTTCTGTCCCACCTTCCTGAATGGCAATTTTCGTTCCAGAGAGCGAGCCCAGCCTCTGGAGGTAGGAGGGATAGTGCCTTGTTGTCTGTACGGAACCTGGTGAATGGTGGCACTGGGGGGTGAGAGGGGGCAGTAATGGGGGTTCAAGAGGGGTGTGTTTACGTTCAACAGTACCGTCGTAAGATGAATCATGGTCGTGTTTTGCAGGTTATTGACAGCCTTTAAGGGATGCGGGTGATGGAGAGGGGCGGGAGTGTGGAGTCAGCATTATGTATATAGCATAGCAAGGTGTTATTGTTGTGATGGCAGTGGTGGTCTGAGAAGAGCGGCGCCGGGGGTTTCGACTTCAAAGCATAACACCCCGACTGAACCTCTGGTGAGTGACACCAAGCCAAAACACGCCACGCCACCTCACAACCAACACTTGTTATATAAACACAATTAAGTACACCCACAGTGTAGCCTATATTTTGTGAGATACATGACAAGAAGGCCTCGTATAGGGTAGTCTCACGCCCTCAGCGTGAGACTACCCTATACGAGTTGCATAATAATTATACCCCAGAAAGCTAGTGCCGTGTTACCCTGTCATGTTCTGTCATACGGGAAGGGTTGCGTAAGTGAAATAATGATGTGTGTCAGCCTGAGCTGGGAGTCTTCAGCGATGACGATATCGTCAAATATTCCACTATATATTAGTTCAGTAGTTACGACAGCTTCAAGGGCTCCGTTCCAGCAGACCTGGAATTACTGTTACTTGGGGACTGGTAAAAATATCGTCATACAACACTAGTTACGTAGCTTATAACAGGCATATTGCCGACAGAAAAGAAGTTAGACACACGGAGTAGACAAAACATTTCGCTTTTAGGAGAGCTCTCAGAGCGAAACGTTTCCATAGTATATGTCCTAGTGCAGCACTTTTCTTGTTTATATGGTGAGACGTGTTAAGTGGCGAAGCACAGCCTGCCACTTAAATGCTGGTGATGGTTATGCTAGTGGTAATTGTGGTGGTGATGCTGGTGATGGTTATGCTTGTGGTGGTGGTGATGGTTATGGTGGTAATGGGTAACACTGGGTACCCTCCCCAACGAGCTTGACCCAGCCCCATCACCAACTCCTGTGAGGTGACCTTCTGTTGACATTTACACCCCTCGCGCCTCTCATGCTGATCACTCTACTGGCAGCTGGCTGGCTTTCTGACTGGTTGCCTGGATGGCAAGCAGGCAGGCAAGCAGGCAGGCAAGCAGGCAGGCAAGCAGGCAGGCTGGGAGACGCTGACCATCGAAACTGGTCTTAAGTAGGTACCCGAATCTCATGCTTATGTTCTCCAGAGACATAAGGCACTGTGGTTATGTCTGATAATAGCCTCTGGTGATGTGCTTGACGTTATATTTACCCCCAGGTCCTTCTCGCTGAACTCCCTAGGCTCGCTTCTCTCAGTCAGTACCCCGTTTCTGGTCTTCTCTCTCCCAGATTTCCATAATCTTGCACATGCTGGGGTTGAAAGTCAGTTGATTCCTGTCTAATCAATCATGTTTTCTTGCAGGCTCTTCCTGTATGTGTGTACTCGCCTATTTGTGGATGCAGGGGTCCAAACTTTACTTCTAGTGCCGCCTCTTCACTGGCCGCTACTGGGTTCACTCTTGGTTGCACGAGCCCTATCATACCTACTCTTAAAGCTATGTATGGATCCTCTCTACTGTCTCACCACTCTAAGACTAAAGAAGTATTTCCTGACATCCCTGTGACTCATGTTTGTTTTCAGCTACCAGCTGTGCCTTCGTGTATCTGAGACATGTCCACCCCGTCAATTCCCCTCAGTATTTTGTACGTTGTAATCATGTCCTTCTTGGTCCATGTGGAAACTGGACAAGTATCTTCACCAGGTGCCAGATCAACCAGGCTGTAATGGATATGTGGGACATCGGGCCACCAGTAGCAACAGCCTGGTTGACCAGGGAAACGCCAGACGAGCCTGGCCCATGGCCGGGCTCAGGGAGCAGAAAGACACTGGGAACTCATCAAAGGTATATCAAAGGTGTGTCCTCTATTATCGTCTAGTTTAGCTCCTCTAGTCTTTCCTCATAGTTCAGACGCCTCACCTCTAAGACTAGTCTTGGAGTAAACCTTTGCATTTTTTCCAGTTTCTTTACATGTTTTCCGAAATGCACGATCCATATAGGCGCTGCCGTGTATAACCTTACTGAGCTTTTTTTTGAAGCTACTCCAAATTTCTCGGTCTTGTGTTTGCTGCAGCAGTCATTCGGTTGATGTGTACTTCAAGCGATATGCTCGGAACTATGCTTACCCCGAGGTCCTTCTCCTTCTGGGAGATTTCCAGCCGCTTTGTCTCCTGAGCCTGTGCATAGTTTCCAGTTTTCTTTGCCCATTCCTGATTTCTACAACTTGGCATTTGATGGGGGTAAATTTTAATAGTCACTGACAAGACCAATCCCGCAGCCTGTCTAAATCCACCTGAAGTCTTTCCTTGTCTGGTCCTGTTCATAGTCTCTTGAGTGTGTGTGTGTGTTCACTTATTTGTGGTTGCAGGGGTTGAGTCATAGCTCCTGGCCCCGCCTCTTCACTGATCGCTACTAGGTCCTCTATCCCTGCTCCATGAGCTTTATCATACCTCGTCTTAAAGCTATGCATGTTTCCTGCCTCCACTACCTCACTTGCCAGACTATTCCACTTTCTGACAACTCTGTGACTGAAGAAATACTTCCTAACATCCCTTTGACTCATCTGAGTCTTCAACTTCCAATTGTGACCCCTTGTTTCTGTGTCCCATCTCTGGAACATCCTGTCTCTGTCCAACTTATCTATTCCACGCAGTATTTGTGTGTGTGTGAGAGAGAGACACACACAGACACACACAGTGTACGAGACAGCATGTATGATGTAACATACACGATCTAGCTCAGTATTCAGGTAGGATTCGTCAGGACAAACAGGTCATTGTAGGCGAAGCACGTGTGACCTCTCACATGGAGAAGCATGTATGTAGTGATCACAGAGTAAGATCACCTATGGTGATCTCGGAGCAAGATCACCTATGGTGATCTCGGAGCAAGATCATCTGTAGTTGTCGGCAGTCACAAGCGATTTTAAATTTGTCAGTGGAAAATTAGAGTACTCTAGGATATTAAACAAAATTACATTCAGGGAGAAGCCCTGAACCCGTAGGGATCATACAGCTAGAGTACTCCAGAGGCTCTAGTACTTACCCCTAAGTTATACTGCACGAGTACAAGGTGTTCAGCAGAGTACAGTGAGCACCCGGAGCGCCCTTACGGTGACTAGCGTGTGATGCAAGCGTGCGTATTAGCATAGCCGCCGTATATGGGGGCGTACCTTGCAGGGTCAGGAGCGCCCAGTACCCGGTACGTAACCGTACCGGGTACTGGAGGATTCTATGCAGGTTTAAATATATACAAATTTGCACCGTTCAGCCCCGACTTTTTAGTAGTGTGTGTGTGTGTGTGTGTGTGTGTGTGTGTGTGTGTGTGTTTCGGAAGAGAAGGGTCTGCAAGGAATATTTACTTACACACAGTGTAACAGCAGACAGGAGCCCGCAAGAATCACATAGTGCTTCAGCAGCAGATAGGAACCAGCAAGGAACACAATGTGGCAGCAGACAGGAACTAGCAAGGAACACAATGTGGCAGTAGACAGGAACCAGCAAGGAACACAATGTGGCAGTAGACAGGAACTAGCAAGGAACACAATGTGGCAGTAGACAGGAACTAGCAAGGAACACAATGTGGCAGCAGACAGGAACTAGCAAGGAACACAATGTGGCAGTAGACAGGAACTAGCAAGGAACACAATGTGGCAGTAGACAGGAACCAGCAAAAGGAACAAACACACAGTATGACAGCAGACGAGAACCACCAAAGAAACACACAATCGCACGATCAGAACCTCCGTGTGATCCAGTTTCTGGGCAGTAAGTCAGCGGGAGCAGGTTCACCCACCTCCCCAACTTGACCCGCGAGACCAAGATTTGACCTCGAGTTCAGCGAAGGGCACAGAGGTCACCTACCCCTGCAGCACTGGTAGCTGCGCTCAGGTGGGTACTCCCTATAGCTCTTCTCAGGTGAAGGTGTACAGGTGATCTTGTGTGAGGTGTACAAGTGATCTACTGTGCGGTGTACAGCTAGTCTGTGGGTGTACAACTAGTCTGATGTGACTGTACAGCTAGACTGATTTGGGTATGCAACTCTTCTGATGTTAGTGTACAGTTCTCATATGGGTGTACATTTCTTCTAATGTTGATGTACAGTTCTTTTGATGTGACTGCACAGGTAGTGTATGGCTGTACAACTTCTCTGGTGGGAGAGTGTACTAGTGACCTGCTTTGGGTGTACAGACTGCTTCTTTTAAGACTCCATTTGCATTGTACATGGACTATGACCTGAAACCATCAACAGGTAGCCAACGTGAAGGCCTCAGGAACACACACACACACACACACACACACATACACACACACACACACACACACACACACACACACACACACACACACACACACACACACACACAAATGCGTTCTCGATTCCAGCATTTTGTGTATCAGTAAAAATACTGAAACAAGGTTTCTGGTGGAGTAAAGAGGCACTACCTGGAGTCTACCTGGAGGGCATTCCGGGGATCGACGTCCCCGCGGCCCGGTCTATGACCAGGCCTCCCGGTGGATCAGGGCCTGATCAACGAGGCTGTTACTGCTGGCTGCACGTAGTCCAACGTACGAACCACAGCTCGGCTGATCTCCATTTGCGCCTCGGATTTTTCCTCTATTAATGTGACGAAACCAAATTGAATGAGACAGCAACCTGTTCCAGAGAGGAAAAAAAAAAAGAGGCATTTGATAATGTAACCTGAAGGGAGAGATTGTTTTTGTTACAGGACGTCCCTAACTGGATTCCATTTAGTTAGCAAACATGGGGACTATAATTTAACCCTGCCAGACCTGTGGTTAGGTGTTATGCACTGTCCAGCCTCACAGAGTTACTTTCGTCCAAACATAACTTTTTTTTTCCTTCTAACTTCTCGGAATAGCTTAAGATAGCGTCAGAAACGCACAATACGCTAATTTATACAAGTTACTATACTAGTCCCGTGCGCTGGTATGAAGTGTAAATAGCAGTGCGGGGAAGAATTAGCCATAAACCCGGCCGTTTTTGTCTGTGTTTGGCCGTTCCTGCTGGCTCAGATGCTTAGATAACCCTGGAGGGACCGCTAGTCTCGGCCCCAGTGTGCAAGCCATCCTCGGGGCGCAAGAGCAAGGTGCGCGGGTCGGAGATGCGCAGAAAGGCGTGCACAGTCCCAGGTTGCACAAGAATGAGGTGAGCAGGACGAAGGTACGCAGGCAAGAGGTGCTCAGCATTGAGGTGGAGAGGATGGGAACGTTCAGGCCGGAGGTGGGCAGGTTGTGCAAGAACACCTCGGGGGACACAGGCGATCATTGAGCTAAATACAGTCTTTGAGGACAGTGGCAGTCTTTGAGGACAGTGGCAGTCTTTGAGGACAGTGACAGTCTTTGAGGACAGTGACAGTCTTTGAGGACAGTGACAGTCTTTGAGGACAGTGACAGTCTTTGAGGACAGTGACAGTCTTTGAGGACAGTGACAGTCTTTGGGAACGAACCTTCGGGGGGGAAACCTCAATACAATAGAAGTGTTGGCGATGGGTTCTTTATTCAAGGAATTGGAGCTATCCTTATCCTACGGGTTTAGCGCTTCTCCATAGATGGGATAATGTGGGTATCAGCAGGAAACTGACAGAGCGGGGCAGATCTCAGTAGCGCTTGTCTTTCTACATCATCTGTCAACACATGCACTCTTGGTTTCTAATTAAACAGGCGGGCTCTCTCTCTCTCTCTCTCTCTCTCTCTCTCTCTCTCTCTCTCTCTCTCTCTCTCTCTCTCTCTCTCTCTCTCTCTCTCTCTCTCTCTCTCTCTCTCTCTCTCTCTCTCTCTCTCTCTCTCTCTCTCTCTCCCCTCTTCTCTTCTCTTCCTCGTAAGTAAGCCACCAGTAACCTCATTTGTGAACACGTCATTCAGTGACCTAGCTGACAGACCGCCAAGTAAAGGGCCTGGTCAGAGACTGTTCCTGGGCCTGGTCAGAGACTGTTCCGGGGCCTGGTCAAAGACTGGTCCGGGGCCTGGTCAGACTGAATCGGGGCCTGGTCAAAGACTGGTCCGGGGCCTGGTCAAAGACTGGTCCGGGGCCTGGTCAAAGACTGGTCCGGGGCCTGGTCAAAGACTGGTCCGGGGCCTGGTCAAAGACTGGTCCGGGGCCTGGTCAGACTGGTTCGGGGCCTGGTCAAAGACTGGTCCGGGGCCTGGTCAGGCTGGTCCGGGGCCTGGTCAAAGACTGTTCCGGGGTCTGGTCAGACTGGTCCGGGGCCTGGTCAAAGACTGTTCCGGGGTCTGGTCAGACTGGTCCGGGGCCTGGTCAAAGACTGTTCGGGGGCCTGGTCAGACTGGTTCGGGGGCTGGTCAAAGACTGTTCGGGGGCCTGGTCAGACTGGTCCGGGGCCTGGTCAAAGATTGGTTCGGGGCCTGGTCAAAGACTGTTCGGGGGCCTGGTCAGACTGTTCCGTGGCCTGGTCAAAGATTGGTTCGGGGCCTGGTCAAAGACTGGTCCGGGGCCTGGTCAAAGATTGGTTCGGGGCCTGGTCAAAGACTGGTCCGGGGCCTGGTCAAAGATTGGTTCGGGGCTTGGTCAAAGACTGTTCCGGGGCCTGGTCAAAGACTGGTCTGGGGTAGCATGTGTCCCCGGAATACCTTCCAGATAGAATGAAGTTAAGCGATTTTTATCACATTCCTCCTGTGGTTGTGGAGAAATTTATCTCCATCAAGGGGGCAACAAGGGGGCTAAGCCCCCTTCTCTCTACATTCCTCCTTCCATAAATTCCTTTCCCGCATGTTGTATTGTCACCACCACCAACACCACTGACACCACCACCACTACCACCAGCAACACCACTGACCCCATCACCACCACTACCACCAGTAACACTGACACCATCACCATCACCTGCAACACCACTGACACCACTACTTCCACCAGCAGCACCACTCACACCACAACTACCACCAGCAGCACCACTCACACCACAACTACCACCAGCAACACCACTCACACCACCACCACTACCACCAGCAAAAACACTAGCACAACCATCACCAACACCACCACGATCAACATCTCAGAGCCCTCCACCTCCACCACCACCAACAACAACAACCCTTCCACTACAGCCACCACAACTACCCACAGTGACCCAGGGAGGAACAGTGACTGGTGACAAGGGGAAGGTGCTTAAGTTTTTGTGTGATGAATCAGAGAGTTGGCGCCAGTCAACCTGGGTCACTGTTGTGGTGGTGACGGCGGTGTGTGACCCGGCGGGTGTCACAACCAGGCAGGTCACACTACCTCCCGGGTGCCAGTTACACTACCTGGTAAGTCACACTACCTGGTGAGTCACACTACCTGGAGGGTCACACTACGTACCTGAAGGGTCACACTACCAGGATAGTACCAGCCATACTACCTGGCTATTCACCCTATTTGGTGGGTGCCTGCCGTTTCCATTGTCACCAGGGGAGATATGATAACAACGTACAAGATACTTAAAGAATTTGATAGGGCAACACAGACGGGGATTTAAAAAAAATGGGGGCATCTATCGAAAGTAAAAACGCAGAAAAAGTTGCATTATTACTGTGTGTTTTGTTGTATTCGTTTTAGTTTTTATTGTCGTTGTTAATGTTTACAAAACCGTAGTGAAATCCTTCTTGAGAATCACGATCACTACTGAAAGAAATTTCTCACGAGGAGCAGTGGTTGACTCCATACATCCGTACTGCGTCATGCAGTACCTGGGGGATCGAGAGGTGATCAGGTTTGAGTATGGACAGGTAAAGCACCTGGGGCGGAGTAGGTGGGAGACATAACGAGCACCTGAACATCCGCAAGGCGGCCTTTCACCTTAATTAAAACTTTGTGATTATTTTGTCTACTAGTCTGAGGCGTTTTCAGCCTTAAGACAGATTTATACATTAATTCCTAGCATTGCTGACTATGATATTACCTGTCCCCTATTGTGGAGGGCAAGGGGTTTGAGATAGGAGGCAAGGGGTTTGAGATAGGAGGCAAGGGGTTTGAGATAGGGGGCAAGGGGTTTGAGATAGGGGGCAAGGGGTTGGAGGTTGGGAACAGGTGGGTTGTAAACACTGACCACTGGCCCAGAAAGCAAGTCTGAAGCACGTCAAACGAGTGAGTATACTAGGTAACATAAGGTAACTTGATAAGTGCCACACGTCAGCTCCTGATGAGCCGGGCTGTGGTGAACACCTCAGACTGCATGCAACTAGTACCATCAGCCTGGTTGATCAGGTCACCTCCGGGAGACCTGGTCTGGGACTGGACAACAAGGACAGTCACCTCTGGAATCATCTTCAATTAACCTTCAGAGAAGACCGTTACATCCCTCTTCTGCTTGATTGAGTGATTGAGTTGGCTTTACGTTCACTTCCTGTTTTACTTCCGTTTTTCTATATTTAGAATTTAAAAAAAAAAAAAGGAACAAGAACTTTCAAAACAAGAACATAAGATCTTTCGAAACAAGAGAAAGACAGCCAAGGGTGACCCTATTCAAATCAACGCTTTTCAGCGTTGACTGCGCCATTCAGGGGAGGAGAGAGATACAGTTAGAAAGCCCTCGTTTACTGCCCACATAGACGCAATAAAGCATTTAAACTAATGGGAACGCCTCGAGTACTGAAAATGTACTCTCTGGAGCGAAGAAGTAAATAAGTAAGCTTATTTAGACACAGGTACATATAAGTACAGTTATCATACAAGTGTACTTTACCCATGATAACGCAAAACAAAGTCAAAGTGACTTATTTCCATTAGGGTCACTGATATAATATATACATGGAACACACTGGAGGGCGTACCACCTAACCTACACATTACCATTACCTGACCTAGTGAGAAATATGTGAGGAAATGTGAAATGAACCCAATTAAAAGTAGGGGCGCCATGAGCACAGTAAGAGAACACACTATCAACATCCGTGGTTCAAGACTTTTTAACCTGCTACACGCAAATATCAAGAAATATTGCTGGAATAAGTATGGAAGTCTTCTAGATCAAGAAGTAACCTAATCACAACCTCCGAGAGCCGCCTGATCAGCCAGGCTGTGATGGATGCGTGGGACCAGAGGACTGCCAACAGTAACAGCCTGGTTGACCAGGCAAGCACCAAACAATCCTGACCCCAGGCTTGACTGCAGGAAGGACTCTGGAAATAGGTATTAGCTGAGTAATTGAAAATGTTTCTCTTAGAAGCAGTGGAAGTGCTGTGGGCACTGCTACCCATGGTGGATGGTGGTTGATGGAAGAGTATAGTGTATGGGGAATGGTGGATGTTCTGGGTGTGGTGGAGGTCAGGATATGGTGGAGGGTAGGGTATTGTGGCGCCGGCCGCTAGGGTTGTCAGGGCAGAGGCCAGTCGGGGCCGCTGCCCTCTGCCCCGCCATCACCGCCGGGCTGGCCGCACCTCCTCCCTCACACCTCCCTCACTCCTCCCGCCCCTCCCTCACTCTTCCTGCGCCTCCTTCACTCTTCCCGCTCCTCCTTCGCTCCTCCTGCACCTCCTTCACCCCTCCTGCCCCTTCTTCCCCATCCTGTCCCTCTCCTCACCCCACCTGCTTTCTGTTTCACCCTTTTCCCTCCTCCCACTCCATTTCTCACCCCTCCTGCCCCCTCACCCCTCACCCTGGCTCTTGACAGAATGATCTCTTCCAGTGACTAGTGATTTTTACCTGTGAGGCAGAGGAGGAGAGGAGGGAGTATAGACGAAGTAGGGGAGGCGTATTGGGAGGATTAGTTTAATGGGGGAAGCGTTGGGGAAGGTGACTGGAAGAAGTGTGTTGGGGAAGGTGACTGTGGAATGGGAGGTGTGTTGGAGGTAGGTGACTGTGGAAGGGGAATCGTGTTGGGGGGACAGGAGGTGACTGTGGAGGGGAGGTGGGGTTGTCGGGACGTGTCAGGCATGCTGATGGTGCACCTCCATGCCCTCCACAGCCGCCACAACCCCCCCTTCCTCCACCACTCCTCCATCACGTCCCTCCATCATTCCCCACCATCACTCTCCTCCACTCCATCTCATTCCTCCATCAGCACATGTGGGATTCTTTCTGATGTGTGTATGTAAACACACATACACACACAAACACACACAAACACACACACACACACAAACACACACACACACACACAAACACACACAAACACACACACACAAACACACACACACACACACAAACACACAAACACACAATATATATAATATATATATATATATATATATATATATATATATATATATATATATATGACTTTCAGCATCCTGACGTGCACACTGAAGCAGCAGTTGTGTGGAAAGTGCTGGTGGCAGAGTAACAAGTGTTCCGTTACTTGTCTTCCTCACGCCGGAGAGTTCCATACCCTGGCGCCAGTCTTCCTTATGTGGCGAGGGTGCTACTTTACGGAAGAGAGAGAGAGGGGGGGGGTTAGTTAGCAAAACTGGGTACATCAGCCATGTACTGTTGCATTATTCTGTATGATAGTTACATAGTGAGAACAAAAACTATGTATACCTGTTATATGCCACCACAGGATTTGTTACATAGTGTTGTTACATAGTATTGAAAAGTGCCAGCCTGAGCTGGGAGACTTCAATAGTGCCAGCCTGAGCTGGGAAACTTCAATAGTGCCAGCCTGAGCTGGGAAACTCAATAGTGCCAGCCTGAGCTGGGAAACTTCAATAGTGCCAGCCTGAGCTGGGAAACTTCAATAGTGCCAGCTCTGGAGCTGGGAAACTTCAATAGTGCCAGCCTGAGCTGGGAAACTTCAATAGTGCCAGCCTGAGCTGGGAAACTTCAATAGTGCCAGCCTGAGCTGGGAAACTTCAATAGTGCCAGCCTGAGCTGGGAAACTTCAATAGTGCCAGCCTGAGCTGGGAAACTTCAATAGTGCCAGCCTGAGCTGGGAAACTTCAATAGTGCCAGCCTGAGCTGGGAAACTTCAATAGTGCCAGCCTGAGCTGGGAAACTTCAATAGTGCCAGCCTGAGCTGGGAAACTTCAAAGTGCCAGCCTGAGCTGGGAAACTTCAATAGTGCCAGCCTGAGCTGGGAAACTTCAATAGTGCCAGCCTGAGCTGGGAAACTTCAATAGTGCCAGCCTGAGCTGGGAAACTTCAATAGTGCCAGCCTGAGCTGGGAAACTTCAATAGTGCCAGCCTGAGCTGGGAAACTTCAATAGTGCCAGCCTGAGCTGGGAAACTTCAATAGTGCCAGCCTGAGCTGGGAAACTTCAATAGTGCCAGCCTGAGCTGGGAAACTTCAATAGTGCCAGCCTGAGCTGGGAAACTTCAATAGTGCCAGCCTGAGCTGGGAAACTTCAATAGTGCCAGCCTGAGCTGGGAAACTTCAATAGTGCCAGCCTGAGCTGGGAAACTTCAATAGTGCCAGCCTGAGCTGGGAAACTTCAATAGTGCCAGCCTGAGCTGGGAAACTTCAATAGTGCCAGCCTGAGCTGGGAAACTTCAATAGTGCCAGCCTGAGCTGGGAAACTTCAATAGTGCCAGCCTGAGCTGGGAAACTTCAATAGTGCCAGCCTGAGCTGGGAAACTTCAATAGTGCCAGCCTGAGCTGGGAAACTTCAATAGTGCCAGCCTGAGCTGGGAAACTTCAATAGTGCCAGCCTGAGCTGGGAAACTTCAATAGTGCCAGCCTGAGCTGGGAAACTTCAATAGTGCCAGCCTGAGCTGGGAAACTTCAATAGTGCCAGCCTGAGCTGGGAAACTTCAATAGTGCCAGCCTGAGCTGGGAAACTTCAGTGGGACGATGAGGACATCGTCAAGTATTCCATTAAAGATTCATCAGCTACGATAACTTCAAAGATTTCCTTCAAACATAACTGCAGTTATTATGACTTGGGAATTGCCATCCTTCAAGACAGACTATCCCATACGCAGGAGAAATGGAATTTTAATGAGGATATATTTATCATCCCAGAGCCAGGGCAACAGAAATTATAAATACGATAAAGGGGAAAAGATGGAAGGGCTGGAAAAGAAATTTAAATGATGTTCATACACATAATATATATATATATATATATATATATTATTGCAAAGTCAGCCACTGGAGAGAAGAGTGAGGGGAGATATGATCACTACTTAGAAGATATTCAGGAAGTACGAAGTGTTTGCTATGGAAGTGCATTCGAGAGGGTATCTTGATGCTGGTGAAGGGCTCTTAATCCACGGAACTGAAGCCACCCTCTTGGATTAAACCTGATAACATCTTGTCCGGGAAGGGACACGATTTTGTGTAGTGCTCATTCATAGCGACCTTTTTTTTCCATGTGTTTGCAACTCCTCCCCCCAGAAGGCCCTCTCCTACCCCCAGAAGGCCCTCTTCTACCCCCAGAAGACCCCTTCTTCCCCCAAAAGACCCTCTCCTCCCCCAGAAGACACTCTTGTCCTTAGATCTCCTGTCTCTGTCTCCCAGCGCTGTCACTGTCTCCCAGCGCTGTCACTGTTTCTGTTTGGGTTTAACGTCAGTAACTGTTTAGTCTACTGTTCGTGAAGGTTACGCAAGTTTAACTGCAGTCTTATTTACTACTCTTTCGTTCGTATGTTTTTATTATAGTAAGCTCTCTTTTAAAGCTCATCTATATAGTGATTTTATTTTGTAAATGAAATTGAAAAAGTTTATCCATAATTGAACAGCACGTCAAGAAGACTTCATGGTACGTGATGTTCAATTATGGGTGTACCTTTCAACTGCATTTATTAAAAACAAAGATGTATTTGGAGGCCTGGTCTGGGACTGGGCCGAGGGGGCACTGACCCCCGAAACATCCTTCTACCTGGAGGGTGTTCTCGGGGGTCAACGCCCCCCGCGGCCCGGTCCTTGACCAGGTATCTTCCAGGTAAATACTAACAGCATTTTTTTTTTAGAACTGGCTGTATTTACGAAAGAGTTACGATGTCCAGTAAACTCGTCCCTGGGACAACATGTAGCTTCGGTATATAGTTATTATTGCAGATGACGGGAAGAATATGGTGATTAGCTGTGATACTTGTACCTACCTGGAGTCTACCTGGAGGGCATTCCGGGGATCGACGTCCCCGCGGCCCGGTCTATGACCAGATTAGGGATTAGTTCCTCCAGAGTCTTCCAGATGTAGATTATGATATATCTCTCTCGGCTGCGCTCCAGCCTAACTTGTTACATTCTCTCGTGTGGAAACATTAGGATGTGTTTAATTAAGACACCTGCTGTCCATGTTCATCTATCAGTAAAATAGGTACCTGGGTGTTAGTCGACAGGTATGGGTCGCAAAGTGAGGACAAAATTTACCTAATTTGCCCGAAATGCTCTGCATAACAAGGGTATTTCTATATAGTAGTATGTCATTGATGTCAGCTAGGCCTCCTGTCACGTGCCTTAGATGATGTTTCGCCAGATGGCTAATCCAGGTTTCCATCCCATTTGAAAACAAAGGATCAGTATAAAGGGGATTCCTAAAGAGGATCCAAATGCAAGATCCCATCCTACTACACCATCCCTCCACAGTAATTCTTTATAAAACAAATTACCTAGAGTAATTTTTCGTAAATGTGATTGAAAAGTAATGCTTCGAAAACTGAATATCACGTAGTATAAAAGCCTGTTCACGAGTTATTCAATCTTGGAGGTAGATGTTCAATCGCATTTACGAAAAATAAAGTTCCCCTCTATGAAGCAATGTGAGAGCTGCCTGTAGCTTTCAACTGTTTGCTTATCCGTGTTGATGCGGTTCATGTTGCACCAGCCAAGATCTCCGGCTCACTAAGCAGCATAGTATGTGGCGCCGCACAAAAAGCTTTAAATGGATATAAAACTTGCTTTAGTCCACGAATATGCAACTCCCGCGCATACTATAAGCTGAGGTGAGACGTGAGGACGCGAGAGTTGCATATTCGTGGACTAACGCAAGTTTTATAACCATTTAAGCTTTTGTTGCAGTGCCACATACTATGCTGCTTAGTAAGCGGCAAGGCCTTCCTCTTCTGTATCTTTGCTGGGGTTCTGTGAGGAGATTACTGCTTCCTGGATGATCGAAAATGCTTTTTTTAAGTCTTTTTTGCAGCAGTGTGCTCGCCACTCTGCTTGCAGACGCTGGTCTGTACCTCACCGGTTCCTGGCTCCGATGTTTTGAATGTCTGTATTGTGAGTCCTACCTTCTAGCTGCTTGATGTGTGTTGTTGTACTTACCTATTTGTGGTTGCAAGGGTCGTGTCACAGCTCCTGGCCCCGCCTCTTCGCTGGTTGTTACTAGGTCCACTCCTTCCGTGTGTGTGTGTGTGTGTGTACTCACCTAGTTGTGGTTGCAGGGGTCGAGTCATAGCTCCTGGTGTGTGTGTGTGTGTGTGCGCGCGCGCGTGTGTGCGTGTACACATGTACAGGTGGTGCAGCAGTGCAGCTGGTGGCACCCACCACCACCACCTGGACACTGCCCACATCATCACTTGATCTCACCAGCTGGTCAGTCCTGCCACCAGTCCTTACCTAGCAGTAAACTCCACTAACGCAGGATGGTAAACACGCTAACATTGACAACAACTACAAAAAAAAAAAAACCCGTCTGGAGGATTTTTTTTTTTTTTGTCTTGGAATCATAAAGATATCCTGGATACCACGAGTCATTGTTGGATTACCTGGTAGGGCGGTCGCGTGCCCCGGAGCGTGGGATGCCACCCGCCGGGTCACGGCCCTGCCCCACTGACTGCCAGACGTCACCAGACACCACAGTACTGACACTCCTCTCCCCACTGATCCACCACTTGCAACCACTCTGTGGTGTCCAGTGGTGGCTCGGGCGAGAACGTTGCGCCCCCCCCCATCCCCCCCCCACTACTGTGAACGCGTGCAGATATGAACGTTTCTGGGTTCTCAGCCACCGCCTTGCCAGACGTGTCACGAAGTTCTCTCTTTACATTGCATTTTTTGTGTGGTAAAAATTGTCTGGTCTATGGCCGGGCTCCAAGAGTTTTAAGACTCTCGAAACTCATCAAAGGTATAGGATTAACCTAAATTCAATAGATTTGTAAGTTTACGATGAACGTTCCCGGATTGACGCTGGTAATTGCGTAACGAAATGAACGTAATAATATAAGGATACACGTAAGCTCTATTATGAATACATGGAGGGTGTTTCGGGGTTCAACGCCCCTGCGGCTCCAGTCCATGACTAGAGGTGCAACCAGTAGTAATAGGTTTGCTGAGCAGGCCTTGATCCTCCCGAAGGCATGGTCTGGGGTCGGGCCGCGGGGGGCGTTGACCCCCGGGAACGTCCTTCAGGTATCAAGTATCCACAGAACGTTCTATTTAATTTTTGAGGAACTTTTTCAATCGTATATTCACAGAAGAATGCACCGTATATAGAAGCTTTAAAAGAAAGCTGAGTAAGCTCTTGTAAAGCTTCTCCAAATAGTGCAGTTTCTTGCGAAAGCGACTGAAAAAGTACATCCAAAATTGAAGAGTGAGTGAAAGGCCTTCATAGTACTCGCTATTCCATTTTCGATAAACTTTTTTTCAGTCGCATTTACGAAACATTGCACTATAGAGGGGAGCTTTATAAGAGAGCTGACTGTATCTAAAGGATGTTTTCTGGGGGGTTATCAGCGCCCCTGTGGCCCGGTCCCAGATGCGTGGCCAGAACACCGTCTCCCCCTGACAGAGAACTGCCAGGCCCGGGACAGTAGAAAAACACTGAGGGGTCACCAGGGGTCCATTGTATATACCACATCTGCATTTTGGTTTTCTTACAACACCTCCGTAATTCTGTTATATCTGTTTAGCAGATGTGACAAGCATTGATCTCCCAGATCTAAACCTCCCCAAAACACACACACACACACACACACACACACACACAGTCTGGAAAGTGATGCAGTGGAGGCAGGAACCATACGTAGCTTTAAGAAGAGGTGTGATAAGGCCCATGGAGCAGGGAGAGAGAGTGGACCTAGTAGCGACCAGTGAAGAAGCGGGGACAGGAGCTATAACTCGACCCCTGCAACCACAATTAGGCGAGTATATTTGGGTAAGTACAAACACACCCCATTAACAGCTCGCTCACGCCCACATGTACGCTCGCACCCACGCACACATTCACGCATTACAAGAAGGTATTTGATTCTGGGTCAAAAATTTGAGGATCAGGCCAAAACAACAAGAGGATCAAAGAATACCTTAAGGGGACGGAGGAAAAAAGAGTGATAGTCCGAGAAGAGACGTCAAATTGCGAAAGTGTAACAAATAGAGTTCTAGGATCGGTATTAGGCCCAGTACTCTTTCTGATACATGTAAAGAAAATGCCAGAAGTGATAATCAGATGTATCACTTTTCGAAGATGTAAAATTAATGAGTAAAAGAAAAAAAGTATACGGAAAATAAAAGGCTAGAGAGTGGACCTGGACAAGCTGTGGGAGTGATCAGATGATGCAAAGGTATGAAAATCGGGGAAGGTTCCAGAAGACTGGAAACCTCACTCGAGAAGGACCCAGGGGTGAACATAACGCCGAGCATGTCACCATCAACCCAATAACCTCTGCATGAAATGCTTGTTTGGCAAATCCAAGAGTAGCTTTTAGAATTCTTAGTCGATCATGGTTCTACAGTATATATGACATATGTTGGTCTTGTCTTGGAGTATTTAGCACCAGCATGGAACCCTCGCCTGAAAAAAACACGCTACGAAACTGGAGAAAGTGGTACGGGAAGGATCTAGAGGCTAGAGGAACCGAACCTGACGACATTAGAGGATATAAGAAGCAGGATGACACAAAATATTCAGAGGACTTGATAGGTGGACAGGGATAGTTTCGAGAGGCTGGGAACGGGTACACTAGGGCACAACTGGAAATTAAAGACGTAGTGGTCGATGTATTGTCAGTATTTCTTCAGCAGGGGTTCAATTAGTACACTATAAAATAACTCAATAAATGTAAAGGAACCAAGACTTTTAAACACCCTTCCTTCACACATAAAGGGAATTACCAACAGGCTCCTCTGTTTCAAGAGGGAATCTGATAAGTTCCTCAACTTCCCATACTTTCGGTCGGTCCTAGAGCGATGTTTCGATCTAGGAGAGACCGAAACATCGCCTAAAATTTCCTCTCGAGAGTGTGGGTTGTTTGTGAATAATAACAAGTCACACCCCCACACACGCGCCCACATAACCTCCCCATCACACCCACACCTCGAATTCTGCTGAATCCCAGCATCCCTCTCCCCATCCGCCGCTTCTCCCCCCTCCCTCACCCCCCCCTTACACCGCTATTATCCCGTACTTAAGAATGTTCAGTGTTAATTATTTCTTGGGCAGGTGTGGTCATGTTTACTGTGGGTACACACACCCACACGCCGCCCTCACCCCCCTCCTCCCTACTACCGCGCCGCCCCTTACCCCCGACCACCCTCCTCCTACAACGACCCCGAAGAGCAACCCCCCACACACCACCCCAGCCCCCAGAGAGGTACTACTTTCTTCGATATGAGAGTGGAAAGAAATGGAGCTGGACTCTTAAGAATAATAATAATAATTATTATTACTACAAGTACATGTACAAGGTATACAGACCATAGCTGAGATCAATAACATACTACTATATAGAAAACCTTTTGTTATGTAGAGCATTTAGAGCAAATTAGGTCAATTTTGTCCCCAGGATGCGACCCACACCAGTCGACTAACACCCAGGTACCTATTTTACCGATGGGTGAACATGGACAGTAGGTGTCTTAAAGAAACACGTCCTAATGTTTCCACCCGTACCGGGGATCGAACCACGGACCACAGTGTGTAAGCTGAGTGGCCTAGAAATCGATCTATTTTCTTGGATCGAATAACGATTTACCCCATTATTTCATGATGCTGAGACCCGGGTTAGGAGAAATTTTCAAAATACCTATCTAGAGGGTGTCCAGGGGGTCAACGCCCCCCGCGGCCCGGTCCACGACCAGGCCTCCCGATGGATCAGTGCCTGATCAACCAGGCTGTTACTGCTGACAGCATGTACGAACCACGACCCGGCTGATCGGTTACTGACTTCGAAACAAAATGAAAAACTAAAAAAAAAAAAAAAAATTCGAAGGAAAAGGGACTATTATTTAAAGAAAGATTGTTCGCTTTTTGTTGTTATGTAGTCAGGGTAGCGGCGAACGCCTTGCTTATCCCATTTTAAACAAAAGCAGACACAACACTCACTCTCTTTCACAACAACGACACTTTAAGTACCGAAAACAAACACATCTCGAACACGTTTCTGTTGGGGCGACGTTTCGTGCTGTTTTAGAGCAAGAAACATCGTCAGGCATTTCCCTCAAACTCTGGCTGACAAAACGAAAAAAAAAAAAATCGAGCCTGGTAAATTTTTTCCGATATCCAAAACTGATATATTTCTCGGTATTCGTTCATGTGTTTTATCTTCTACTCATAACACATTTCGCAATCGTTGTCTGCATGACACACACTAAACCACGAGTTGCATGACACACACTAAACCACGAGTTGCATGACACACACTAAACCACGAGTTGCATGACACACACTAAACCACGAGTTGCATGACACACTAAACCACGAGTTGCATGACACACTAAACCACGAGTTGCATGACACACACTAAACCACGAGTTGCATGACACACTAAACAACGAGTTGCATGAACAGTTTGCAGGATGTGAGAAGTGTTTGTAAGACTGTGGCACCTCGGCTGATAATAATGACAGACACTAGTCCATGACTGTGGCACCTCGGCTGATAATAATGACAGACACTAGTCCATGACTGTGGCACCTCGGCTGATAATAATGACAGACACTAGTCCATGACTGTGGCACCTCGGCTGATAATAATGACAGACACTAGTCCATGACTGTGGCACCTCGGCTGATAATAATGACAGACACTAGTCCATGACTGTGGCACCTCGGCTGATAATAATGACAGACACTAGTCCATGACTGTGGCACCTCGGCTGATAATAATGACAGACACTAATCCATGACTGTGGCACCTCGGCTGATAATAATGACAGACACTAATCCATGACTGTGGCACCTCGGCTGATAATAATGACAGACACTAATCCATGACTGTGGCACCTCGGCTGATAATAATGACAGACACTAATCCATGACTGTGGCACCTCGGCTGATAATAATGACAGACACTAATCCATGACTGTGGCACCTCGGCTGATAATAATGACACAATAGTCCATGACCACGGAGGGGATGAGGAAAGGGGGGTAAAATTTACGAATACCCAGTGAGGTGTTCGTAATTGCATAAAAAAAATTGTGGGACCTGGACTGATGCATCATACATCAGTCATCCCTGGGTTTGTGGTTGACATCTGCTCCATATTTGACCGGGATTAATATTCACGATGCTCTCCCCTCCTTCCTCGTTGTATACGCCATGGTTGATGTATTTGGCGAATAGGATCAATGAGTGGGTGTTGGTCGGGGCGGGACGGGATGTAGGCAGCGGTGGGAGAAGCACAAACGCTAATCTAAGACCCAGCAAAACTCTGCGCCCAATGGAATCGATTATGTGTCAAAAATCCACAAAACTCACCCATCCACCCACCTCCCCATCAGCTTTTTTTTTTTTAAGTTATGCTTAAAATCTTGTAATACTAGTTTAACTGTGACCCCCAAGTCATGTGCAGGGATTACTAGTGTTTGTGACCTAGTGCGTAGGGATTACTAGTGTTTGTGACCTAGTGTGCAGGGATTACTAGTGTTTATGACCTAGTGTGTAGGGATTACTAGTGTTTGTGACCTAGTGTGTAGGGATTACTAGTGTTTATGACCTAGTGTGCAGGGATTACAAGTGTTTGTGACCTAGTGTGCAGGGATTACTAGTGTTTATGACCTAGTGTGTAGGGATTACTAGTGTTTGTGACCTAGTGCGTAGGGATTACTAATGTTTGTGACCTAGTGTACAGGGATTACTAGTGTTTGTGACCTAGTGTGTAGGGATTACTAGTGTTTGTGACCTAGTGTGTAGGGATTACTAGTGTTTATGACCTAGTGCGTAGGGATTACTAGTATTTGTGACCTAGTGTACAGGTATTACTAATGTTTGTGACCTAGTGTGCAAGGATTACTAGTGTTTGTGACCTAGTGTGGAGGGATTACTAGTGTTTGTGACCTAGTGTGTAGGGATTACTAGTGTTTATGACTTAGTGTGTAGGGATTACTAGTGTTTGTGACCTAGTGCGTAGGGATTACTAGTGTTTGTGACCTAGTGTGTAGGAATTACTAGTGTTTGTGACCTAGTGTGTAGGGATTACAAGTGTTTGTGACCTAGTGTGCAGGGATTACTAGTGTTTATGACTTAGTGTGTAGGGATTACTAGTGTTTGTGACCTAGTGTGTAGAGATTACAAGTGTTTGTGACCTAGTGTGCAGGGATTACTAGTGTTTATGACTTAGTGTGTAGGGATTACTAGTGTTTGTGACCTAGTGCGTAGGGATTACTAGTGTTTGTGACCTAGTGTACATGTATTACTAGTGTTTGTGACCTAGTGTGCAAGGATTACTAGTGTTTGTGACCTAGTGTGGAGGGATTACTAGTGTTTGTGACCTAGTGTGTAGGGATTACTAGTGTTTGTGACCTAGTGTACAGGGATTACTAGTGTTTGTGAAATAGTGTGCAGGGATTACTAGTGTTTGTGACCAAGTGTGTAGGGATTACTAGTGTTTGTGACCAAGTGTGTAGGGATTACTAGTGTTTGTGACCTAGTGTGTAGGGATTACTAGTGTTTGTGACCTAGTGTGTAGGGATTACTAGTGTTTATGACTTAGTGTGTAGGGATTGCTAGTGTTTGTGACCTAGTGTGTAAAGATTACTAGTGTTTGTGACCTAGTGTGTAGGGATTACTAGTGTTTGTGACCTAGTGTACAGGAATTACCGGTGTTTGTGACCCAGTATGTAGGTATTTATATTTTTTTAGCTGTTGCCTACTGGATAATTTCCGTTTTTATCTCTTGCCCGAGGCTGGAGCCAGGCTGGAGCCAGGCTGAAGCCAGGCTTGACACCAGCCTCAGGCAACTCACACTAACAATGACTCCAGATGATTGACTCGGCGTTATACACCTGATTTTTATTCTCCTTTCTCCCCTTTTGCACTTTCTCCCCTTCCTTCTGTTCTTTTTCCCCTTCCTCTTGTTCTTTCTCCCCTTCCTCTTGTTCTTTCTCCCCTTCCTCTTGTCCTTTCTCCCCTTCCCTCTTGTCCTTTCTCCCCTTCCCTCTGTCATTTCTTCCCTTCCTCCTGCCCTTTTTCCCCTTCTTGTCCTTTCTCCCCTTCATCTTGTCTTTTCTCCCATTCCTTCTGTCATTTCTCCTTTTCTTCCTGTTCTTTCTTCATTTGTCCTCTTCCTCTTGTCTTTTCTCCTCTCCTTTCTCCTGCCCTTCCTCCTCTACCTGTCATTTCTCCTGTCCTCCCTTCATCTTGTCTTTTCTCCACTTCTTGTCATTTCTTCCCTTTCTCCTGTTCTCCCCTATCTCCTGATCTTTCTATTCTACTGTTCTCCTGTCCTAGTTTCTCTTTTTTTTTGGTCCTTCCCAAGTTATACTTAGGAAAATTTTGTTTGAAATGTAGGATATTTTCTTAGTGCAACTACTCTTATTGTAACTACTCTTATTGCAACTATTATTGTAACTACTCTTATTGTAACTACTCTTAGTGCAACTACTCTTATTGTAACTACTCTTATTGCAACTACTCTTAGTGCAACTACTCTTATTGTAACTACTCTTAGTGCAACTACTCTTATTGTAACTACTCTTAGTGCAACTACTCTTATTGTAACTACTCTTATTGCAACTACTCTTAGTGCAACTGCTCTTAGAGCAACTACTCTTATTGCAACTACTTAGTGTAACTGCTCTTAGTGCAACTTCTCTTAGTGCAACTACTCCAGTGGGCAGTGGAGAACAACATGACGTTCAATGGTGATAAGTTCCAGCTGCTGAGGTATGGAAAGAATGAAGAACTCAGAAGTAACACTGTATACAAAACTCAAGAGGATCGTCAATTGAACGAAAGGAACACGTGAAAGACTTGGAAATAATTATGTCATCTGACCTTTCTTTCAAAGAACACAATAAGACAAAGGTCATGACAGCCAGGAGGATGACGGGGTGGGTAATGAGCACCTTCAAAACAAGGGAAATAATGCCAATGGTGATACTTTTTAAATCGCTTGTGCTCCCTCATTCGGAATATTGCTCAGTGTTGACGGCCCCGTTCAGGACAGAAGAAATGTCAGACCTGGATCAAATTCAGAGATCGTTTACGGCTCACATAGAGCCAATAAAGCATTTAAATTACTAGGAATGTTTTAAGGTCTTAAATATGTACTTACTGGAGCGGAGGAAAGACATATGATAATATATACCTAGAAGGTGCTTGAGAACCTTGTCCCAGATCTGCACATTGCCATAATAACATACTGGAGCCAGAGATATGGGAAGAAGCGGAAGATAAACCCAGTGAAAATCAGAGTGCAGTGAGTACAATAAGAGAACACTGTATCAACATTCGTGGTCTCTGATTATTCAACATCCTACCAGAAGATATCAGAAGCACTGCTGGGACAAGTGTTAAGTCTTGGAGAGGAAACTGGACAAGTATCTTCACCAGGTGCCAGATCAACCAGGCTTTGATGGGTATGTGAGGCAGCAGGCCTCCAGCAGTAACAACCTTGTTGACCAGGCAAGCACCAGACGAGCCTGGCCCATGGCCGATCTCCGGGAGTAGAAAAACTCGAACCTCACCAAAGGTATATCAAAAGCAACTACTCTTAGTGTCACTATAATTTATCATTCTATGTCATTCCCACTACATGTGCTGGAGCTTCCGAAGTACCCTAGCACTCCTCTGTCACCCTGGCACTCCCTGAGGCACCCTTGGCACCCTAGCACTTCTGTCATCCTGGCACTCCCTGAGGCACTAAGAACTTGGCACCCTAGCACTTCTCTGTCATCCTGGCACTCCCTGAGGCACTAAGAACTTGGCACCCTAGCTTAGCAGTTCTGTCACCCTGGCACTCCCTGAGGCACTAAGACGTTCCAAATTGACATTTTCATTATCGAAAAATTTGTTCCAATCCAGACCTGAGCTGGGGTTACCACGGCCTGGAGCTGTACCTTCCCTGGAGGTGGTGGGCAGCAGCTGTATCTCCCCTGGTGGTGGTGGGCAGCAACTGTATCTCTCCTGCTGGTGGTGGGCAGCAGCTGAACCTCCCCTGGAGGTGGTGGGCAGCAGCTGTATCTCCCCTGGTGGTGGTGGGCAGCAGTTGTACCTCCCCTGGTGGTGGTGGGCAGCAGCTGTACCTCCCCTGGTGGTGGTGGGCAGCAGCTGTACCTCCCCTGGTGGTGGTGGGCAGCAGCTGTACCTCCCCTGGTGGTGGTGGGCAGCAGCTGTATATCCCCTGGTGGTGGTGGGCAGCAGCTGTATCTCCCCTGGTGGTGGTGGGCAGCAGCTGAACCTCCCCTGGAGGTGGTGGGCAGCAGCTGTATCTCCCCTGGTGGTGGTGGGCAGCAGCTGAACCTCCCCTGGAGGTGGTGGGCACCAGCTGTATCTCCCCTGGTGGTGGTGGGCAGCAGTTGTGCCTCCCCTGGTGGTGGTGGGCAGCAGCTGTACCTCCCCTGGTGGTGGTGGGCAGTAGCTGTGCCTCCCCTAGTGGTGGTGGGCAGTAGCTGTGCCTCCCCTGGTGGTGGTGGGCAGCAGCTGTACCTCCAATGGTGGTGGTGGGCAGGAGTTGTACCTCCCCTGGTGGTGGTGGGCAGTAGCTGTGCCTCCCCTGTTAGTGGTGGGCAGCAGCTGTACCTCCAATGGTGGTGGTGGGCAGCAGCTGTACCTCCAATGGTGGTGGTGGGCAGCAGCTGTACCTCCAATTGTGGTGGCGGACAGGAGTTGTACCTTCCCTGGTGGTGGTGGGCAGCAGCTGTGCCTCCCCTGTTATGGTTGTGTCTGCACTCCGTCATTGCAGGGAGTGAAGAACATCACCGGACAAGCAGGCCACTGGCAGAAACAACCTGGTTGAACAGGCAATCAACGAGGAATCCTAGGCCGGATAGGAAGATAGGAGAGGAGAGACCAGAGTCACGTCAGTTTTGATCAGGAATGACTACGTTAGTAAGCTGGAATTACGTGGCTTTGCTCGTCCAAGTCAGACAAGTCCAGCCTATGTTATAAATGGTACTGTGATACTGACAAACAGTAGAAAATAACACTTATTCAGGACATTTATTAGAGGAAACGTTTCGCCACGAGTGGCTTCGTCAGTCCTGACGAAAGCTACTTGTGGCGAAACGTCAAAGGGGAAACGTCGTGGCGAAACCCATCGAAGGTATATCAAAGACACGCAGCGATTTGTGAAACTTGGAAGTCCTGCTTGTAGCCCTGCTTGTAGACCTGCTTGTAGTCCTGCTTGTAGTCCTGCTTGTAGACCTGTAGCCATGTTAGTGAGACGAGTGTTGAAGAGAGTGTGAGTGGGCTCTCACCAACAGTCCTACCAGGGAGATAAGTGTTGAGGAGTGTGAATGGGCTCTCACCAACAGTCCTACGAGGAAGATGACTGTTGAGGAGAGTGTGAGTGGGCTCTCACCAACAGTCCTACGAGGGAGATGAGTGTTGAGGAGAGTGTGAGTGGGCTCTCATCAACAGTCCTACCAGGGAGATGAGTGTTGAGGAGAGTGTGGGTGGGCTCTCACCAACACTGGCAATGATGGCCCTGACGTGGGCAGACAGGATGCTAATGGACTGGCTCATCATGGTGCCACACACCTTGACTAGGCAGATGTGCAAGGTGGTTGCCCTTGAGGCAGGTAAAACACACAACCACCTCTCTCTCTCTCTCTCTCTCTCTCTCTCTCTCTCTCTCTCTCTCTCTCTCTCTCTCTCTCTCTCTCTCTCTCTCTCTCTCTCTCTCTCTCTCTCTCTCTCTCTGCAATGAAGCTAAAATACGTTACTGTATTTGGATTTATATCCACGATGAATCTATCCTCCACATCTGCCATTAATTCCGTGGACACTACCATTGTGCTCTCATGAATAGAGGATCATGGCTTCCCTAGAGATAAGCTCCTGTACCTACCTTAGTTCCTGCACCTACAGTGACTTAGATCAGATATCCGACCTTCTATTTAAAGTGTATTTCACACCTTTCTCCCACTTAGACCGCTGAGTCCAGCCCTGGTGAACCTGCGGTAGCTACTGCTGTGGAATCTTATGTGTCATTAGTTACCCCATCTTCACGTGGCATTCTTTCTTGCAGTGCCACCACTGTAGTGCCACCACCGCTGACGTGGGAGACAGGTGTCAGGGCTCTTTTTTTTTTCCTTAGCAAATAAACTAACATAATTTTTAGACTACAGAAAAGGGTCTCTCACTGAGGCCGAAATTTTCAGCTGCAGTCGAAGGGTAATCTGAGTGTGTTGACAGCACATTTCTGGAATGATGGTGAACGTGTTGAGCTCGACGCTGACGCGCTTCTACCTTGCCTTTGAAGGAATTTACTATCTGTTGCTAGACTTGCAACATTGAACAACTGACGACGCACCAGCTTGAGCTAAAAAAAAATCATTCCTCCGTGGCTTGTACTGTATATGTCGTGCCGAATAGGTAAAACTGGTCAATTAGCAACAACTCATTTAAAATTAAGTTCTTTCTAAAATTTTCTCTTATACGTTTAAAGATATATTTTTTCATTTATGGTAAAGTAAAAATTAATAATGTTGTACCAAAAGAATCTTAGAAAACTTACCTAACCTTATTATAGCAAGCGCAATTTAATTTAGCCTAATCCAACTAAATATATTTTAGATAAGTTTACAATAATTTAATAATAAACAAACACAATGAAATATTTTGTTAGGTTCAGAATGATATTTGCAAAATTATTGCATACACAAACTTTTGCTTGCCTTATTCGGCAAGAAGAGCGTTGCTATTTAAGCCAAGTAGAATGAGCTATCATTCTACTTTCCCCGTGGTTGTTTTATGGCAAGTAGATGTCTGCCATTGTGGCGCCACAGGTGTAGTCACAGGCAATCTGCTTACCATCCTTCCAGGGTAGCATAGTGGCTCCATCTGGACGCTTTTGACTTCCGTCAGACCTCTGTACTTGGGGTTCCCGTTGGGCTGTGGTGAGGCTTCTCTTTATGATGTCATTGACCTACTCATGTCTAGCATACTTCTCTTCTGATGTGTGACACACGAGACCATGAAGTCCGAATTGATCAGCCGTCGCCCTGCCGCAAATACACCTATGTTCGGTGAGTATGGGGGCGGCTAGGCGAAGAGCAACACCAATCCGAATGGACTATGGGTCGAGTCGAGTGCCCAGGGAGGAATTGGGAACAGCTAGAAGGAAATCTCTTGAAAGTGGTGCCTTCACCGCTAGGAGACGAACTTTGTCCTTTCCTGAAGCGTTAGTGAGCATTGTGTTGGCGATTTTTTCCATGATCGGTTTGTCCCAGTGGGACTGTTTGTGTTCTTTGGGAGGAGCTGGTCTACTGGAGGAGTCGGCAAGGATGTCCCACCACACGGCTGCTTCAATGAACCTGGGGTCTTGAGCTCCTACCGCTTCTCTCAAGCGTTCGGGGACAATCTTCTTGAATAATCCACTATAAAAATTTATATATATATATATATATATATATATATATATATATATATATATATATATATATATATATATATATATATATATATATATATATATATATTAAGGTTGCTAAACGCTATCTCCCTCACCACCTATCTAGAAATTCCAAATTATCCTTTGACAATACCGCCCCTTCCCCTCCCCCTCCCCTCCCCCACCCCATCCCCTCCCCCTCCCCCTCCCTTCATCCTCCTCCCCAAGGCATCTTATCCACTTCCTCTCATCACTCACTCTATCCCTTGCATCGACACCAGTGTTGTGGGTACAACACTTGCTACCAGGGTGCACACAGATCCTATCCTCCCACCCTCCCTCCCCTCCCTCCCCTCCCCTCCGGCCTTCCATCCCTCCCCACCCCCATCCCTTCCTTCCCTCCCTCCCCTCCAGCCTTCCATCCCTCCCCCACCCCCTATTGCCTTCCCTCCCCTGCTGCCTTCCTTCCCCACCCCCTCCTGCCTTCCTTCTCTCCCCCACCCCTTCTTTCCTTCCTTCCCTCCGCACCCCTCCTCCCCTCCCTCACCCCTCCTCCTCTGCCCCTTCATTCCATCCCTCCACTCCCTCTCTTCCTTTTGCTTCCTCGTCTTCCCCTCCTCCCCCTCCACTCCCCCTTCCTCCCCCTCTACTCCCCATCAATCAAGTGGGTTCTTTCCATATTTTCATCGACCGTCGAGTTATCAAATAATAGAGCCGCGATATTTGACCCCCAGGCCAGAGTGTTGGGGAGGGGGGAGGGGAAGGGGTGGGTGCTGGCTGGGGATGTCTGGTTTTCTTCTTAAACCTTAGTGAGAGGTGGGGGAGGCTGGGGAAAGGGAAGCTGGGAGATGCTCGGTTTACCTAAACCTTGTTGTTCGTGAAAGTCCCCCTCGTTAAACCCCGGTGTTGAAGATGTGTGTGTGTGTGTGTGTGTAAATAAGGGTTATTAATGAAGCCTGCCCGGAACCCTCAGCCTGACAACCCCCAGCCTGGTAAGGTAGAATACTCAATGCTCAACTTATCCTAACTTGACTAACCTAATTTCCTTACGCAATTCACGGCGTAAATTCCGTAACACTCCCTGTCAAGTTACGAGCCCAACTTTAATCTAGGTTAGTTTAGGTTAGATTTATTTTTAACTTAAGTTAGGCTACGTTAGATTAAGCTATGATAGGATAGATTTAGGTTAGACAGGGAATGAATTCAACACTAAGGACTGGTAATGCCTTATTTTCTACCTGGATGAATAAGTGAGGTGGTCAGATTGGGGCTGCGCCCTCTGCCCCGCCCCCCGATGATGGTGTCGGTAAAGAGCGCTGCGCGCACAGGTGCGTGAAGCACAGTGATTGCGGCGGAGGAAAGAGGTGGGCGGCGCCGCACCGTACAATCAACAACTCCTCGCCCGCAACCAAACATTGTAATTTGCTCGCCTGCGTAAAATTTCAAGATGGATGAGTGGCAGACGAAGGTGGCAGAAGGGGGTAAAACGAAAGAAAAAGGAAGTAAAAAGGAAGAGGGAGCCAACGGAAGAGAGGGAGAGAGAGGGCAACAAGTGAAAGAGGCAAGAGAGCAGAGAGAGAGGCAACTGGGCTGAGGCAGTGTTTTCTTCGTCAGGAAAAAACTTCTCCTGACGCTGGTGTTAGTCACATGATGACCCACTCAGCTCGCATCTACGTCAGCTACAGGAAACAGGAGCAGGAAAGAAAGGAGCGATAATACTCTTCACTAACAGTCAACACGAACGAGACAGCATCCTTTCAGGTGTTAATACCTAACACCAGGTATTGACACCAGGCATTAATACCAGGCATTAACACCAGGTGTTAACACCAGGTATTAACACCAGGTATTAGCACCAGGTATTAACATCAGGTATTAACACCAGGTATTAACACCAGGTATTAACATCAGGTATTATCACCAGGTATTAACATAAGGTATTATCACCAGGTATTATCACCAGGTATTATCACCAGGTATTATCCCCAAGTATTATCACCAGGTATTAACCCCAGGTATTAACCCCAGGTATTATCACCAGGCATTAACACCAGGTATTATCACCAGGCATTAACACCAGGTATTATCACCAGGCATTAACACCAGGTATTATCACCAGGCATTAACACCAGGTATTGACACCAGGTATTGACACCAGGTATTGACACCAGGCATTAACACCAGGTGTTAATACCTGGGTAATTCAGATCAATACTTACATCTTTAAATAACACGCAACACAATGGCAAATTATTATTTTTTAGCGAAACAATACACGTTTTTGTAGCCCAATGTAACCTTACTCTAGCGTCAGTATCCAGGGTGAAAGTGAGGCGCTGAGAGGAAGATGACAGCTTCGATAACCTCGTCGCTCTATTTACCATTTTTTTTTAAATCTGTGTTTTTTTTCTGTCCCAAGGATCCTTGGGAGAGCCATTCACATGAACGGACCTTTTTGGATTTCCTACTTTATTTCTGCAACATTGCAAGCTCCTGATGTGTTGATCGCAACGTGAAAGGCCTAGAGCTATCATTAAACTCCCCTGTGGTTTACCTCGTATGTTGTATATATATATATATATATATATATATATATATATATATATATATATATATATATATATATATATATATATATATATATATAAAATATGTCGTCCCGAATAAGTAAAACTTGTTATTTTTGCTTAAATAGCAACGTTCTTCTTGCCGAATAGGGCAAGCAAAAATTTGTGTATGCAATAATATCGCAAAAAAATCATTCTGAATCTAACGAAAAAAATATATTTCATTGTGTCTGTTTATTATTAAATTATTATAGACTTATATAAAATATATTTAGTTAGATTAGGCTAAATTAAATTGCGGTTGTTATAATAAGGTTAAGTAAGTTGCCTAAGGTTCCTTTGGTACAAAATCATTAATTTTTAATTAACATAAATGAAAAATATATATTTTTAAATGTATATAGGAAAATTTTACGAGGGACTTAATTTTAAGAGTTCTTGCTAATTTACTAGTTTTACCTATTCGGCACGACCTATATATATATATATATATATATATATATATATATATATATATATATATATATACACACACACTAAATACCACGATACAGGCAGGGCTCAAACTCACGGCAAGCGGTGCTGGGCTGTAGGTTGTTGGTGGTGATGTCACTCCCCCCTTCAACCCCCGCAAAACACCCAAACTTAATTATCATGATAAAAAAGGAGCTAATGTTTACAAAGTTCTTCCAGCAATGTTACGCTTCATTGGTCGCTATACAGCGGAAAATATCCAGCGGTGTTGTAACTGCTAGTAACTTGAGTGTTGATCCTTGAATGAGTTACACCTCGAGCGAAACTTGTAACTTAAGTGTAGAAATGTCTGAAAACTGGATGAGCAACTTCAAGAGAGAGAGAGAACTGTGCCTCCTTGTCGCAGCACTTGGCGTGCTTCTTGGCACTCCTCGTGCGTGGCGTGGACAACAACAGCGCAATAAATCAGCAAAGTTATGGAACGTAACCCAGCTACGGCCCACTAACCACCTAAACAAGTGAAGGTGGCGACAGCAAGGAACATCAGAGAAGGATAATGGTAGATAATCAAGACTTATCCAACGGAAGAGCAGCTTCAATTCCCTGAATGAAGAGCCCTACACGGGCGCTGGAGAGACCAAGGCAGGAAGGGCAAGTTGTCAATGGGTGTGCGTGGCGTGCCCTGAGGGAGGGCAACCCGTTACGTGTAGCGCTCTCGCAAAAAAACTGGATTGTGGGAGGCTTTTAGCAATTTGAAAATTATCATTAGTGTATGAGTGAGTGCGGGCACGGAGTACCCTGGTTAAGTATAGCTTCTCCATGCTGGTGCAGCGGTGCTTCTCTTGCTTGCCCTGCCGCATAGTCTTCTTGCATGACCCGCCTCATACTCTTTTTGCATATACCATGCAACAAAGCTATGTGACAGGGCCATGCAACGAGGCTATGTGGCTGGGCCATGCAACGAGGCTATGTGGTTGGGCCATGCAACGAGGCTATGTGGCTGAGCCATGCAACGAGGCTATGTGGCTGGGCCATGCAACGAGGCTATGTGGCTGAGCCATGCAACGAGGCTATGTGGTTGGGCCATGCAACGAGGCTATGTGGCTGGGCCATGCAACGAGGCTATGTGGTTGGGCCATGTAACGAGGCTATGTGGTTGGGCCATGCAACGAGGCTATGTGGCTGGGCCATGCAACGAGGCTATGTGGCTGAGCCATGCAACGAGGCTATGTGGCTGGGCCATGCAACGAGGCTATGTGGTTGGGCCATGCAACGAGGCTATGTGGCTGGGCAAGCATAGAACATTCCTTCAACTATCTATCATCTCAGCTCTCCCTGTTCTCAAACATCCTTACCTTTCAAAACAATTTGCACGTAATTAAATCTCTCTCTCTCTCTCTCTCTCTCTCTCTCTCTCTCTCTCTCTCTCTCTCTCTCTCTCTCTCTCTCAATTAGCTCATACACCATATCCAACCCACAACACACTTCTTCACTCACGTTCACATCATTATTACTCTAAGGATACTAATACCTCACGTTTAACAACATATTCAACTATCGAGTAACAAGTAAACAATCTTCCAACGTTGTTATTATCATATATTATGAACAGATCTGGCTAGAAAATTGGTAGACAACAGCTATCCAGGGTGGCATTATCCTCCTGTCATATAAGAATGACAGGGTTGGTAGACAGCAACCATCTAGGAAGGTACTATCCTCCTGTCGAATGAGGGCGAAATGGAATCCTGTCAATTTTTTGCTCTCTGGCAGGATTGCTGATCTTTTTTCTTCCTGTGATGAACACGTAAGATGACAGGCCAATCTTACAAACTTCTACTTGCATTCAGTATACTCAATAGTTCCCAATTCTGTAATATTTCTTTTTTGAATCTAGGAGGCCTGGTCTGTGAGCGGTCTGTGGGGAAGGTCGTCCTCCAGAACACCTAACAGTTAACAGATAGGAACAAACAAATTTATGAACGAACAGTTTTAGAAACGAACAGTTTTAGGAGGACATGAAAAGAAGCTTCAGGTGCGTACATTTGTTTATTTAAGTGTTGAGTAACCCTGTAATTCTCTCTAGAACACACACACACTTAGATATATCATTTTAAAAAATGTCATTACATATTTCGGAAGCTTTACAAACTCACATTTATTTATAGCTTGAGAGAGAGTTTCATATATACCATCTTACTTGTTTGTACATTTATTATAAATGCAAAAAATATTTACGTATTTCTTATCAAAACCATAGCGCATCTTCACCTCAGAGTTCACATCAAGTACTAATAGCAGGAACAGCAGTAATAGTAGCAGGAACAATAGTAAAAGTAGCAGGAACAGTAGTAAAAGTAACAGTAGTAATAGCAACAGTAGTAGTAACAGAGAACAGGTTTTACCCGAGGATTACCTGAAGACGATTTGAGGAGTCAGCACCTCCGCTGTCCGCTTCCACACCAGACCTCCCTGTTAGCAACCTGGTCAGTGAGGCATCTGGTGCTGGCTGCACGCAGTTAGATGCAAGCAGCACAGCCTGACTGATCAGGAACTATCCTACCCAGTTCCTTCTCTACCACCTTATCTTGTACTCAGCCCGTCTTCCCTCAGCAACAGCTTGGCTGAACAAGCAATCAAGAGAAAAGCCTGACCACTCACGAGTGTATTACCGGCACATAAACAGTGTGCATTAGGATTCCAAAGCTCTGCCAGACTCTAGGTCCCCTATATCATTTTTGTTATTAGTAAACATAGGTTAATATATAGGTCAAGTTACAGTAATTTTATCTAACTTAATCTAGAATACAAATATTAATTTTACAAAGAAGTGTAATACATTATCAACTGTAAGTTAGTGTGTGTGTGTATATATATATATATATATATATATATATATATATATATATATATATATATATATATATATATATAATATATATATATATATATATATATATAATAAATAATAATGGACTGAACACCTTCAGTCATGGCAAAGTGGCTAAAACCTCTTTAAAACTAATGGACTGAGCACAACAAAATTACCTGTATGCCCGTGGTGCCTGCTGCACAGGCGAAAAGTTTCCAGCATCCAGATACCTAGGTGATGCAGGTTGCAGGTTGATAATACTTTCTTGACGTCACTGAAGTTGGTCTCCATCTGAGGTGTTTCAATGTGGCCTTTTCCTTGCCAGACCCTCTGCTGTCTACTGCGCCGATGACCTGGAATATTTTGTATGTCGTAATCATATCTCTTCTCGTTCTATGCCCCTTTGACTTCACGAGAACTGCTCTTATCGTCTACTCTCGTACCTTGTGTGTGCGCGTCAGAAAGAGAGAGAGAGAGAGAGAGAGAGAGAGAGAGAGAGAGAGAGAGAGAGAGAGAGAGAGAGAGAGAGAGAGAGAGAGAAAGAAAGAGAAAATGTGATGTGTGATCAGATGAACCCCCTCACCCCACCACCTGCTGCTTCCCTCGCCGCTCACGCAGCTGTAGAATCACTGGTGGGCAAAACGTCTCCATAATTAACATATCAAAGTGTTGTACATGTGTCTTATTCACCTACTTGCCGGTACCGCAGAGCCTGACACAGCAACCAATGTCTTGGTACCAAGGTTCAAAGAAAATTCTCAGTTACCCTGGCTGCCTTCAAGAGGGAGCTGGACAGAGACCTAAGTCAGTACCCGACCAGACGGGCTGTGGCTTGTACGTTCGACTACGTGCGGCCAACAGTAACAGCTTGGTTGATCAGGGCCTGATCCACCGGGAGGCCCGGTCAAGGACTGCGCTGCGGGGGCGTTAACCACGCTGGTGGACTCCACGTAGACCTCACTACAATAGGTGCTAGGTACTTCACTATGCTACAATAGGCGCTAGGTACCTCACTAAACTACAACAGGTGTTGGGTACCTCACTACACTACAACAGGTGCTAGATACCTCACTATACTACAACAGGTGTTGGGTACCTCACTACACTACAACAGGTGTTGGGTACCTCACTACACTACAACAGGTGTTGGGTACCTCACTACACTACAACAGGTGTTGGGTACCTCACTACACTACAACAGGTGTTGGGTACCTCACTACACTACAACAGGTGTTAGGTACCTCACTACACTACAACAGGTGTTGGTACCTCACTACACTACAACAGGTGTTGGGTACCTCACTACACTACAACAGGTGTTGGGTACCTCACTACACTACAACAGGTGTTGGGTACCTCACTACACTACAACAGGTGTTAGGTACCTCACTACACTACAACAGGTGTTGGGTACCTCACTACACTACAACAGGTGTTGGGTACCTCATTACAACAGGTGTTGGGTACCTCACTACACTACAACAGGTGTTGGGTACCTCACTACACTACAGTAGGTGTTGGGTACCTCACTACACTACAACAGATGTTGGGTACCTCACTACACTACAACAGGTGTTGGGTACCTCACTACACTACAACAGGTGTTGGGTACCTCACTACACTACAACAGGTTTTGGGTACCTCACTACACTACAACAGGTGTTGGGTACCTCACTACACTACAACAGGTGTTGGGTACCTCACTACACTACAACAGGTGTTGGGTACCTCACTACACTACAACAGGTGTTGGGTACCTCACTACACTACAACAGGTGTTGGGTACCTCACTACACTACAACAGGTGTTGGGTACCTCACTACACTACAACAGGTGTTGGATACCTCAC
Source organism: Cherax destructor (assembly GCA_009830355.1). Classification (NCBI taxonomy): domain Eukaryota; kingdom Metazoa; phylum Arthropoda; class Malacostraca; order Decapoda; family Parastacidae; genus Cherax; species Cherax destructor. Next base: position 255,631 of record WNWK01000166.1, on the reverse strand, counting down.
TACACTACAACAGGTGTTGGGTACCTCACTACACTACAACAGGTGTTGGGTACCTCACTACACTACAAAAGGTGCTAGGTACCTCACTACAACATATACTTTCTTGCTCAACCCCTTCCGTGTTCCCTTTCCACCCCTTTGCTCCCCTTTAATATGCATTCCTCCCCTCTACTATTTCTCCCTTAGATATTCACACTATATATCCCTTAGATATTCACACTATATATCCCTTAGATATTCACACTATCTCTCCCTTAGATATTCACACTATCTCTCCCTTAGAAACATACACTGACACTCCCAGCAAGACTCCCCCATTCATCTTCTCCCTCATTCTTCCTCAGTGGAACAATCCCTCCCTCCCTCCCATGCAGCATGAGCCATCTTCCCTGAACAGCATACCCCTCCATCACCCGAACCCCAACCTCCCCTTCCCTCCCACTTTCCCCCACTCTCCTTCCCCCCTCCCCCATTCTGCTTTCCCCTCCACCCTTCCCCCCACCCTTAAACCCCTACCCAACCCACAAACTGCCCCACTGAAGTGGCTTTTATCGGCGGTATTGTTATGGTAATGTGGCGGCCACACACTACCCCCACCATCACCACCACTACCCTCTACTACCCTCAACCCCCCACGCCTCCATCGCTCCCCTCCTCCTCCCCTCGCTAAACCTCCCATCCACCACCCGTACCTCTACTCCTCCCTCTGCCATCCCCACCTAGACTCTCCAACACCAATCACCCCTACCTCGACCATCAAACCATCCCTTCCCCAACCTCACACCTCCCCTACCATCACTCCTCCCTTACCATTACTCCTCCCCATCACTACTTCTCCCCACCATTACTCCTCTCCACTATTACTCCTCTCTACCATTACTCCTCTCCATCATTACTCCTCCCCACCATTACTTCACCCCACCATTACTTCACCCCACCATTACTTCACCCCACCATTACTTCTCCCCACCATTACTTCTCCCCACCATTACTCCTCCCCACCATCACTACTACCCACCATTACTCCATTACCTCTCCCCACCATTACTCCATTACCTCTCCCCACCATTACTCCTCTCCACCATTACTCCTCTCCACCATTACTCCCTCACCATTACTCCTCTCCACAATCACTACTCCCCACCATTACTCCTCCCCACCATTACTCCCCACCATTACTCCTCCCTACCATTACTCCCCACCATTACTCCTCCCCACCATTACTCCTCCCCACCATTACTCTTCCCCACCATTACTCCTCCCCACCATTACTCCTCCCCACCATTACTCCTCCCCACCATTGCTCTCATCCCCATTGACCGCTACAAGCAATAAAAACATTTTATAAAGCCAATGACTCTGAATCGTCAGTGAAGATTTGACGTTTATATAAATTCTTGAACGGCGACTTGAACGGGCGTTTTAAACGCGCCTTGAACGGTAGCTTTTCAATATACGTATCACTAGAAACGGGTGTCGTGCCTGATGTACGGAAAGTGGTTAATGTGATTCCTCTCAACAAAAAAAAAGAGATAGATCCCTATCATCGAGTTACACATTAGCCTGACATAGTGGGAAAATTATTAGACTATATAATAGGACATGTAATTAGGAACCAGGGATTCACTAGTGGCCGCTCATGCCTAATAAGTTTACTGACTTTCTCTAGTAAGCCTTTTGAGGCAATGGACCTTCTGCCCAATGTTCATCTAGCAGTAAGTAGGTACCTGAGTGTTAGTCGACAAATTAACCTAATTTGTCTGAAATGCTCTGCATAACAAGGGTCTCTCTATATAATACATTACTGATGTCAGCTATGGTCTGTTTAAGTTATACACGTACTTGTAGAAATATATTATTATTATTATTATTATTATTATTATTTATATGCTGTTTACTTTGATGTCAATAAGGGTGGTGATAGTCCTACATAAAAGGCTTAAAGTTGCAGTACATGGTATTTTAGCAAGGAGCAGAGCAGATCAACCAGGCTGTGAGGGATTTGTGGGCCAGTGGGCCGTCAGTAGCAACAGCCTGGTTTGACCAGACAAGCACCAGATAAGTAGGAAAACTTTCGAAACTCATCAAAGGTATATCAGAGGCAGGAGAGAACTTATATTAACAAAGAAAAATTACAATGGCTGCCAGTCACATGCAGCGTTCCGCAAGGATCACTTTTGGGTTCCTTGTTGTTCATTATTGATCATAATCTACATTAACGTATTTGGCGAGGGAATAAAAAAGCAACATTTAAGTCAGTTCGCTAACGACACAAAAAATAGGCCGACAGATGCAAAGGAGAAGATCACTGATCATCAGAATGATTTAGACTGACTAATGTTGTGGTGGGAAAGGTGGAAAAGATGATTGAGGTCTGTATGGAAAAGTGCAAAGGCCTTATCCTCTGGAAGGGTTGCGTGGTTGGTTAATTAGGTTTAAAGCTTACCGGTTAGGTAAGGTTCGTCAGGAAACAGGACAAGTGTTTCCTGACGCGGGTCTTAGATGATGACCCTCCGACTGCTCCAGTGGTCATATAACAATTCTGTGTTGGGTAGTGGCTAGTTTATTGTGGGCTCAATATTCATCCTGTGGTAGGTAGTGGCTAGTTTACTGTGTATCCTATATTCATCCTGTGGTGGATAGTGGTTAGTTTATTGTGCGCTCCATATATACACAGGCGAAGGGGCAGAGTACTCGTAGTGGTGTCACAGGTGATAGCGGTGAGGTTTGGTCAGTACATGGAGAGGTGGTCACTGGAAGAGGGGGGGGTAGGGTTGTGGGGTGGGTGGCTTGAGATGGTGTCGTTGGAGCACAGTGGCGCCTTCAACCACCTGCCCCACCCCGGCACCTTCTCTTGGGTACACATTCTCCGGCATCAGCTTGAGCGACACCAACAGCAACATTTCCTCTGCCTAATCATGTTCCTGGAGCCGAGCCCACCATCACCCGTGTGTGTGTGTGTGTGTGTTATACTATAGTAGATTAAAATTTTCTTGTAGACGACAGTCTAACCTTAGTTACTTCATTTGTATAAAAAAAAGTTAAAGTAGTTTGTGAGCAATCGACGTTTGCTTTAGAAGAATAGATTGATATCCGTGTACATTCTTCTGTGGGACTCAGGCTAGGTACATCCCCTGATAGCATTCACCTCGGTCCGCCCATCCGGGACGTAAACCTCTTGCTCGGGCAGGTAGCATCGAGCGCCTAGCTTCGGTGTCCCGCCCAGCAAAACCGGTATCAGGTTCCATGGTATACTGGCGCTTGATAAAGCATATCTGAGGCCTGTCAGCCTTATCGTCAGGGGATCCGCGTGCTGGAGGAGACTGGGGTTACAACACCTGAGGAGGTCTACCACCGCTTCCGTGGTTTTATTGGCCTCTAATGTTTTCAGTTTTGTGTTTTTTCTTGAGAGATGAACTACCCCCCTTACGTTTTCTGGAGTCTCCCCAGTATAAAGGGACATTTGTCTATAGTTTCTCCCCACAAGTAACCCGTTTTCTGTGAACAAATCCCAGCCAGCTTAGTGTTAAACTCAATACCATATATCTCAAACAACTGAAAATAAGAATACGGTATATAAACTGTATTTGATTTAATTAAACCTCTAGAAACCTAGAAGAATAGCAATGCAGACGCCATATCTACACATAGAAAGACGTGCAAATGTACACTAGTTGGGTTGGTTCGAGAATAGACGAGGAAATAAACATTCTGGACTTAGATCTGGACAATGATACTAATGAGTGCTCAAGTAAAATCTGTACATCTGAATGAAATCAGCGTTGTATGACCCTTAGCGCTTAGTTATGACAATAATAATAATAATAATAATAGCAATAATAATAATATTGAAATCTTGGCTCTCATTCCCAGGACAACATGAAATGAATCGGGGGTCATAAAAGATCACGAGGGCAGGTATCAAATCAGAGAAAAGAATCAAAGGAAAACAACTGTGAAAGTCCAGATGTACTAAGCAAATGTTAGGGGGAATTATAGGTGACGGTCCAAGTAAGGTGAAATCTCAATCTGGAGAACGTACACAGAACCTTCATTGCCCGAATAAACTCCTTAAAGCACCCGAATTACTGGGAATACCTGAAGTACCTGAAGTCCTGCCAAGTGTAACTCCGTGGAAAGTAAGCCAGAAAGAGTCGTCATAATTTACACCTGGAATTTTTTGGAAGCAATCGGTCCCCAAAAATGCTCACCGTAATCGCTACCAACGAAAGCAAGAGATTCACCAAAGGACTTTGGGTCCTTTAGTGAATCTTGGACACGACTTTACCCATGGTAAGACAACCGTAAAGTTATAAAGCCACTATTCCTACCTAATAAGATTCATCTAGCCATGTATATTTCTTTACACAGTGGAGGTAAGCATGGGCGTCACCGTGGCTACATTAGTAGTACGTCTTTCTGTGTATGAATGTCCCAGTAAGAAGCCAGCGTCTAGAAATACACCAAGTGGAAATTTTGGGGATAATCTAGTTCCCCAAGTTGTTTAAAAATCGTTTTATTACGGATTCGAGAGCCAATAGTGAATTAATAAGCCCACAAGGGCTTATTAAGTCACAGTGGCCAGTGGCCACTGTGACATATATTTGTGATTGTGTGTGTGTGGGGGAAGGGGATAGCCTCAGCGCGCGTCAGGTCGCCAGGATTAAGGCAGCAGAAATGTTGGGTACCGCGACGTGTTCAAAAGTCAAAATATGATTGATTTTCCGTCGCGACTGATTTCTCTGTGACTGCGGCGTCGTGGTCGTGCACGACCCAGCTATCCTGGTGGTGGTGAGAGAGAGGAGGGGTGGTGGTGGTGGTGGTGGTGGTGAGAGGGAAGAGCCAGGAAGGGTGGAGGGGTTGTTGGTGCCGTGGCTGGGAGAGAGAGGGGGAGATGTCTCATATGGTAACGGTTGGTGAAAGCTGCCCCTAACAGCAACAGCCTGGTTGAACAGACATTTAGTCTGGCCTCAGGCAGCGTCGAGAGAGTTGAAAAACCCTCGACAGCAGTCAAAGGTATGCTCCGGCAAAAAGGAATTTATTCTGCAGATGCTTGCCGAAATTGCACGACAGCCAGAAACATAGTGCCTCCAGAAACTCACGAATAACGCAGACTTTGAACATAAGAACATAAGAACATAAGAAAGGAGGAACACTGCAGCAGGCCTGTTGGCCCATACTAGGCAGGTCCTTCACAATCCGTCCCACTAACAGAATATTTGCTCAACCCAATTTTCAATGCTACCCAAGAAATAAGCTTTGACAATTCTACCCACTCATGCGCGAGTCCCACTCAAATCCAACCCCTCTCACTCATGAATTTATCCAACCTAAATTTGAAACTACCCAAGGTCCTAGCTTCAATAACCCTACTAGGCAGACTGTTCCACTCATCAACTACCCTATTTCCAAACCAATACTTTCCTATATCCTTTCTAAATCTAAACTTATCTAACTTGAATCCATTATTGCGGGTTCTCTCTTGGAGAGATATCCTCAAGACCTTATTTATATCCCCTTTGTTAATACCATTTTCCACTTGTATACCTCGATCATGTCTCCCCTCATTCTACGTCTTACAAGTGAATGTAATTTTAGGGTCTTCAATCTTTCTTCGTAAGGAAGATTTCTAATGCTATGTATTAATTTAGTCATTCTACGCTGAATGTTTTCTAACGAATTTATGTCCATTCTGTAATATGGAGACCAGAACTGAGCTGCGTAATCTAGGTGAGGCCTTACTAATGATGTATAAAGCTGTAATATAACCTCTGGACTTCTGTTGCTAACACTTCTTGATATAAATCCCAGTAATCTATTTGCCTTATTACGTACGCTTAGGCATTGCTGTCTTGGTTTAAGGTTGCTGCTTACCATCACCCCAAGTCCTTCTCCAATCTGTATGGCTAAGTTCTACGTTATTTAACTTATAAGTGCTTGGGTTATGGACACTCCCGAGCTTCAGAACCTTGCATTTATCTACATTGAACTGCATCTGCCACTTTTCTGACCACGAATTAAGTTTGTCTAAATCTTCCTGAAGTTCTATGACATCTATGTTTGAATCAATTATCCTACCTATCTTCGTGTCGTCGGCGAATTTGCTCATATCACTAGTAATTCCCTCATCAAGGTCATTGATATATATTATAAATAACAATGGGCCTAAGACTGATCCCTGTGGAACACCACTTGTTACAAGTCCCCATTCGGATTTAACCCCATTTATGCACACTCTCTGCTTCCTATTGGTGAGCCATGACTCGATCCATGACAGCACTTTTCCCCCAATGCCATGAGCTGCCACTTTCTTTAACAGTCTCTGGTGCGGTACTCTATCAAAAGCCTTACTAAAGTCTAAATAAACAATATCGAATTCTTTATCGTGATCAACAGCCTCAAAAGCTTTACTGAAGAAGGTTAATAAATTAGATAGGCAGGAACGGCCCCTCGTGAATCCATGCTGGGTATCATTAATCAAATTATGGTTATCTAGATGGCTTCTAATAATATCAGCTATAATTGACTCTAGTAATTTGCCTACAATTGAGGTCAGGCTTATTGGGCGGTAGTTTGACGGTAGTGACTTGTCCCCTGCTTTAAAAATAGGAATTACATTAGCCATCTTGGTAAATTAGACACATATGCAACACTTGGGTATCTTTATTGAGGAAACGTTTCGCCACACAGTGGCTTCATCAGTCCATACAAAGGAGAATCGTGAAGAACAGGAGGAGTGTGAGGTTGTCAGGCCCTCAATCTTGAGACGATGTTGTCAGTCCATCAATCTTGAATAGAATAACAGCATATGAGCAGAGGAACCTTATATACTGTAGACAGGAGAGGTGCAGCAGTAGTAGGAGGTGTCACATTTGTTCAATGTGGAAGTAGGTCGTGCCCAAGGAATAGGCAAGCGAAGAAATCCCTGTATTAAGATACCAAGATGTTGCAGTGTCAGACAGGATGTGAATGAATGGTTCAGAGAACCGACGAGTTGGTAAATTAGACACATATGCAACACTTGGGTATCTTTATTGAGGAAACGTTTCGCCACACAGTGGCTTCATCAGTCCATACAAAGGAGAATCGTGAAGAACAGGAGGAGTGTGAGGTTGTCAGGCCCTCAATCTTGAGACGATGTTGTCAGTCCATCAAGATTGATGTCGTGCCGATTAGGTAAAACTGGTCAATTAGCAAGAACTCATTTAAAATTAAGTCCTTTCTAAAAATTCTCTTATACGTTTAAAGATATATTTTTTCATTTATGTTAATGTAAAAATTATAATTTTGTACCAAGAGAAACTTTGAAAACCTACCTAACCTTATTACAACAAGCGCAATTTAATTTAGCCTAACCCAACTAAATATATTTTAGATACGTTAACATTAATTTAATAATAAACAAACACAATGAAATATATTTTTTTCGTTATGTTCAGAATGATTTTTGCGAAATTATTGCATACACAAATTTTCGCTTGTCTTATATGGCAAGAAGAGCGTTGCTATTTAAGCCAAAATAGCAAGTTTTACCTAATCGGCACGATATATATATATATATATATATATATATATATATATATATATATATATATATATATATATATATATATATATATATATATATATATATATATATACATGTATATATATATATACTACTACTAAATGTAAAAGGAGAAACTTTCGTTTTTTCTTTTGGGCCACCCCGCTTCGGTGGGAAACGGCTGACGTGTTGAAAGAAAGAAAAATATAGTATATATTTGCCTATTATGCATTATTATTTTCTTTTGCATTTAATTACAAATACGTGTATATAAGTTCGATTTAAAAACCAGGAGCTATAGACAAGGTAGAATTCTCCTCAGGTACCTTTTCTCTCAACATTTTTGCTTCTTGTTTTTTTTGGGTAATTGTCCTTTCTGTTTGTTCTGTCCTTTATACCTTCTGTACATTCTGGGTTTTTTTCCTGAGAATCTTTCGCTGTCCTCAGTGTCTCTATGCCCTCAGTGATTCTCTTTGTGTCCTTACTGAATCTTTCAGACACTTCTGCTTTAGTTACCACCGTGTCTTGTGTGTATGTGAGGTTCTACATCAGTTACCCCTGTGTCTTGTGTGTATGTGAGGTTCTACATCAGTTACCCCTGTGTCTTGTGTATATGTGAGGTTCTACATCAGTTACCCTTGTGTCTTGTGTATATGTGAGGTTCTACATCAGTTACCCTTGTGTCTTGTGTGTATGTGAGGTACTTCATCAGTTACCTCTTTGTCCCTCGTCCCATCCTCCACCATCTGGCTAATCACATTTTCCTGTCATTATTTTCCCATTTTCTGTGACTATGGTCTTGCTGGTTGCCGATCAATTTCTACTTTGGTCAATGTAACAGCGTAGAGGGAGGCCTTGTGGGAATGGGTGGGAAATAGTGGGGTGCCTAGAGTGGGAGGGTGGGGACCTTGAGTGTGGAATGCGAGGAACGGCTTGGCTTTGTGGGGCATCGATAGAAGGAGCAGCGGCCTCGTGAGGATACCTGAACTTTTCAGGGAACAGCGCCCCCATCCCTCTGCCCAGTCCTAGACTAGACCACCTGGTGGATAAAAGCCTGATCAACTAGACTGTTACTGCTGGCCCTACGCAGTTTAACGAACGAATCATAGCCCGACTGGTCAGGAACTGACTTAAGGAACTTTTTAAGTTTCCTCTTGAAGACAACTGGAGGTTTGTTGGTAATCCTAATTATGTATTGTGGGAGACCGTTGAAGAGTCTTGTACCCCTTACACTTACTGTGTTGTGTCATAGCGCCCCTGTTTTTTATTGGAGGAGTATTTTACACTGTCTTCCGAGCCCTTCCGGAGGAAGTGATTTGTGTGTGCAAATTTGGATTAATCCCTCTGTAATTTTCCAGTTGAAAATTCTGATGTGCTTTTCTCGCCTGCGAGCCAAGGAGTACAGGTCAATGGACTTAAAACGTTCCTAATACTTTAGAAGGTTGACTGAACATGTATGTGCAGTGAAGGGTCTCTGTACATTCTCTAGGTGTACAACAATAATCCAGCCTAAAGATAACATGTGACTTTAAGAAGACAATAAACTGGCTTGTCATCTCTTGTTTTGAAGGTTATCGTTATCCGTCACATAACTTTCATCGCGGTTGTGATAATGACACTGTTGTGATCATTGAGAATGAGATCTCTACCATTAATACTCGTAAGTCTTTCACGTTAGTTTTTAGCTCAGATGAGTGGGTAGAACTTGTTTTATACTCACTTCTAGTTTCTATTTCTTGTTTTTCCTTAACGGAGTAACCGAAATTTGTCCTCGTTGAGTATATCATATTTGGGGCCCGCTAGAAGACTCGATTTATACCCAACTGTAGATATGCGGTGGCCTCAATGGATGCCACTTTGATGCGAATACTAGTATCGTCTGGAAAAGACGATGCGGTGCTATGATTTATGTCACCGTCTGTGCCAGAGAAAAAGGATGGGGCCGAGTACTGTGCCTCTCTCTCTCTCTCTCTCTTATATATATATATATATATATATATATATATATATATATATATATATATATATATATATATATATATAATGTCGTGCCGATTAGGTAAAACTTGCTATTTTGGCTTAAATAGCAACGCTCATCTTGCCATATAAGACAAGTGAAAATTTGTGTATGCCATAATTTCGCCAAAATCATTCTGAACATAACGAAAAAAATATATTTCATTGTGTTTGTTTATTATTAAATTAATGTTAACGTATCTAAAATATATTTAGTTGGGTTAGGCTAAATTAAATTGCGCTTGTTGTAATAAGGTTAGGTAGGTTTTCAAAGTTTCTCTTGGTACAAAATTATAAATTCTTACATTAACATAAATGAAAAAATATATCTTTAAACGTATAAGAGAAAATTTTAGAAAGGACTTAATTTTAGATGAGTTTTTGCTAATTGACCAGTTTTACCTAATCGGCACGACATATATATATATATATATATATATATATATATATATATATATATATATATATATATATATATATATATATATATATATATATATATATATATATATATATATATATATATATATATATATATATATATATATATATATGACACAGTACTGTGTGTGTGTGTGTGTGTGCTTCGGAGACAGCGTAGTCTACAACACCACAAATACATAATTCCAACTCCACGAGAATCGCTGAAAAAAAAAATACCCCACAAATCGTCGACTGAATTTTATGAACGTACTGCTGTCTGTGATTTTATCACTGGTGATAATAATGTTTATTAAAAGTTCCTGAGAAAAAAAACATTTTTGCAAGATTTTATCGACGAAATCTTTCCGGTTCTCAACGATTTTCTTCAAGGTTTATAAAGAAAGTTTGGAATTAACTAAATAGCTGACTAATCTCCGGTTTATATATATATATATATATATATATATATATATATATATATATATATCAATACCGAAGTGTCCCCCACACGAGGGTGTCCCTTGCACCAAGGTGTCCACACACCAATGTCCCTCGCCACTTATCGTTTTATGGTAATCATCGGGAAACATGGACACAACTGAGGAGCACAATGACTCTCTCTCTTCAGAGTGTCATTATTTTCCAGCATCCAATCAATGGCCTGATTCAAGAGGCAGCTCCATTTCGTTTGGCCACCTCTGCTATGCGCCAACATCAATAGTCGGGTGAAGTAAAACAAAAATGAGCGATAAAAAATAATAAACATAAGCGTCACCTCGATACAAGACAGAAAATCTGCAGGAGGATATTAAGAAAGTCTTCCAGTAGTAGGAAGAACATAGATAAGTGTATACAAAACATAAGAACATCTCATAGAACCAGAAGAACATGTGATAGTCTTGAGTATAATAATAATGTCGGATGGTTTGTCATTTAGAGAGCAAATGCTGCAAAAGCTGGACAATAACAAAGTGGATAATGAGAACTTTCAAGACAAGAGAAATTATGCCCATGGTGACACTGTTAAAATCTCTTGTGCTCTCTCACTTACAGTATTGTATAAAGATGGCTCCATACGAGATGTTGATGGTTCCATACGAGATGTTGATGGTTCCATACAAGATGTGGATGGCTCCATACAAGATGTGGATGGCTCCATACAAGATGTTGATGGTTCCATACAAGATGTGGATGGCTCCATACAAGATGTGGATGGCTCCATACAAGATGTGGATGGCTCCATACAAGGCAGGAGATACCAGAGATAGAACAGATACAGAAATCATTGACAGCGCCTAGAGCAAATAAATTATTAAAATTATTGGGAACGATTTACTGAACTAGGAATGTACTTTCTTGAGCGAAGACGAAAGATGGAAGTGTAAAATATACCCAGTGAAAAGCAGGGAGTGCCTTAGGCATAATAAGAGAACATTGTGTCAATATCCGTGGTTTAAGATTCTTGAAGCCGCTGCCAGCAGACATCAGAAATATTTGCAAAACAAGTGTAGAAGTTTTTAAAATTAATATGTGGGTTAGAGGGACGCCAGCAGCAACAGCCTGGTTAACCAGACAGTCAACAGCAAAGCCTGGCTCCAGGCCGGGCTGAGAGGGGGTAGAAGGACTCTTGAAACCAGCAACGGGTACATCAGGTAGACTGTGACCGGTCGCAGGTAAACAAACTCCTTTAACTGCCATCACCAGCTCCTCTACCGCCTTCCCTGCCACCGCCACTACTACTGCCACCGCCACTACTACTGCCACCGCCACTACTACTGCCACCGCCACCACTACTGCCACCACCACTACTGCCACCACCACTACTGCCACCACCACTACTGCCACCACCACTACTGCTACCACTACTACTGCCACCACCACTACTACTGCCACCACCACTACTGCCATCGCTGCCGCTGCCAGGTCAGAAAGGCGCTTCTCGGCTTAATTGGGTTTGCCGTAACAGACATAGGAAGGCTGGTTGTAAGTCGTTGTAGTTCACGACTCCTCTAATGTGGACCTCTCTATTATGCTCTCCTGAAGAGGAGAGGGAAGATCAGGGGGTAGGGGAACAGGAGGGAGGTAGTCAGGGAAGCAAGAAAAAAGGATGAACGAGGAAGGAAAATGGATTTGAAAATAAGTGGAAGGAACACACACACACCCACACACACACCCACACACACACACACACACACACACACACACACACACACACACACACACACACACACACACACACACACACACACACACACAATATATATATATATATATATATATATATATATATATATATATATATATAATACTGGATACTGGATTTATTAAATGGTGTCTATCAGAAAGAAAAATGACAGGGAAAGTGTCGACGGTAAGGTTATTTAACCAGAAGGAAATAATAAAGGTACTGTAAATACGGCAAGATAGTCCCGTAGACTTTAGACCAGATTGGTGGTGACAGGTCGACATCTTGAGGGGAAACAAGTCACCTCCGGCCAAGTGAGGGGAGGCGGAGAGCCGGGGAACCAGGCCTGCAGGGAGCGAGGGAAGTGAACCAGACAAGAAGATAAATTGATAAAGAAGGAAGAAAAAAAAAGATACAATGGTCTTAAGAAAGAAGAATAATGCTGAGGACGTGGGAATAAAGAAGTTTGGTCAGACAGACACAGACACACACAGACACACACACACACACACAGACACACACACACACACACACACACACACTTACACACACATATATATATATATATATATATATATATATATATATATATATATATATATATACGTGTTCGTATGATATTCAAGAGTTATATATTTGGAAAGTATCTTCTGTTTGTGACTTACAAAAAGGAAGGAGATAAGATGCTATACTTGGATCTGAAGTCTTGAGATTCATTACAGAAAAAACACGATCTTAGTTATGAATTATTATTATATTTTATTATTACTATTGTTATTATTTATCATTGGGAAGGTCTAAAACCGTAGGGTTGTGAGTAGTGATGGTGCCTTCGTAGTCTTGGTGTAACACGGTAAATTTTCACTCGTTTTGGTTCATCTGAACATCGTCTGGATGAGTGGTACATCTGTTATCTGTTAATGGTACAGGGGAAATCATCGCCTCCGCAGCTGGTAGTACAGACCACCAGCTGGTTGTACAGCCCACCAGCTGGTCAGCACAACCAGCTGGTGGTCCACAGGTCGTTAGTGTGTACGTGGGCGGCCAGCCACCAGCCTCACAACACAATATCTCACACTTGATATGGTCTTATATTATCCTCAGCCGCCATTGACATCAAATGGTATTAACCACTTGGCCAGGCCGCTGGGCGGGGTGAGGGGGAGTGTTGCCGCCCCCTCACGAATGCGCTGTTCTCGACTCTAGCAGCACAATGAAAAACATCCTTCAGCGTTCCTCTGAGAATTCCGTAAATCTAGATTTTAGCATGACGAGAGCGTGGTGAAGTTGTCCTAGTTGGCAATTAGTTGATCAGTCATACTTAGTCTTGAAATGCGTCAGGTTTAATTAGTAGGCAGAGATCTCAGGAGGTCATATGGCGGAGAGGAGGAGAAGACTGGGGAGGATGCTGCTGGGAGAGGGGTGAAGATGTCGCTGAAATCGCCTTTACGCCTGTTGGCCAGAAGGTTCATTATGGCGGTCTCCCCCACACCCATCATCAATCACCAGGAAAATAAGTAATTAAAAAGGGTCTAATCCAATATGGTGGAGGCTGGGGAAGGCGTCAGGAGAGGAGCAGTTGGGGGGGATTTCTACACTTTATCATCTGATCACCAAAAACTCGCTACTAACGAGCAAGTTCTCTCGCCAAACGGGCAAAATTTCCCACCCGTATTTGACAAACTACAACTCCATCATAATTAAAATGTCATTAATCACAGCGCCGTAAGGATGGGAGAGGATTTTTGCGACACTCGGCGTCGGGGGAAATTATTTGCCAAGACTTCCAGCTTCTTCTTTTTTCCCTTCAAGGAAAAAAAAAGCTTCGACATAATTTTTTTTTGATCCGTCCACCACAAAGAATCGTTATTGTACAACTTTTATTAATGCTAATCATTGGAATCGGAATATGTATTTTTGGAAGAAATCTGGAGACAATCTAATTCTTGGGGAGGAAAAATCAGGCGTGAATGTTGAATATTTTGAACTGAATGTGTGTGAACAACACGTGATGGTGGTACATGTGAGGGAGTGGCTGTTGTTGTGGCTGTTGTTGTGGCTGTTGTTGTGTGTGGCTGTTGTTGTGGCTGTTGTTGTGGCTGTTGTTGTGGCTGTTGTTGTGGCTGTTGTGGCTGTTGTTGTGGCTGTTGTTGTGGCTGTTGTTGTGGCTGTTGTTGTGGCTGTTGTTGTGGCTGTTGTTGTGGCTGTTGATGTGGCTGTTGTTGTGGCTGTTGTTGTGGCTGTTGATGTGGCTGTTGTTGTGGCTGTTGTTGTGGCTGTTGTTGTGGCTGTTGATGTGGCTATTGATGTGGCTATTGATGTGGCTGTTGATGTGGCTGTTGGTGGTATTGTGAGAATATTGTGGTAATAAAGTAAATTATTAGCGATACTACTACTACTACTACTACTACTACTACTACTACTACTACTACTACTACTACTACTATACAATTAACACCAGTAGTTTACTTTAAAAATTAGATTCTCCCTAATCCTTGGCCTGTACATAAGCTACGTCTATCAGAGGTTCAACTCATCCTCAGATTCGTTAGTTATATAATAAGAAACTTTCCAGCCTGAGGAGGGCTTGGGTGGGTGGGAAGGGCGGATAATGTTAGTGGGTGGCGGGGATAAGCAGTGAAGGATGGGCGGCCTAGGTCTCAGGGCTGGACCTCGGCAATTGACAAGATCCAGGGTTTCTCTGGCTGGGTCTTCAGCTCCTTGTGGTCCTTCGTGGTTCTTCAGGACGGGCAACAAGGGCCCTCGGCCGCCTCCCTGGCACTCAGTGCTAGACACTTATGAGTGATCACACCAGTCCTTGTGCCAGAAAATATAATTATATTTCCCTCTCGGTCGTCTTGACACCAGAGTGTCTATCTTAATCGTCGAGGAAAGCTGAAAACAAAAGTATACTTAGATAAGAATGCTACAATCCACTCATAGTTCTTCGTTTTCGAAGATGCAAGTCTATGAGTTGATAAGAGGTAAATAACTTGTCTGTAATGGTGGTGTGAGAAGTGTTCCTTCCCCGGATATTGTTTTAACCTCTCTCTACCACACAGTGCATCCCTGGCTACCACCACTACCACAGTCATTCATCCCCCTGACTACCATCACTACCACAATAATTCATTCTCCTGACTACCACCATCACCACTACAACTATTCGTTCCCCTTTGAGGAAAAGCAGAATTACAGTCAAATATCCAAATTCGCCAAACAACAAATTTTGGGTAATGCCTAAAATCCCTAATACTGAAATTAGAGACGTACATACTAGAGTTTTATTGTAATGTATGTACTGAAAACACTCTCGAGACTGGTTCCACACCTTAACACTGAATTTATTCCTTACGACAGCGTAAAGCACGACAGGCGTTGCAAAGTATCTATGAAAAGCTAGGATGTGATAAATATCCTTAGAGGTAACTTAGTAAACATGAAGAGCACAAGGCCATTTAACACATTCTCTTCATATTAAGGTGATTATTGCCGGTGAGCACTCCTACTCTTCACGATTTCAGAGTCCTTTGTCTTCACTGAGGAGGTCAGTGCAGTCCTCTCTGCTGTTACCGTAATAGCTGCCTTGGCTGGTTCTCAGTTCGGTGTGTACGCGGATTCCCGTTGTGCTCTGTCCTAGGCCAGTATGCTTCTCTCCATCTGTGCTCCATAATAAATAATTCACGTTAAGTGCTAAACCTATGTGGGTCATTCAGCGCAAAACATGGTGGAGGCTTGATCCTCCGTCTGCTGAACGCGAGACAGAGGCGCTTACTATTTGTACTCACCAGGAGTGGTTGTCGCGTCTCCAGTGGCAGCACAGGGATGAGGAGCTCTTTTGGTGCCCGGGCCAAGATGGTGTCCTGGGAAATGAACGGGCAGATGCTGCAGCAGTCTACAGCAGCGAGCCCAGTCTACAGCAGCGAGCCCAGTCTACAGCGGACTTTTGCCTCACAGTGACATTATGGGTCATATCCACAGATATGTCTAAGGGAAGTTGTAAGTCCGGTGACCCCTGCGGGATTAGGAGCAAGTTATACAGGGCTCAGCAGGAAGTGGGCGTTTGGCCCTTTCCCTTCAACAGGAATCATCACTTTGAGACGAATTTCTACCGACTGAGGATCGAGCACATATATCACCCGTAGCTACCTGTTCACAGATCCTCCTGTCCCCCTCCTCTGTGTAGCTTTTGACCTGCAGCTGACTGTGAAACATATTTTAACAGTTTTCCCTCGGCTTAGGTCTTTCTGGCTTCGTCCTGGATTTTATAATTACCAAGGTGCCTGTTGGGACTTCGCGGAACTTTTATGATTTTTTTAACATTAATAATTTATTTTTTTAAACAATGCTGGCTATTTTAATTTGGTATAATAGTATTTATTTGTGGTGAGTGTTTATATGCATGGCTTTTACTGTTTGTTTGATTTTATTATTTGTTTTTAATGTGCTTTGTGTGTGTATATATATATATATATATATATATATATATATATATATATATATATATATATATATATATATATATATATATAGGGAATAAGTCTGTTGAGTGTACCTGGTAAAGTGTATGGTAGAGTTATTATTGAAAGAATTAAGAGTAAAACAGAAAGCAGGATAGCAGATGAACAAGGGGCTTTAGGAAAGGTAGGGGGTGTAGACCAAGTGTTTACAGTGAAACATATAGGTGAACAGTATTTGGATAAGGGTAAAGATGTTTTTGTGGCATTTATGGATTTGGAAAAGGCATATGATAGGGTAGATAGGGGGGCAATGTGGCAGATGTTGCAGGTGTATGGAATAGGAGGAAGGTTACTGAAAGCAGTGAAGAGTTTTTATGAGGATAGTGAGGCTCAGGTTAGAGTGTGTAGGAGGGAAGGGGACTATTTCCCAGTAAAAGTGGGCCTTAGACAAGGATGTGTGATGTCACCGTGGTTGTTCAATATATTTATAGATGGGGTTGTAAGAGAAGTGAATGCGAGGGTCTTGGCAAGAGGTGTTGGGCTAAAAGATAAAGAAGCAAATACAAAGTGGGAGTTGTCACAGTTGCTTTTTGCTGATGACACTGTGCTTTTGGGAGATTCTGAAGAGAAGCTGCAGAGGTTGGTGGATGAATTTGGTAGGGTGTGTAAAAGAAGAAAATTGAAAGTGAATATAGGAAAGAGTAAGGTGATGAGGATAACAAAAAGAATAGGTGACGAAAGATTGGATATCAGATTGGAGGGAGAGAGTATGGAGGAGGTGAATGTATTCAGATATTTGGGAGTGGACATGTCGGCGGATGGGTCTATGAAGGATGAGGTGAATCATAGAATTGATGAGGGGAAAAGGGTGAGTGGAGCACTTCGGGTCTGTGGAGACAAAGAACCTTGTCCATGGAAGTAAAGAGGGAATGTATGAGAGTATAGTTATACCAACGCTCTTATATGGGTGTGAAGCATGGGTGATGAATGTTGCAACGAGGAGAAGGCTGGAGGCAGTGGAGATGTCATGTCTGAGGTCAATGTGTGGTGTGAATATAATGCAGAGAATTCGGAGTTTGGAAATTAGGAGGAGGTGCGGGATTACCAAAACGATTGTCCAGAGAGCTGAGGAGGGGTTGTTGAGGTGGTTTGGACATGTAGAGAGAATGGAACGAGACAGAGTGACTTCGAGAGTGTATAAATCTGTAGTGGAGGGAAGGCGGGTAGGGGTCGGCCTAGGAAAGGTTGGAGGGAGGGGGTAAAGGAAGTTTTGTGTGCGAGGGGCTTGGATTTCCAGCAAGCATGTGTGAGCGTATTTGATAGGAGTGAATGGAGGCATATGGTTTTTAATACTTGACGTGCTGTTGGAGTGTGAGCAAAGTAACATTTATGAAGGGTTTCAGGAAACCGGCAGGCCGGACTTGAGTTCTGGAGATGGGAAGTACAGTGCCGGCACTCTGAAGGAGGGGTGTTAATGTTGCAGTTTTATAACTGTAGTGTAAAGCACCCTTCTGGCAAGACAGTGATGGAGTGAATGATGATGAAAGTTTTTCTTTTCGGGCCACCCTGCCTTGGTGGGAATCGGCCGATGTGTTAATAATAAAATAAATAATATATATATATATATATATATATATATATATATATATATATATATATATATATATATATATATATATTGATATTGATATCAACCAACCACCACACCACCCCTCACCACCACCACACCACCCCTCACCACCACCACACCACCCCTCACCACCACCACACCACCCCTCACCACCACCACACCACCCCTCACCACCACCACAAAACACACAACGAAGTGGCGTCACTACAGACAAGAGGGAGGGTTGTCGATTACCCACAATCTAATTAATCCATTACTGGCGTTAATCCATTATGAAGACCACCCCTCCCTCCCTTCCTCATTTATCTCTCTCTCTCTCTCTCTCTCTCTCTCTCTCTCTCTCTCTCTCTCTCTCTCTCTCTCTCTCTCTCTCTCTCTCTCCCACTATCCTCTCACATTCACAATCCCACTCTCATCCTCTCGACCCCCATCTCCATTTCTCTACAAGTTTCCTCTGTCACGCCCACCTCTCATACATAACCTTCTACTTTAACCCCTCCATCTCCTACAAGCTATCTTACAACCTCCCCCTCCCTCTACAAACTATCTTACAACGTCTTTTCCCCTCCAGATACAAACCCTCTTCAGTTAATTTCCATCGATTTTTTTCCGTTTTTGTTCTCATGTTCTTTAATAACCGTGATGAACCCCGTTCTGGCTGGCCTCTGATACTTGATACCTACAACCCCGTGGCGACCCTACAACCCCGTGGCGACCACTTGTTTATATCCCCTCCCTCTATTCCCTCCCACTCAATCTCCCTTCCCCCCCCCTCACCAGCAACTCATGCACAAGCCCCCTTCACTCTCTGCCTCCCTTTCTGTACCCCAGTCCCCTCACACTCCCTTCTCAGTCAGCTGTTTGTTGCCTCTTATACACGAATAGACACCACACACACACACACACACACACACACACACACACACACACACACACACACACACACACACACACACTTTTATTTTTTTCGTTTAAGCTCTTTATAGCGCATATAAATCAAGTTTTCCAATGG
This sequence comes from Cherax destructor, assembly GCA_009830355.1. Classification (NCBI taxonomy): domain Eukaryota; kingdom Metazoa; phylum Arthropoda; class Malacostraca; order Decapoda; family Parastacidae; genus Cherax; species Cherax destructor. The sequence continues at coordinate 236,359 of WNWK01000166.1, read as the reverse complement.
GCCGCAGAAAACGACATGAGGTTCGATGAGAACAAATTCCACTGTTCCATTGTGGAAAACGAGAGGAATTAAAAACTAGAACATACAATAGAACATACCATACAATAGAACGAGAAACTAATGTGAAGGACTTAGGAGTGATAATGTCAGAGGATCTCTCCTTCAAAGACTAAACCAGTGTCATTATCACAACTGCGAGGAAACTGATAGGGTGGATAATGAGAGCTTTCACAACGAGGGATGCCAAGCCAGTGCTGATACTTTTTAAGTCACCTTATTCTCTCTAGGCTGGGATACTGTTGTGCGTTAGCAGCCCCTTTCAAGACAGGCGAAATTGCAGATCTGGAGAATGTGCAAAGGACCTTTACTGCACATATAAGTTTATTAAAGCACCTCAGTTACTGGGAACGTTTAAAGTCCCTTGACTTGTACTCCCTGGAGCGCAGGCCAGAAAGGTACATCATAATTTACACCTGGAAAATCCTTGAAGAACTGGTCCCAAATCTGCACACAGAAAACACTCCCTGCGAAAACAAGACTCTGTAGATGGTGCAACATATCCTTCCCACCCAGTGAATAGAAAGGGTGCCATGAGTACACTGAGCGAAAAGACAATAAGTGTCAGGAGCCCAAGGCTCTTCAACAGCCTCTCATTATACATAAGCGGGGTTACCAATAGTCCCCTGGTTGTCTTCAAGAAAGACCTGGACAGACACCAAAAGTCAGTATTTGACCGCCAGGCTGTGCTTCGTACGTAGGATTGCGTGTGCCCAGCAGTAACAGCCTGGTTGATTAGGCCCTGATCCACCGGGGCGTTGACCCCCGGAACTACCTCCGGGTAGATAGCTGAGCATTTAAGCTATTTATAGCTGAGCATTTAAGCTTTTAGAGGTGAGCATTGAAGAGGATCAGAAAGACAGTGAAGCTGTCACTGCTTAGAGAGGTGATGCTGCTACCTGTGTTCACTGGTGACACCCACCTGTGTTCACTGCTGACACCCACCTGTGTTCACTGCTGACACCCACCTGTGTTCACTGCTGACACCCACCTGTGTTCACTGCTGACACCCACCTGTGTTCACTGGTGACACCCACCTGTGTTCACTGCTGACACCCACCTGTGTTCACTGCTGACACCCACCTGTGTTCACTGCTGACACCCACCTGTGTTCACTGCTGACACCCACCTGTGTTCACTGCTGACACCCACCTGTGTTCACTGCTGACACCCACCTGTGTTCACTGCTGACACCCACCTGTGTTCACTGCTGACACCCACCTGTGTTCACTGCTGACACCCACCTGTGTTCACTGCTGACACCCACCTGTGTTCACTGCTGACACCCACCTGTGTTCACTGGTGACACCCACCTGTGTTCACTGGTGACACCCACCTGTGTTCACTGGTGACACCCACCTGTGTTCACTGCTGACACCCACCTATGTTCACTGCTGACACCCACCTGTGTTCACTGCTGACACCCACCTGTGTTCACTGCTGACACCCACCTGTGTTCACTGCTGACACCCACCTGTGTTCACTGCTGACACCCACCTGTGTTCACTGGTGACACCCACCTGTGTTCACTGGTGACACCCACCTGTGTTCACTGGTGACACCCACCTGTGTTCACTGGTGACACCCACCTGTGTTCACTGGTGACACCCACCTGTGTTCACTGGTGACACCCACCTGTGTTCACTGGTGACACCCACCTGTGTTCACTGTGACACCCACCTGTATTCACTGGTGACACCCACCTGTGTTCACTGGTGACACCCACCTGTGTTCACTGGTGACACCCACCTGTGTTCACTGCTGACACCCACCTGTGTTCACTGCTGACACCCACCTGTGTTCACTGCTGACACCCACCTGTGTTCACTGCTGACACCCACCTGTGTTCACTGGTGACACCCACCTGTGTTCACTGCTGACACCCACTGTGTTCACTGCTGACACCCACCTGTGTTCACTGCTGACACCCACCTGTGTTCACTGCTGACACCCACCTGTGTTCACTGGTGACACCCACCTGTGTTCACTGGTGACACCCACCTGTGTTCACTGCTGACACCCACCTGTGTTCACTGGTGACACCCACCTGTGTTCACTGGTGACACCCACCTGTGTTCACTGGTGACACCCACCTGTTTCACTGGTGACACCCACCTGTGTTCACTGGTGACACCCACCTGTGTTCACTGGTGACACCCACCTGTGTTCACTGCTGACACCCACCTGTGTTCACTGGTGACACCCACCTGTGTTCACTGCTGACACCCACCTGATGTTCACTGGTGACACCCACCTGTGTTCACTGCTGACACCCACCTGTGTTCACTGGTGACACCCACCTGTGTTCACTGGTGACACCCACCTGTGTTCACTGGTGACACCCACCTGTGTTCACTGGTGACACCCACCTGTGTTCACTGGTGACACCCACCTGTGTTCACTGGTGACACCCACCTGTGTTCACTGCTGACACCCACCTGTGTTCACTGGTGACACCCACCTGTGTTCACTGGCTGACACCCACCTGTGTTCACTGCTGACACCCACCTGTGTTCACTGGTGACACCCACCTGTATTCACTGTGACACCCACCTGTATTCACTGGTGACACCCACCTGTGTTCACTGGTGACACCCACCTGTGTTCACTGGTGACACCCACCTGTGTTCACTGCTGACACCCACCTGTGTTCACTGCTGACACCCACCTGTGTTCACTGCTGACACCCACCTGTATTCACTGGTGACACCCACCTGTGTTCACTGGTGACACCCACCTGTATTCACTGGTGACACCCACCTGTGTTCACTGGTGACACCCACATGTGTTCACTGGTGACACCCACCTGTGTTCACTGCTGACACCCACCTGTGTTCACTGCTGACACCCACCTGTGTTCACTGGTGACACCCACCTGTATTCACTGGTGACACCCACCTGTGTTCACTGGTGACACCCACCTGTGTTCACTGGTGACACCCACCTGTGTTCACTGGTGACACCCACCTGTGTTCACTGCTGACACCCACCTGTGTTCACTGGTGACACCCACCTGTATTCACCGGTGACACCCACCTGTGTTCACTGCTGACACCCACCTGTGTTCACTGCTGACACCCACCTGTGTTCACTGGTGACACCCACCTGTGTTCACTGGTGACACCCACCTGTGTTCACTGGTGACACCCACCTGTGTTCACTGCTGACACCCACCTGTGTTCACTGCTGACACCCACCTGTGTTCACTGCTGACACCCACCTGTGTTCACTGCTGACACCCACCTGTGACCTCAACTACTGCAGGGGTGGACGTCAGGCTCACTAGCAGGAGGAGGAAGGGGCGGAGGTGGACGGGGAAGAAGAGGAGGGAGGATCAGGAAGAATAAAAGGGAAGATTGGAGAAATGTGCATCACGACTGCGCCTCACCTTCCCTCACCCCACCTCGCTTCACCCCTCTTCTTCCTCTCCCCTCACCTCCCCTCACCCCTCTTGGCTGTCCGTTTCCCCTCTTTCATTTGTTACTTGCATCTCACTCTTAATTAAAGACCACAGATATTCCCTCTTTTCCATTTAAACTAATGTGTATGTGCAGGTGTGTGTGTGTGTGTGTGATGTGCAGTGTGTGTGTTGTGGTGTGTGTGTGTGTGTGTGTGTGTGTGTGTGTGTGTGCGCGCTTTATTTTATGTCGAGCGCCTTCCTGAAGTCCAAGAAAGTGCAGTCTACCCAGCCGCCTCGTCTATCTTACTTCGCCACCGTTATTTCAGGAGGTTCCTGAGGCAGGACTCTCCTTCCCCGGCCTGAGCCAGGCTGTGAGGAAGGACGGGAAGGGATGGGGAAGGGTGGGTTAGACGAACTCTGGAAACCAGTCACAGGCGTGTTACAGGTTTCGTAAACTAGTGTTTGGGATCTGTGACAAGTTCCTCTCCTCCAACTTTCCCCTCCGTTTCTTTATTAGTATTTTCGCTTGCGATTTTTTAAGAGAAATTACTGGGACAGTGGCTCCTCTCTCTCTCTCTCTCTCTCTCTCTCTCTCTCTCTCTCTCGCCCATCCTCCTCCATTTATTAGAAGAGTTTCCCAGAGAATTAAAGCAGAGGGGGAAGTGACTGCAGGCGGCGGAGGTGGGGTTCACGGGGTAGGTGTGAGTGGGGGCGGTAGGGATGAGGGGTAGGAGGGGGTAAGGGTGAAGGAACGAGAGGTGACGGATGGTGGAGTGAGGGGATCTTTTGGGAGGCCTACTCTTCCTTAGATTCGTGTGGTATCTATATATATATATATATAATATATATATATATATATATATATATATATATATATATATATATATATATATATATATATATATATATATATATATATATTGATAATTACCATGATAAGTTTTAATGAATGATTATCAGTGAATAAACAGAGTAATGGAATGGACTCAAAGAGTCCATGAAGTGGACTCAACCAAATCACAACTGCACTGGTTGTAGTATCATCTTATTGTAAGCTTCGCAGCTTAGTGATTACTACATTTGGAATGCTGTATGCATGAACTACGGTTCGAGTCCCCATCCAGTATTCTGTTATTACAGATACAGTAGCAGAGGTGATTGGAGAATAATGTTATAGGGGTGAGAGGTGTTGGTGGGCCGGAGAATGTGGGGGGAGGTGGTGGGCAGAGTGAGTGACACCATCATCTCACACATCTACTGTCAGCCGTCACTCTCAGTAATCACTGGCAGATATCCATCACAGCATCGTGTATCATATACTTGTATCATGGCTCGTCTACACTGCATTGCTCCCCTCCCTTCACTCTCAATATGTATTGTCTAATGTACTGATTGTTGTGTTGCAGGTGGGTGTGACTGGTGTGGTCCCTAGCACAAGGTAGGTGTGTGATAATGGTGTGGTCGCTGGCACCAAGCAGATGTGTGTGGTGTGGTCGTTGCTACTGTGGACGCTGGCACAAGGTACGTGTGTGATAATGTGGTCATTGGAACCAGGTAGATGTGTGCTAGTGTGGTCGCTGGAACTAGGTAGATGTGTGTGCTAGTGTGGTCGCTGGTATCAGGTACCTGCTGAGAAGCGAGGAAAGCATGTCTTGTCCTACACAAATTCTTCCCTTACTTAAAATACATCCTTGTTTAGTTCACAAAAATTAAATTTTATTTATATCTGCATTTCTGTTATCAGTGTATTAGAGAAGCAAAAACTTGAAACTTATTAAGCATTAAATATTTGCCACTTGAAAAAACTCTGTATCTGGAATAAGCAATATTGCATTTGCAGTATCGTTTTAAGCACTATGGCTAAGTTAAAGTGAACTGATCCATTGTTTTTCCAAAACCCGTATAAGTAAGATTGAGATCAATTCTCTCTCTTGATCTCTCCCGAGCCTGAGCTCAGGAAGCTCGTAGGCCACGATGTTTTCACCCAGTCCTGGTCGAAACGTAGTGAAGATTTCTGTTTATAGTCGCCCTCACTTGCTTTGCATTCACTAAAGTATAACTATGAAAGCTCCTAAGATTTTTTAGTCCCTGAAATCACTAGTCGGAGTTGTTTACAAGACAAGTCAAGCGCAAAACTATAGTAGGAATTCGGAATTTTCTAAACTGAATGAGTTTGAAAATGCTTACAGTGACGTTTCTGGCTTCTGTTTGTGAATAAATTATAATGGTTACAGCAATGACTACTATGTATGTAAGGCGCAGGTTCTCTGCTATGAAACCAGTTTAAAAAAAAATCCAAAAATTCTGAAGGTCAAGAAAGACTGCAGTGTTTTGAGCTTCTATCAGCTGAGAAAGAATTATTCCAAAATCTTAAGAGTAAGCCGGAAATTTAATGAAAATTAATTATTATATTGCTCGAAAATTAAAAAAAATCAAATAAATTTTTATTAAAATGGCAAATTAAAAAAGGCAAGGGGCTACTTCCTATTTAATCTTTTAAATGAATCAATAAAACAAACCTTAATGTTTTATTCTTCAGCTTTATTTAAAGGTTTACTCATGTCATTTCGTCTACCCGAGCAATTTCTCAGGAGACGCCACTGCTGCTGCAAGTCTTGAAGTTTTCCTTCAGTGCTTATCAGTCGTAGAGACCCGGTTTACAGTGACTCAGGAAGCCAAGAATATTTTGACTTTTGAAAAATGCCTTTGGCGGAGACTCTGTGTGTGTGTGTGTGTGTGTGTGTGTGTGTGTGTGTGTGTGTGTGTGTGTGTACGTACGTACTCATCCACCTACATGTGGTTGCAGGGGTTGAGTCACAGGTCCTGACCCCGCCTCTTCACTGGCAGCCAATAGGTCCACTCCCGGCTTCAAGAACCTTTTCTTACCTCTTCTTAAAGCTATGTATGGATCTTGCCTCCTACGTAAGTGTGTGCGTGTGTGGAGGGGTGGGAGGGGGGTAGCCACTCCTCCCTATGCCCCGGGTCACAGGGGACCAATAACCTTGTAACAACACTGCCGCCAACACCACACTATACAATGATCTAATTTAAATCTTATCAAAACCATCCTGGCATTGGCGGCTCTCACATGGGAAGAGAGGGGTGACTGGGGGGTGCAGGCCTGGAAGGGGGTGATGTCTGCCTGGAAGGGGATGATGCCTGTCTGGAAGGGGGTGATGTCTGCCTGGAAGGGGGTGATGTCTGCCTGGAAGGGGATGATGCCTGCCTGGAAGGGGATGATGCCTGCCTGGAAGGGGGTGATGTCTGCCTGGAAGGGGATGATGCCTGTCTGGAAGGGGGTGATGTCTGCCTGGAAGGGGGTGATGTCTGCCTGGAAGGGGATGATGCCTGCCTGGAAGGGGATGATGCCTGCCTGGAAGGGGATGATGCCTGCCTGGAAGGGGGTGATGTCTGCCTGGAAGGGGGTAATGCCTGCCTGGAAGGGGATGATGACTGCCGAGGAAGGGAAGATTCACGGGATAGAGGGGAGGGGGACTAGGGGTATAGGTAGAGGGGAAACCTGTGCATCAATCAACATCATTGATGTTTGTGGATGATCACGTACATTGATGTTTGTGGATGATCACGTACATTGATGTGTGGTTATGATCACGTACAATCATATGGTGGAATAATCACGTACATTGATGTGCGAGGAATACAACATACATTGATGTGGGGATGACCACGTACATTGACGTAGGGGATGACCACGTACATTGACGTAGGGGATGACCGTGTACATTGATGGGGATGATCACGTACATTGATGTGGGGGATGACCACGTACATTGATGTGGGGGATGACCACGTACATTGATGTAGAGGATAACCACGTACATTGATGTAGAGGATAACCACGTACATTGATGTTTCACGAGCAAAATTTATGTAAAATTCTTCTTTTCGTGCTTCTTCATCCTCTCTTCCTCATCTAGGAATGTCAGGTAACAAGATTTGATCCGAGGAATGGGAATGTATCTTTAAGTCCCTGGATCAAGAGCTCAGCACCACCATCAATAATTACCAAACTGATTCTTTGAACTAAATTATAAGGGACAAAATGGACCGAAATATTAAGATTTCACGTTAAGTCTTTTGGATTTTCTTAACCATGTGTGTGTGTGTGTACTCATCTAATTGTGGTTGCAGGGGTCGAGTCATAGCTCCTGGGCCCCCGTGTGTGTGTGTGTGTGTGTGTGTGTGGCACGTACTTTCAGTACACGAGGCGTAGGGGATACGTATTCACAGGTGTGTTCCGGGAGTTGGTTCGAAGCTCCTGGCCTTCGTGTAGCTGCTGGTGCTGCTACGCTAGTCTGCTCTGCCTCGTCCTGGGAAGATACGTGGAGGGGCATGGCGTCCAGGAGGGCTGCTATTAATATTCACCTCCACACAAGCATTCAAATTCAACGAGGTCCCGAGAAGCGAGTGTGTTATGTACTCCCTGTACACTGGGTATAAACTGACAGCAGGAGGGGAGCAGGCTTCTCCCTGCCTGCTAACCTCTGCTTACCCCTGCTAACCCCTGCTAACCCCTGTTTACCCCTGCTTACCCCTGCTTACCCCTGCTAACCCCTGCTTCCTGCTTGTTTACATTCAGTGAGAGTTGCTGCCCACAACACCTAACCACAACCTGTCCTTTTACAGCTTTACTTTTCATAAGAAGTTCTCAACGTCAGTTTCCTAATGATTTGTGTATATTTACGTATATTGATTTTTGTTAAATGTTAGGCTATGCTTGGTTATGTTTCGTGTATTTAACCACGAATAATCGTAGTTAAAACAACGACCGTGATGTGTCTGGTAACTGGAAGAGTTGAGCATAACCAAGAAACGTTCAAATATCCGCGATTGTGACCGTGGGAAAATGATCAGCCAAGAAAGAAAGATCGACTACCAGCCTTCCTACACTACCAGTGTCTGGGCATATCACAGATCCCTCTCACGACTGAGAGAGAGAGAGAGAGAGAGAGAGAGAGAGAGAGAGAGAGAGAGACTGAGAAACTCAGGGAGTTATAAATTTACAATGCAAATGAAGGCCGCGTTTGCAGTAAGGACTACAAGGGTGCAAGTGAACGGGTTAGTTTATGTGTTGCAGTATGGGGTAAGCAACAGCTTGCTTCACTCTACCTGTTTAAATCTTGATTCGTTCTACCTGCTTACATTTTGCTTCACTGTCCTGCTTGCATATTCACAGTGCCTGCCTTCAGGACTGACCGCACTGGAGGCAGCCTACACCTGATCCCTCCTCACCCGCTACCTCCACCAGCATCCGTATATACCCGTGATATATCAAGGTGCTAGATTAATATACTAGTATGTGGTAGCTTATCTGACGTAATCGTATACGTCTTGCATACGCCCTTTCCCACGTAATAATTATTGAGAGTCAAGCCTGTGTTGTGGCGAGATTAAGCGCGGTGAGTGGTGGACGAAATTGTCATGTCGGGCCTGCTGTCCTACTTACAATATTGATTGTTCCTATCATTGTACAGGCAAACCTTTTCTGAGAAACAAGCATACTTATCCCCTATTTATCTAGCCATGTTTCTCTCTGTGGAGGGAACATGAACAGATCACGTTTCACTCAAACTCAATTACTAAACCTGTGCCTTCACTACATGAAAGAACAGTGATTTCTCCCCTCTCTCTCTCTCTCTCTCTCTCTCTCTCTCTCTCTCTCTCTCTCTCTCTCTCTCTCTCTCTCTCTCTCTCTCCTATATACATATATATATATATTGTAAGTGTATTTCTGTAAGTGCTTTTGTAAGTGTATTTTTGGGGGTTTGAAACGGACTAATCTAATTTTCATTCGTCCTTATGGGAACAAATTCGTTCGGTAACGGCACTCGAACAGCCTTCTGGAAAGAATTATTGACGAAATCCGGGGGTCCGCTGTATACATGTCGCTCTATATAATGTAGCATTGAGACTACGCACGTGAACTTTAAGAGCTAATAAAGTTAGTTTAAAGCCTAGGTGCCAACTGGTGTTGGCACTAGTTGGCATTCGGCCCATGAGGAATTGACCTCTGAGATGATCAGTGTGGATCAACGCTTGGAGACTCGTTGACGAGAATTGTTCAAGCTGCCATCTGATCTATATAAGCTGTTTGTTGTTTAGATCAGTCACATAGTCTTAAAATAGTCTTACAGTGGTATACCATTATTCGGTCGAATTATTGACTACTGTATTTTTTTTAATTATTTTCCATTTTAATAATATATCTACTTGTTTTACCATTTTAAACTTTTAAACTGGTAAATTTTATTATCTTCCCATATTTAGCTTAATAGGCCTCAAGAACTACATAGATCAACCAGACTGTGATTGCAATGTTGTCCCTACTCTACCAACCTGACCAGGTTGGTAGAGTAGGGAAGCTTTCGAAATGGGTCACAGGTACGTGTGACCTATTTCAGAGGTTGTACACTGGCTGAGTGACCTGAGCCCAGTCACCTGTTTTGATGACCTGTTCAGCTTTGCAGTTTTTCTCTCTTCTACTGAGATGACTTTCACACTTTTTTTATTGTGAGAAAATAAAAGTCATAATACCCAAGCTGGAACAATTCACAAATAACCCAGATTTAGGAAACTAAAGACTCGCGTTTAGGTCTGTCCTGGGCTATTGTGTTATCGTCTGCAGACGATACAGTGCTGTGGAGAACGTTCTATGTCTGCACTGAGACTGAGAAACAATAACAACGCCAACACTGAACTTTTTAACTTTCCTGAGACTCAACTTTATTTTGTTTGCTGTCACTTTTCGTGATCTGTTTGTTAGAAGTTTGAATATCCATTTCCCTAATTTTCCTGCTATTCTTATCGACCTCATTTTGTGAGCTGTTACAAGATGATCACACTCGTCAGACACCTTTGGAAAATCCGTGGTTTTGTTATTTCTTCCAAAGTCTCCTTGATGATAACTGAGTGCAAACTTCTGGATTTGAAAGAAAATTTAGTCAGTACCATCTGTGACAAACGTCATTTTTTTAACGCTTCTTCTAAACGAATAAATATTGTTTATCTTTATTGTACATTAGGTTAGGGTTAAATTAAGTTCACTGTACGTATATTTACCCACAAATAAGCAAATAAAAGATAGTTACGTCTGGTAACAATGTTGCCGAAAATAACCATGAAGCTTCAAAATTGTACGTTCACCACTGGTGGTACAAAAATAAGCTGAAGCCAGAGTACATGGTGTAAGTACTCTTAACACTCTGCTGCGTTACCCTCCTGCCAGACACTGAGCAGTCTTCTGACCACAATTCATTATGGCTCTTTTGAACTTTCCTCCGAGCAGAGTTGCCGAGAGGTTAAAAGGTGGGGTAAAAATAAGGTTTATACAGCATCAGGTATCAGGGAGCGCCGCTGGATCCAGGTATCAGGGATCCGTGGACAGCACCCAGGCTTTCGTAGCCTCTTGAAGGCTCGGTGATCGATGGCGTCTGACCCGCACCTCCCAATCCTCGCACTCTGATCCCGTGGCGGCTTGGCTTCGTCGGACCAACGCCGTGATTGATTCCCTTCGAACACCCCCCTTTTTTTTAACGATAAATTCTTTGTAATGGTCTTGTCGTGGGTAAATTATATTATGAGTTAGGGAGAGGGCGCGGGTCTTTGTCAATACCGGCAGGGAAGCCATGATTGCAAGGGATGAGTAGGCGTTCTTCGTTGAGATGGCCGTAGTCATCATCCCTCCTTGCGAGTCTTCCAGCATCCAGCATGATAAAACACCCTAACATGCAGCATGATGTAACACACCAACATGCAGCATGATATAACACATATACAGCATGATACAGCACTCGTACAGCATGAATGAACTCACTAACATGAAGCAAATAATACACCACCATGCAACATGATATAACACACTAACATGCAGCATGATATAACACTATCATTCAGCATGATATGACACACTAACATGCAGCATGATATAACACTATCATTCAGCATGATATGACACACTAACATGCAGCATGATATAACACACTACAAGCATCATAATATGACACACTAACATGCAACATACATCACATCATTACACTCACAACACCATTTATTCAGACTTAATAATGTCTTATTCAGGCTTCTTCACTCGAATACAGAGGCGTCTATTAAAGGAGAAAAGGTAGACGAAGTAAAGAGGCAATTTTAAGGTGTTCAGTCCCTTATCCTTGACTGAAGGAGTTCAGTCCCTTGGAAAAATCTGATTATTGTACATAAATAACAAAAAAGGCACAATACCGTGACTGGAACAATACACACACAACCCACACATAGAAGAGAGGAGCTTACCACGACGTTTCGGTCCAACTTGGACCGACTGTTCTTTGTGTCAGTGTGACTTTGTAAATGGTCCAAGTCGGGCCGAAACGTCGTCGTAAGCTACTCTCTTCTATGTGCGGGTTGTGTGTGTATAACGTACATAATCTGTGCACTGTACTATATTGGAGCAAATACCTACTGACTGCTGTACAAATACCAGTAACAACTGATTACTGTATCAAGACTTTAATGGTTAACTGCACTATTAAATGCAAGAATAACACGAATCTTGCACAGTGAGCGTAGTCGTGTGTTCTTCACGCTCATGTTCAACGCTCAGTTTTCTGGTGTGTACAAGGTGATCTTTGATCGAAATAACAAAATTTATTACAGGTATAATTATCATGGAAAGTTAATAATGTCTTGGTTAATGAATATTATTCTGCCGATGGAAGTAGTGGTGATGGTGTTGGTGATAGTGTTGATGTTGTTGGTTTGGCTGACATTTTGGTTCTCTGCTGGTTTAGCGCTTTCCCTTGAACACAGTATAACTGATATTGATGGTTTGGCTGGCATTAATAATGGAGCGATTTTTAGGAGAGAGAGAGAGAGGAGAGAGGAGAGAGAGAGAGAGATCCCAGACGTCCCACAAGCTGCGGACACAGCCTCCACTTCCCTGAGGCCGCAGCAGAAACCTGGCATAAAAAAAAAAAACTACAAACTGGCAGCATTAACATGACAAGTCATAAAAGTCCTTGAGAGAGAGTGTTAAGATGTTAACATATTGGTTTTTCAAGGAAGGTGTGAAGTGTACAACCTCGGTCGACATGGTGGTGGTAGCGGTGTTGAAAATGGCATAAAATACCAACATATTGATGAGTAAGACACATGTGCAGAGACTGGCCATCTATATTGTTGAAACTTTCACCTTCACAGTAGGCTTCTTCAGTCACATACAGAGGCAGCAGACTGCTACTTTTGTATTTGTGTGTGCGTGTATGTGACTTGAAAAAGCTCTACCCAGAGCTGAAGGTCAGGTATAAAATACTGATTTACTCTCCACCAAACGTCTTTCCCAGCACACACAACAGTGTTCAAGAGACACCATGATGCATTTAGCTTGCATTTAGTTTGATCGTCATCTGAGTCAGCCAGCCGTATGGTCACATCGCAAAGAATAGCAAGTATTCAGTACTTTGCTAGCAATGCTCTCTATAATCACCAGTTTTCCAAAATAGCTTGTACCTTTTCGTAACTATTTCTAACCATCTGATTTGTAACTACTGTAAGTTCTGTCTGGTCATAAAATTCATTATTATTCGAAAAGAAACTACAAAAGTTCTTACCTGGCGTCGTATCTTCACCCAGCTCGTCGTATATGAGTGGCTATGTGGCTATTATCAACCTATATAACCCCAGGGAATGTCTCCCCTCAGGCCTGCGAGTGTTAAACTCACGAAACCGGCTACAGGTATGTGCTGGCGGTGGTTGGTAATTGCTGGTGGCAGGTAATTGGTCAGCTCAGGTGATATATACTAATTACAGATCCCGTGGTTGCCTCCCCCACACACTGCTCCAGCACTGCTGCATTAAACCTTTGAAGCTGCCGTAGCTACTGAACCCAAGGTGGGAGGCGTCAAGATATCCTCAGTATCTTAGTGTCGAGCATCCACACGCTGCCGGTATTCCCACAGTGTAATGCAGGTGCTCCCACTGTGTAACTATCTCAGCAATGGGTAGCCTCACACTATGGCCATAACCACTAACTATTCCAAGTATTATTATTATTATTATTATTATTATTTTTTATAGGATCCGTGAGGATCAATAAGGACCATGGGAATGGAAGGCAATCAGATTTGATCCACGGGAAGGATAGCTCTAATTCCTTGGATCAAGGGTAGAGACATAATTTCCCCCATGACCCCTTCTGTCCGTGCTGCCACCAATTATCCAATTTCCTCTTCCAATTCCCCCTCACTTTCCCACCTCCCCATACCCTACCCTCACCTCTCGTCCCCTCCCTCGGCGCCTTGATCACTTCTTGGGTCTTAATAGCAGTCAGTGACCGGTGCTTTAGGTGGGCTGTTCGTCTCCCCAAACAGCAGCAGGATTGCTGTCTCTGGCAGACGCCGAGTACAGGAGGGCCCCGCTTATACAGCAGGTTAGGTTCCGGGCTACTGCTGTAAAGTGAAACTTTTTTTTTTTCAAATGCATATAAAAGCCTGATAACATGTTTACACTATCATATATTAAGTGAGCAAAAAAGCTAGGCCTAAAAAATGCATATACAGCACACATATTACTGAATATATTTATTGTATGAAGTCTGAATAAACGAAGAATGGGTATAATTGAAAACTGCAGTATTAGCGAAATGCTGTAAAGCGAAGTGCTGTAAAGTGGGGCCCACCTATACAATATTCGACGTGCATCACATAAAACAACATTCCCGCACACCACTAATAACAAGCTCACTGCCTCTTAGAATGAATACACCATTCGTGATGCGGAAGGACTGCTAGTTTGTGTTGGAGGTCTGCTAGTCAGGGTGAGGGAGGGGGCACCCAAGGTAGGCTACATAGCAAAACATCTTACCAAAAGATATCAGAAACACTACTGGGGCAAGTGTAGCACTCTTCAGGAGGAAATTGGACATATATAAGGGCCAGGTGCCAGATCAACCAGGCTGTGATAGGTATGTGGGCCGCCAGCAGCAACAGCCTGATGGACCAGACGAGCCTGGCCTAAGGTCGGGCACTGGGAGTAAAAAAAAAACTGATCTCATCAAAGATAAAACCATGATAGGGGCAGCCCTGGAGCTTCAGATCCTCACGAGCCTTGAGCTGGTTAACACCACACCAGAGCCTGTCCACTGTATGATTGTCTAACGAGAGCTCTCATACTCACATTATATGATAAGCACACTGTATATAGTGCAAATAATTGTGAATAAGTTTAATGGGAAAAAATTATGGTAAATCAAAAGGTAACATCTGGTGAGTACTTTATTCTTCTTTCTCTTGAATCGGTTTACTGACTGCTTTTGTGCTAAGATCTTGTACGGCCAGGTACAACAAGCCTTTCAAGGTACCTGTGTCCTTGATACTATTCCCTCAAGCACAACCTGTGTCCTTGATACTATTCCCTCAAGCACAACCTGTGTCCTTGATACTATTCCCTCAGACACAACTCTGTAAGCACAACCTGTGTCCTTGATACCACTCCTACGGACAGTTCTGCAGCGCTTCCCTCTGCGATGTCTGTCACGACATGCTCGTGGACAGAGCAGCAAGTTTACGGGAAACGTTAAGACATCGAGGCTGAGAACCTGGCAAGAAAATAAACGTAGTGGAAGTAAAGGATAGTTCGAGGGATGAACAGGAGGTTGAGTTGAGGAGCTTTGAGGTCGGGCAGCGGTGGGTCAGTGAAGTGTCACTTGGTGCCACCTTCCTGCTTGGCACTGCACCAATAGCTGGCACCCTGGACCCCCTCTTCCTCCCCCTCCCTCTTCCCCTCTCCTCCCCTTCCCACATCACACACCCACTCCCTCTCTTCCCCCTGATACTTTTATACATTAATTCTCTCCATTGGGGAAAAATTTGATGCTGAAGATCTCTTGATCCAAGGAGTTGGAGCTTCATTTCTCGAATCAAACTTGATTACCTCTATTCCCAAGCGTTGTATGAGGCCTACGGGTTTAGCGCTTCATAAATATTAACGAAATAGTAGTTCATTTTTTCGAGTCCTTTCGTTCGTTCCAGATAAGACTACCTTCAACATTTTCGTCCCGTGCGGGTTTAGCGCTTCCCCATGAACACAGTATAATAATAATAATAACAATAATAATAATAATTTTGGGTATCAGATTGAAGGATGTCGGCGTATGAGGGAATGGTAGGCCTATAAGGGGATGGTAGGACAATGAAGGGGTGGCAGGCCAGGCCTATGAGGCTGTGGCAGGCCAGGCCTATGAGGCTGGTGACAGACTTATAGCACTGTTCTTCCCGCAATAATAACTATCATATAAAAATGGATAAGCAGCAGCACACTGCGGGTGTATTCAATCCTGATTAAAAAAGAGAACTTTCTCTCTTAGTCGTCTCCTTCAGTCGTTGTCTCCCACAGTCATCATTCTCCACTAGTCTTCCCCACCCACCCGTCGCCTTTCCCATCAGTTATCTCCCTCAGTTGTTGTCTCCCACAGTAATCATTCTCCACCCACCCGTCCCCTCTCCCATCAGTTATCTCCCCCAGTTGTCACCCTCCACCAGTCGTCTCCGCCACCAGTCGTGGGTGTCGTCGCCTCATCACAAACTTCCCCAGCCTCTGATATTCACCTCAACTTTCCCGACAAGTCGTCTTGCCAGCCAATTTTGCCCGCCCTCCCGACGCCCCGACAAGAGAGGTCACACAACTAATTTTCATTTGGCACCCCCCATGCAATCAGTTCCTTTTCGAATTACCAACTTGGCGACAACTTCTCGGGGAAAAGTTGTAATGATGTGTGACAGGGCGCGAGGCAGTTAATTTCTGTCTCAAGAGCCTGATAGCAGCGCCAATAGTAGGTGGCGGCGCAAACCTTAACCTCTATTCCTTTGCCGTCTCCCACCAAGGCAGGGTGGCCAGAAAAAGAAAAAACTTTCATTATCATTCACTCCATCATTGTCTTGCCAGAGGCATGCTTACACTACAGTTATAAAACTGCAACATTAACACCCCTCCTTCAGAGTGCCGGCACTGTACTTCCCATCTCCAGGACTCAAGTCCGGCCTGCCGGTTTCCTGGAATCCCTTCATAAATGTTACCTTCCTCACACTCCAACAGCACGTCAAGTCCTAAAAACTATTTGTCTCCATTCGCTCCTATCTAACACGCTCACGCACGCTTGCTGGAAGTCCAAGCCCTCGCACATAAAACTGCCTTTACTCCTCCAACCTTCCCTAGGCCGACCTCTACCTCGCCTTCCCATCCTCTCTACATGTCCGAACCACCTTTGTATTTTCAGTGATTTTTTTCTCATATTTATATATATATTTTCTCAGTTACTGTCTCTCTTAGTTCGAGTTACGACATAGTAACATTCTTGGGAAATTTTGATTTGGTCATGTAAGAGAGGTCATGTAAGGGTGGTGGGAGTCAGCCTCTGGTGTTACTACCCTCAGTCAGGCTGACAGACAAAGTCAGCAAGGTGTGCTGTTGGCGGCCCACGTTCCCTCTACTCCAGCTGACATTATGGCCGCAAAATAGCAGGCAACATTTTCACAGCTTTTCCTCCTTCCTCCAGCAATGGCCTCCGGAACCATAGCTAGCTTTTGTTCCCACTTTGCAACTCACATTCTAGGCTAACATCTGCAGTAATATCACAACCGCAAGGAAAGATGATAGTGTCAGAACAATAGATGCCAGGCCAGTGAGAAATCTTTTAAAGCCACTTCCTGTCTCTCTCCAGGCTGAAATACTGCTATACAGCAACAGCCCCTCTCAAGGCAGAAAGCAGTCGCAGATCTTGAAAATGTACTGAGAAACTTCATTACATGTATAAACTCAGTTAAGCACTTAAATTGTTAGGAATGATTTAAGTCCCTCGAGGTATATTCTTTGGAATTTTTGGAATTTTAGCGAGGAAGATAAATCATAATCTACAGCTGCAAAATTCTAATGGGATTGGTCCCAAATCTGCACACCGAAATCCCTTCCTATGAGAACGAGAAACTTGGAAGACGTTGTGTGAAATAAGTCTCCTGTGTAGAGCAAAGGTGTCATAGTGTACTAAGAAGTGTAAAGAGACCAAGACTTTCAACACCGCTCTTCATACATACGGGAAATTACCAGTAACCCTCCCCCCCCCTGGCTACCTTCAGGAGAAAACTCGATAATTTCTTAAGTTCCAGTTCACCCGGGACGTGACGCACACGGTGGATTACGTGCCGCTTCCCTGATCATGCTGTCAACCAGGACTGGTCCAAGACCGGGCCGCGGGGACGGTGACCCCAGGGGTCCTCTTCAAGTAACCTTATAATAGTTTTATAGTTTATGACCAGTACACTGCGGCTGTACTCACTCGTCTTTAGTAACTGTCTTCTGAGTGCCAGTGGTGCTGTCTTCTGAGTGGCAGTGGTGCTGTCTTCTGAGTGGCAGTGGTGCTGTCTTTTGAGTGGCAGTGGTGCTGTCTTCTGAGTGGCAGTGGTGCTGTCGTCTGAGTGGCAGTGGTGCTGTCTTCTGAGTGGCAGTGGTGCTGTCTTCTGAGTGGCAGTGGTGCTGTCTTCTGAGTGGCAGTGGTGCTGTCGTCTGAGTGGCAGTGCTGATGTCGTCTGAGTGCCAGTGGTGCTGTCTTCTGAGTGGCAGTGCTGCTGTCGTCTAAGTGGCAGTGGTGCTGTCGTCTGAGTGGCAGGGGTGCTGTCGTCTGAGTGGCAGTGGTGCTGTCGTCTGAGTGGCAGTGGTGCTGTCGTCTGAGTGGCAGTGGTGCTGTCGTCTGAGTGGCAGTGGTGCTGTCGTCTGAGTGGCAGTGGTGCTGTCGTCTGAGTGGCAGTGGTGCTGTCTTCTGAGTGGCAGTGGTGCTGTCGTCTGAGTGGCAGTGGTGCTGTCGCCTGAGTGGCAGTGGTGCTGTCTTCTGAGTGGCAGTGGTGCTGTCTTCTGAGTGGCAGTGGTGCTGTCTTCTGAGTGGCAGTGGTGCTGTCTTCTGAGTGGCAGTGGTGCTGTCTTCTGAGTGGCAGTGGTGCTGTCTTCTGAGTGGCAGTGGTGCTGTCTTCTGAGTGGCAGTGGTGCTGTCTTCTGAGTGGCAGTGGTGTTGTCTTCTGAGTCGCAGTGGTGCTGTCTTCTGAGTGGCAGTAGTGCTGTCTTCTGAGTGGCAGTGGTGCTGTCTTCTGAGTGGCAGTGTGCTGTCTTCTGAGTGGCAGTGGTGCTGTCTTATGAGTGGCAGTGGTGCTGTCTTCTGAGTGGCAGTGGTGCTGTCTTCTGAGTGGCAGTGGTGCTGTCTTCTGAGTGGCAGTGGTGCTGTCTTCTGAGTGGCAGTGGTGTTGTCTTCTGAGTGGCAGTGGTGCTGTCTTCTGAGTGGCAGTGGTGCTGTCTTCTGAGTGGCAGTGGTGCTGTCTTCTGAGTGGCAGTGGTGCTGTCTTATGAGTGGCAGTGGTGCTGTCTTCTGAGTGGCAGTGGTGCTGTCGTCTGAGTGGCAGTGGTGCTGTCTTCTGAGTGGCAGTGGTGCTGTCTTCTGAGTGGCAGTGCTGCTTCTTTATCAAGAAAATGATTCGAGAAAATTCCGTCTGGGGTGAGAGAGAGAGAGAGAGAGAGAGAGAGAGAGAGAGAGAGAGAGAGAGAGAGAGAAAGAGAGAGATTGCTTACTGATTGGTTACTCTCTATGGGGGAGGGGGTCTGGGGAAATATTGATGCTCGCGAAGAGCTCTCGGTCCAAGGAATTGGAGCCACCCCCACCCAACATAACCTTGCGGGTTCAGCGCTTAGCCCTGACTATTATATAATCCTTCGCCTTCAGACTGACACAAACCATCTTCATTATCCGCATCAACAGCTGAATGACTCGTCCAGGTTTAGCGCTCCTTTATATAATATAATAATAATAATTACAATAATTAATAATGGACCCAATTTTAAACTTTTCCTTTTCTTCTTTCGTTTTTTTTATTATTTTTTTTTTTCGTTTTAGTAATTGATTCCGGAGAAGGGGGTTACTAGCGCCTTGCTGTTTTCATTTCAGTTGTCATTTACGACAGGCGAGGCTGACGGAGGAGGGATTCTCGTCCACTTCCTCCATGGAGAAAACGCTACGAGAACAAGAACTGTTAATAATTTAGAAAGTAAACTCAAGAGGAATGTATATACGCATGTGTATATGAACACCTGCATGGACAGTGTGTAGTAGTAGTTAGTACTACTACGCCTCCGTCGGGGTCCTGAGTAGTACTACGCCTCCGTCGGGGTCCTGAGTACTACTGCGCCTCCGTGGGGGTCCTGAGTACTGCTACGCCTCCGTCGGGGTCCTGAGTACTACTACGCCTCCGTCGGGGTCCTGAGTACTGCTACGCCTCCGTCGGGGTCCTGAGTACTACTACGCCTCAGTCGGGGTCCTGAGTACTACTGCGCCTCCATCGGGGTTTTGAGTACTACTGCGCCTCCGTCGGAGTCGTCATTACCACTACGCCTCGGTCAGGGTGACGTTCGTTGTGTCCTGCTGGGAGAGAGAAAAGAGAGTGCCAGTGCCACCGTCACCAGGGGGAGCTGAGTGTTTACCTCCTGGCACCCAGCTGCCGCCGGCCTCAACCCCATCGGAAGTGACGCCTGGCCTCCGCTCAAGGGACCCAAGGAAGCGAGAAGCCCCTTTTTTCTTCCTCCATTCCCTTTTCCTCTCCCGTTTCCTTACCACCCTTTCTCCTCATTCTTCGCTATGTATTCTTACATATATAGAATAGTTCGATTTACTCTCTTCCTCTCTTTCTTTTCACTCCTGTATATAACGTTAGTTACCCTCTTAAGGGTAATTTTTACAGTGTATGGGATAGGCTATCCTAAAAGATGGTAATTCCCAATTAATGGTAACACTAACTCTGCTAAAACGAAGCCTCTGAGGCTGCCGTAGCGGCTGATCCTTAGTGGAATACTTGACGATGTCTTCACTGCCCTAGTGAAGCCTCCCAGCTCAGACTGACAGATTTCACCACTACGTAAAGCATCCTTGTGTGATTGAATATGACGGGGAAACCTAACTAGCTTTTATTCCCAGTGTACAACTTTCAAAACAAGGGAAATAATGCCGATGGTGACACTCTTCAAATCGCTAGTGCTCCCTCACTTAGAATACTGCTCAGTGCTGACGGCCCCGTTCAGGGCAGGAGAAATATCAGAGCTGGAACAAATTCAGAGATCGTTTACGGCTCACATTGAGCCATTGAAACATCTAAATTATTGGGAACGCCTTCAAGTCTCGAACATGTACTCATTGGAGCGGAGGAGCGAGAGATACATGATAATATATACCTGGAAAGTACTTGAGGGCCTGGTCCCAAATCTGCACACTGCCATAACAACATACTGGAGTGAGAGATATGGGAGAAAGTGTAAAATAAACCCAGTGAGGAGCAGGGGTGCGGTGGGGACAATACGGGAGCACTGTATTAACATCCGGGGTCCCAGACTATTCAACATCTTACCAGAAGATATCCGAAACACGGCTGGAACCAGTGTAGAAGCCTTCAAGAGGAAACTGGACAAGTATCTTCACCAGGTGCCAGATCAACCAGGCTGTGATGGATATGTGGGGCAGCGGGCCTCCAGCAGCAACAGCCTGGTTGACCAGGCAAGCACCAGACGAGCCTGGCCCATGGCCGGGCTCAGAGAGTAGATAAACTCTCGAAACTCTTCAAAGGTATATCAAAGGTATACAACTGTCGTATAGACCAGGGAAGCAGCACACTGCTGATGTATCCAGTTTTGCTAAAAAAATAGATATCTCTTTCCGTTCCCTTCGTACCGTCTCTCTCCGCATCTATCCACCCATTTATCTCCATTCGTTCTCATCCTCAAACTCCCTCTCCTCTACATTCGTTCTCATTCTCATCCTCCCCTCCTTCCCTTCACCCTACATCCTCGTCCCTTTTCTGTGTCCCGTGAGAACGTTCATCTCACAGTCTAAAAGTTCTGGGTTCGATTCCCTGGCACAGAAAAACATTCAGAGAAGTTTTCCCTGCAATCCAGCTGTCCCTGCTCACCTACTGGTAAAAATAAGTATCTGCAGCTGTTGTTGAGTCGCATCCAGGGGAAAAAATGTGCTAAAAATCTCCAGTCCTGCTGGAACGTCATATCCTATTTAAGAAAGTACTTCAATCCTGCTGGAACGTTATATCCTGTGTAAGAAAACTCTCCAGTCCTGCTGGAACGTCATATCCTGTGTAAGTCAACTCTCCAGTCCTGCTGGAACGTCATATCCCGTGTAAGAAAACACTCCAGTCCTGCTGGAACGCCATATCCTGTGTAAGTCAACACTCCAGTCCTGCTGGAACGCCATATCCTGTGTAAGTCAACACTCCAGTCCTGCTGGAACGCCATATCCTGTTTAAGTCAACACTCCAGTCCTGCTGGAACGCCATATCCTGTGTAAGTCAGCACTCCAGTCCTGCTGGAACGCCATATCCTGTGTAAGTCAACACTCCAGTCCTGCTGGAACGCCATATCCTGTGTAAGTCAACACTCCAGTCCTGCTGGAACGCCATATCCTGTGTAAGTCAACACTCCAGTCCTGCTGGAACGCCATATCCTGTGTAAGTCAACACTCCAGTCTTTTGTAAGAAATTCCAGTCCTGCTGAAAGTATTCAAGTGTCGGGTAAAAGTTATCAGTGTACCTAATAACATTAATTAAAAAAAAACTCATACCTTGCACAACACTCGTGTTTATTCTTCCAGCAAAAGTGCTAAAAATATATTTAGAAATGTTAGAACAAGTGACGTATAGCATCGACAGGATATATCTAGTAGTAGTAGTAGTACGAGGTGGTAGTAGTAGTAGCAGTAGAAATAGCAGTAGAAGTAGTAGTAGTATGGGAAATCGCTAATCCTGCAAGGGTCATGTTACTTAACTGATAGAAAAAATACATAGAGATGGAAACAGACATATAAACCCAGTGTAATGAGATCATTAGTTGACAACGTTTCGCCCTCGCTGTGCCCTTACACTGCATCAGCATCTCTCATTTCCAACGTTTTTATGCATTTCCCAGCATTTCTCTCCAGTGTAACAGAGATGGAAAATAATGGAAACTAATACTATGGGAAATTTTTTATCTGCCGTCATAAAATTAGACGCCGAAGCTTCCCTCTTAAAAATGTTTCTTAAAATGCAGTCTTGATTTAAATAATATGCTGATAAGAGTGAGGGGGAAGGGAAAAAAAAGAGGGGTAGAAACTTCTTTCTAAGAGTTCTTCCCCTCATTCTCCTTGACGACAGGGCACCCTGATTTCCCCTTTGCGTCCCCTTTGCGTCCCCTTGGTCCCCCTTAGTGCTCGCTGCCATTAGTACACCCATAAATGTTTTACAATTTCCATGGTGCGATCAGACCTTTCTTTCAAATCCAATTTAAATCGTTGGATAACCACTGCCTTCAGAGGAGTAATGGTCGTATTACTTACGTTCTGATCATTCGATGCCAACTGACGAAAAAAAATGATCGTTCTACATCATTTGTTCTATTCCCTTCTTCTGGCAGCGGCTTTGACCTCATTAGTGTTGATACTCTGGCTTAATTAACTCTCTTAACCATCGCTTCTACGAATATTTATCTTTTTTTTCCTATAACTTTTTAAGTTTTATTCATTATTCTAGTATGCCTAGTAAGGAGCCGCTCGATGGGAAGTTACTGCGGTAGGGACACACATACGGACATAGTCGGTTTTGGCGGGAAACAAACGGACACGGGGCGGTTTTGGCGGGAAACAAACGGTCCGGAAACTCGACTGGTCGGAAATGACGTCACGGGTGATTAGTTCGCGGTTTGGCCACCGCCACCCCACCCCCCGGTGGCGCGCGACTCTATACCAGGCCACACCGCTGATTTATGACGAGTGTTTTATCCTGGCCAGGATCATCAGTGCTTGGGGAGCTCAGCGCAAGATGGGACAAGCTTGTTTCATGCTCTCAGCGCATGAGGCAAATCGCTCAATTTAAAGATACTCATGTATATGATGGCGGACTGTTCAACGAGCCTGGCCCATGGCCGGGTTCCGGGAGTAGACTCTCAGAACTCATCAAAGGTATATCAAGGGTAGCCTCCCATCATACATAAGAGGAATTATCAGTGGACCCCTTTCTGTCTTCAGTAGGAAACCGGACAGATTGCATGTGGCCAGCAGTAACAGCCTGGTTAATCAGACCCTGATCCGGTGGATCAGGGTCCACCGGAGGCCTGGTCAAGGACCTGACAGCGGGGGCGTTGACCCCCGGGAACAACCTCTAGATAGACTCAGGGTAGATCTCTCTCACTCCAGTACGTAATTATGATAGTGTGTAGATTTGAGAATGGGCTCCCGGGTATCTTCTGTGCATATATTATCAGGTATCTCTCCTTCCTTTGCTCCTAAGAGTACATTCCCAGTTCTTTCAGGCCTACACAGTAGTTTAAAGGCTTTGTTGACTACGTAGACGGTAAACGATCTCTATATCGTTTCCAGCTGTCTCTTCTGTCCTGAACGAAGCCGTCAACACTGAACAACACTCTCTTAAGTTGTAAGATCACAGCTGATTTGAACTGCGTCACTACTGTCATTGTTTATCTTTTTTTGAAAGTTCTCATTATCCACCCTGCTGGGGTTTTTTCCTGGCTTTCACATCATTTGCTTGATTGCGTCCTTGAAATGGTAGCTTAGCTGACATTAATATGCCCAAGTATTTCACACGTTACTTACATTCTATGAGGTGATCCCCCCGTGTACTTCATTCTTTATATATCTGAGCAATTGGAATTTGCCACTATTAAACATCTTTTTACTTCCCGCTGGAAGACTTTGTTTATATCCTATTGCAAATTTTTCTGTCCTCTACCGAGGAGATTTTTATGCATATCTTTGTATCGTCTGTAGAGGATAAGAAGCCATTGCCGGTGTTTTTTTGTTATGAGGACAAGAAGCATTATATCTGTAATAAGACATTAACTACGACAATGAGAAAGTGGTACAATTAGAAAATTAAAAATAGCAGAAAATGACAATAATGGCTATTAATTTATACTGACGCTAGCAACATTTTGTGATTGTACGTTGTAAAACAGGCAACTCCGCTCCTGTGTCATCCTCATGTTTCATGTTTCCTCTCCTCCTCCCGGGGCTGCCTCGGTTTTCCCCTGTTCCTCAGCTCTTTCCCTGCACCCCCTCTTTCCCCCGGGGCTCAAGTGCAGCTCTGGATTCCTTAAATCAAGTGTAAATTCGCGATAAATCCGGCCCAAAAAAGGTGGTGAGTGGTGCGTGTGTAGCCAGGCGTCAGGGCCAGATAGATCCATCAGGCCTGTCACCCCTCCACCCCTGCCCCATATTGGCCCCCCCACGTCGCCACCCCTGCCCTTACCTTCTTCCCCCTGCCCCGCCCCACCGGCAACCCCACCTCCACATAACATCTATGGAAAACGTATTTACCTTTTAGGAACCTTTCACCCACATCGTCAATTTGGCTGTCTTGACCTGGCAAATTGATTTAGCTAAACTGCCAATATAATTTCTTTTTGATCTTCGCGCTCCGCCAGGAGTCACACCTGCGCCTCCGCCAGGAGTCACACCTGGATAGAAGGAAAAAGCTGTGCCGAGGCGGTGGAACACAGCCGCCTCCCGCCGCTGTAACTAATGCGGCAACACTGAGTCAAAAGCTGCGGGAACTACGCATTTTACTGGTGTGTTTGAGAGGCGAGATTTGCCGACGGGTTATGACGGCTGTGTTAGCCTGCTGGCCGCTGGCACCAACAGCCTGGTTGACCAAGCGGTCAGTAGATAAGCCTGGCTCCAAGACGAGTTGTTTTGTTAGAACTCTCGAAACCGGTTACGGGAAAGTGATAAAAAAAACTATGTAGAGAAATTTTCGCTGTGAACATATATTTTAAATCATTGAGAGTTTTGTTTAGAGATGATCTTCATCTCTATACTTCTCGGTTCAGGCACATAATTGCTTTCAGCCTTGCCTGTGTGTCTGCCTGACAGCTGGCCGTGTCTGACCAGTGTAACAAGTATTGTTTTATCACCAGTATGACATACTCTCTAAAATATGTCCAAGAAATATCTTGGTTAACGCCAAATTCTCCGCGTCATCCAATTATTCTTCACTGGGAGACAAGAAAGGCTGACTCGTTTGAAGAAAAAATATATATATTCTTACCAAACTGTGACAAGGAGATCTGCTTCTAACATGTCTGGAATAATATAAATATAAAATATAAGATAATATGTATACGTAGAATATATGAAGGTTGTACCTAGTATCACCGCTGTGTCGACTAGGCTCCTCACCTACCACATAACTCTTGTTTTTCACGAGGTTTACGTTTTTTAGTACAAAAGCCTCATGCTCTTATTTCCTGCTACTGTAGTTTGTTTACGCTGATTATGTGTTTGAGTGTTATTTCTCTGTCTCTGTGTCTCTGTCTGTCTGTCTCTCTCTGCAAACCAGTTACAACAGATGCAAAACTACCATTGGAGGAAATTAAATGACAGCTCTAGGCCTTTCGTGTTGCAGCCAACACTTTTCCAGGAGCTGGCATTAGATGAAATGAATGGAGATCAGGTAGGTAAGTGTGTGTCTATGGAGGCATCCTGCCAGGGAGTAGAGCCAACCAGGGACAACGAGCCTGACTAACTCTCAGACCCTCTATAGATGCCAAAAGGTTCAAGGAAATATAGCAAAAAAAAAAAAATGTAGAGAAAGATAGCCTAGCCCATAAGTGTTATAGGTGTAGTAATAAACCGGAGAAGATATCTCTAATGACATGTCAAGAATCAAGGAAGAACCAACAAGCTGTTATACGTTTCACTATAGATGAACAATAGCAACTCTTACTCGTCTTTGCGTCATTGTTTTTCCCAAGTTCTGGAATTTCCCCTCGCAGATTAGCCTCGTAAATCAAACACACTTAACAAATAATCGTTATTTTTTTTCTCTGTCCGAAAAGTTTCGTAATTGGTAAAAATATATTTTTTTATGGAATTTTTATTAAAGGAAGTATAAAGGAGCGTGTTTCTCACTATATTCTTGAGAATCTTGCTAATTTGCAACCCCAATTTTCTCAATGAGGAAATTACGAAATTCTTTGACATTTGCGACGAAACTCCGGTACTCTAAGGTGTTTGTGTCCAAGGCTTTGATAGCAGTTAGGAAGACTTACCATAGAACTGAACCTAGGATAACCCCACAGGTTAGGAATGTGTTAGTTCTTCCTTACAACTAAAATCTATCTGTTTTGCCGAATGCCCTAAAAGATTTAACATAGAAGTGGTCTTCAAGAATTCGAGTATGGAAAGGGTGGCTAGACTGACTGAGCGAGGTCAGAGGCCCATGGCCAGAGCCCCATGGCCAGAGCCCCATGGTCAGAGGCCCATGGCCAGAGCTTACGGGAACGGGGATGGGAGTTTATCTACCCAAATACACGGGAATCCTGACTTGGTGGGAATTATGAAATTTAAGAAAGTGTTGTTACCCTAGACAGTTAAGCGGTAGAGGCAGCCAGGAGAGGCCAGCAAAGAGGCAGGGGCTAGGACCTGAGACTTGACCCCCGCTACCAAAATCAGGTGAGTACAAATGAGTATACACACACACACACACATACACACACACACACACATACACACACACACACACACACACACACACACATACATAAAAACACACACCGTAACGACCAGCGAAGAGGCGGGGCCAAGAGCTGCGACTCGACCCCTGCAACCACAAATAGGTGAGTACAAACAGGCGAGTACACACTTGCAACAATACCTCCAGACTCTGCACTTGTCTACCCGCTAAAGCGGATTTATAAATTTAAATGTCAGAGAGGCAGCCGGCGCTGGCGGCCGCTGCCTTCAATAAGTTAGGAGAAGTTAATTTAAAAGTGAATATCGTCCCGTGGGGAGGGCCGGGGAGTGCCGGGGAGGGCCAGGGAGTGCCGGGGAGGGCCACCGTGTTGCAACTGACGAACACACTAACTTGCCTAACTTTGAAAACTTGGAACAGATCTACATGATTTATTAATCCCTAAATAAAGAGAGGTAGTTTGCTTAGGGGGAAGGGGGTGGAGGGGGTGATTTTTTAATGAGGGGGGGTTATTAATGATGCTGACCACTACCTCGCATAATTATAAGGGGAATGGGAAGAATTTTACATTTATTATTATTGGTATTAATGTTTGTTTTTATTGGTATTAATGTTTGTTTTTATTGGTATTAATGTTTATGAGTGAAATAATTACATGGGTGGTTGACGGCTCACACCCCTCCACACCACTCACGCCCTCCCACGCCACCCACGCCCACCCACACCACCAACGCCGCCCACCCACACCACCCACGCCGCCCACCCGTGAGCCCACAACTAGCATGTGAATCGCTACATAAATAATGACACACCTCAGTGTTGTATTATTATTTTTATGGTGTGTGGAAGCGAGAGGCAAGTGGAGCGAGACCTTAACTTGTTGAACTAACACAAGATGACATTATCACACTATATCCAGCCTCCACTAACTTTTCTTCCTCCTCCTCCTCCTCCTCTTCCTCTTCCTCCTCTTCCTATACCCCCTCTTGCAGTTGCTCCTCTGTTTTAGCTTCTACTTCCTCTCCTCCCGTGTTTGTGTGTGTGTGTGATGTGTTTGTGTTTTAAGTGTGGATTTACTCCCCTAGCCTTGTAGAACCTATCGTACCTGTTCTAAAAACTGTGCATGGAGTCTTCCCCCACCACTTCGTCGTGTGTATGTTTTTGTACTCATCTATATGTACTCGCCTGTATGTGGTTGTAATGGTCGAGTCTAAGCTCCAGGCCTCTCTTCGCTAGCCGCTACTAAGCACACACTCCTGTCACCAACAACCTATTTGTGTGTGTGTGTGTGTGTGTGTGTGTGTACACATGAATGGGAGCACACTGATCACGCCCCTTTGACTAATATAAACTGTCTTTAGATATATATTAATCTTTGACACCAATTAAGCCATCGTTACGGTGTGGTTCATAAGGACCAGGGACATCATTACACTGGGGGGTGGATGTGAGGTGCCTCATAAACTATCACCAGTCGAGCCCCTAAATGCATATTAATGAAGCTCGCGGCCTCAAGTGGCATTATGTAAACAAGAGAAGCGCCCGTGAGCAAGAGTCGTTTTCCTGTCGTCGTAAGTTTGCTTTCAAGAGGCCGTCAAACTTTTCATGTGGTCGTTGTGAGGGCGGGCGGGTACACAGAGAGGGCAGAGAGAAAGGTTGTAGAGCCTCGTAACACCCGCCAATGTTCCCGCTGAGCGTGACCCCGCCTTAAGCGTCCAGTTTGTGGGGCTTCCTAGGTCATGTGTAACACCCTCTCAATAGCGCATTGCAAGAGCCTCAGTTGACCTCTTACCCGAAGAGCCACCACTAGGCTTCCTGCAGCCGCCCTCGTGATCCTCTCCTGTTCTGCTGAGTTGACGGAAGATGAGTGCACACGCCGGCTTTTTGTCTTCCTACATGTCAATAGCGATATTCTAATAAGTTACCATTGTATAGCTTTTCTCAAACAACTTCGACACACGCGCCAAAACACTTCGTTCAGACTGCCAACGGTGGAGGTTACGCGGCGGGAATATTTGGACGAATCACAGCGAGACTAGTCCCGTTCAAAGTGACCAATGGGGGGGCGTGGGAGATAAGACGCGCTCTTTATGGACCTATCAGAAGATAAGGCGGGCAAAAAACGTGGCCACACATAAAAAGGGATTCCAAGATTTGCATTTTTACACCATCATCACAGGCTAGGGCTCTCAAAGTCTTAGACAGGCCAGAGGGCAGCGCCCTGCCGTCTAGAGGAGCCAAGCACCACCACCCTGGGAAAACTCCCAGGCTTCGAAAATTTTCTGTATTCTTATAGGACCTAGTTCCTAGGCCTTTTGTGTATCCATATGTTCTTACGTTATCCACCAGCTTGTTACATGAGGTGCACAGTATACTAGCCGTCCAGGCAGGTTATAAACTGCATAACATTAAAATGTCTTATATTACGGCAAAATATTGAATATACATCACGATAAACGGTGAATTAAAAAATACTTGTACAAATTAAACCTCGACAACGTTTCGCTCGTACTTGACAAAACACCAACAAGAGCGAAACGCTAAAAGTCTTACTGTGTCCCAGTGTCTATAACTCACTATGTTATGACAGGCAGGGGCCAATA
Organism: Cherax destructor; assembly: GCA_009830355.1. Lineage (NCBI taxonomy): Eukaryota > Metazoa > Arthropoda > Malacostraca > Decapoda > Parastacidae > Cherax > Cherax destructor. The sequence continues at coordinate 206,735 of WNWK01000166.1, read as the reverse complement.
ACACTGTTGTTCGATCATTTAACATTGCTATATTAACACGAGCCGCATAGCCCCGTTGGTCAGCTGCTGAATACACTTAATATTGATGGTGTTCAGTCAGTACACTCAAGGTCTGCGTAGCCCATAAACTGCACTGAACACTTTCTGATGTTAAGTAATGACGCGCATGGTGACAGAAACGCGGGAAATATAGCTGGTCTGTACGTTTCGACCCCCAACTAGAGTCCTCTTCGTCATACATGGTATGTATGCGAGGTATGTTCTTAGTTAATGCATGTATGATTGGTACGTGATCAGTCATTACTTAATATGCATGTTAGGTACGTGCTCAGTCTATACCTGGTATGCATGTTAGGTACGTGCTCAGTCTATACCTGGTATGCATGTTAGGTACGTGCTCAGTCTATACCTGGTATGCATGTTAGGTACGTGCTCAGTCTATACCTGGTATGCATGTTAGGTACGTGCTCAGTCTATACCTGGTATGCATGTTAGGTACGTGCTCAGTCTATACCTGGTATGCATGCTTTGTGGCTGCCTGACTCCCTCTCACTGAGATCCATTAAGAAGAGTCGAGTACTTGATCTGTTTTTAGTAATTTAGATAAGTGCGAGAAGTGGACGGCTAATGGTTGTGTTGGAGGGTGGTGTTGGAGAGTGGTGGTGACGGGGATGAAGGGTTTGGTGGTGTTGGCGGGGAGGGTGTCAGGAGTCTGGTTTCCTCACTGTAAGTCAACTGGGTCATAAGAACCTCCTTGTTTACACTAATTGCCGATTACGATTCCCTTCATGGACTACCGGTGACAAACTACCGGGTTTTCGATCCTAGGGAGCAGCTGCAGCCACCCGGAGCGAGGTTCCCGGCCCACGACTTGTGATGCGACACACGTCGGGAATATTAACGTTGAAGAGATTAACGCCAGTTATTGAGTGGGAGTCATCAGTCAGGACTTACATAGTGGGAGTCATCAGTCAGGACTTACATAGTGGGAGTCATCAGTCAGGACTTACATAGTGGGAGTCATCAGTCAGGACTTACATAGTGGTACTGATGCTAGTGTGGCACAAGACCAACATACATACATACACACACTGTAATAAATTCCGAGAATCTTTCTACTCCCGGAGCCCGGCCATGGGCCAGGCTCGTCTGGTGCATGCTAGCGTTCAGAAATCTCACCAAAGAGTGAGGCTCATCTTGCAGCATGCAACACCAATATAGAACCCACACCTGATCAGACATGTCAAAAAATAAAAAATGGGGAAAGTGCAGAGGTTTGCAACGTGACTAGTCCCAGAACTAAAGAGAGTGAGGTACTAGAAGACACTCAAGGAATTAAACCTAATGACATTTCAGGGGCAGTGTTGACCTTGATACCGGTGAAGGGCTCTTGATGGAAGGCACTGGTGCCATCCTTCCCTAAGACCAAACTTAATTACCTTCCATTCCCCAGGTGCTGTATGACCCTTAAGGGTTTAGCGTCTTCACATGATTAGAAGAAAATTGTGCAGTGTTCATTGTTCATATATTCATGAAAATGAAATTTCTCTAAAATTATTTACTAAGGAAGCCTGGAGTTGTCTACCTGGAGTCTACCTGGAGTTGTCTACCTGGAGGGCATTTCGGGGGTCAACGCCCCCGCGGCCCGGTCCATGGCCAGGCCTCCCGGGCTAGAAGCCAGTTACAGGTATGTCACAGGTACAATACGCTTCCTGGATAGTACCTAAATTGTTATAGTTAATAATGGAAAGTGGGGCACCGACAGAGGGTGGAGAGCCAAAGGAGGGTGGGTAGCAACAGAAGATGAAGAACCAACGGAGGATGAAGAACCAACGGAGCGTGAAGCACTCAGCGGCACCGATCAAAGTGCCGTAGTAGGTGGAAAACAGATTATGTTTCCGTAAAATCAATCTTGATCACGCCGGCCACATCCAGTTGTTAGTCCATTGTGTCAGCCCGCATGTCAGGGATCATTTTGTCAGCCCGCATGTCAGGGATCATGAGAAGGTTGTCAGCGGGATTAGTGGATGCTCGTCCGGCGGGTGTGTCAGACTAAGTCTCCGCGCAGAATCAATTCATGGAGTCTCGGAAAGAAGACCGTGGAGGAAAAAACTTCCAGATCGTACCGGCCAAAACAAATTATAATTATGGCACATATTTATTACTCTGTACATCACATTAAACTCTTTTATACCTGCGATTAAGGATGATTCAGCTCAACAGGTTAGCCGCAAGAAATTAACGATGCACCACCCGTGGAAGATCAAGATGCGATTAAGATAACAAGAGCTTCAAGGAAGGAAAAAAAAAAACGCATCGACCTGGTGGCTGAGTGTCAGTCACTTATAGTACTGTGTTTTGTTTACAAGAGGTGAGGTCAGTCACTTATAGTGCTATGTTTTGTTTACATGAGGCGAAGAGAACACTACGTGGATACTTAGTGCTCTCATCCACCCAGCTCTTGTGAGGCCCACCAGCCACCCACGATCACTACCACCAGCTATCCCTTATCTACTGCAACAACCTAAATGTGTATTTTTTTGGTAATAATACCGGTAATATTTAGATAAATGGACGCATATTCAATGAGGCAATTATTAAAGCAACGTTTTGTATAATAAAGGTATTACCAAGCCAAGACATACATTATATGGACACATTGATTATGTATAAAGTGAAAGAGTGGAGGAGTAGTAGTAGACATATACTACTACTAACACTGTCCCACCCTCCATTCATTCCCATGACAAATCCCATAGTGGGCGAAACGTTACGTTAATAAATATCTCATTAAGTTGCATATATGTCTATTTACCTAACTGTAATTATATACTATTTTTACCAGTAAATGTATTATTAAGATGTTAAATATTACTTTTTTATATTAAAATCAAATACTAGAAGGTCCTCAGGGATAAATTTTAATAAGAGCCTCATAGAACTCTGTTCTCGGGGATAAGTTTTACATAAGCGCCTCGGAGAACACAGTTTTCGTTCAGGGGATGAGTTGAGGATTGTGTGAAGGGGCCAGGGCTTAGGGATAAGAAATCATTTAGGTACTGACGAAGGCGAGGGTGATGATGTGACACGGCGCAGACAGCCTCTTCAAGGCCGCCGCCGCCGCCTCGCTCAGCTGCTCATCTCAGCCTCCCCCATCACTCTCTCCTCAGCATCACTCACGCCTGATGGATGCAGCTCCGCCGAGGGTATTTCACCAGCAGATTAAAGTACCCATTGAGGAGTATCTTATAACAGCAATCAAAGAGGCGTTTATGGCGGCGTTGGAGCAAGGAATGCCATGGGTAAACACGCCCACACCAACAACAGAGGGTGTCTCACCTCGCGTTATCTGTGACATGTGCTCGGCCTCTTGATAAAGGTGAAACATCATCGTGGTGTTAGGTGACTGCCCCCTCAATGCCTGCCCTCACTATATTTAGCTTGCCGTTTATTTACTCACTTCGGGAATTTTCCAAATGAATCATACTCCGTGGCGTTCAACAAGGGACGTCTGACCCGCTAATTGGTTGCCTGGGGCTGTTGCCACTCTCAGGGCCTTGTAGTTATTAGTGTGTTATCGCGCGGAGTGGCCCCTACCCTCACCCCTCCGTCATGAGGTGACACACGGCATAGGAAAAGTGATACCCTGACCCTTCTGATCCCAATGGTGACCTGGTTGAAGCCATCGAAGAAGTCAGGTCAAGAGGATCGGAGGTCGGAATGCTGAGGGTGTTTGTGAGCTTAATAACTTGTGTGTGAGAGAGTGCGTTATATTCGACTTTTGATACTCCTACCATTAAACACCAAGTAAACATTCCTTTGGTTTGTTTGTCTTAACGATAAGCGGGTCCACATCTCGCATATCAAAACACTGGAGGTCCCAGCGTGCTGCCTTGTGAGATGACTTCACTCATCACGACACAACATTATGACCTCTCCTGGAGACCTTCCACTCAAAGTAGTCATTTCCACCCATTCGATTCCTCGAGCATTCTTTCACGCAAGTTAAACCCTTTCAACTTTCAAGTAGACAAAGTTTGTCTTTGTTTTAGAGCTGGCAGTGAGTTGATGCAATACGATTTGATATCTTTTTTTTTTTTACTCCAGTGAAAAGGTCAAGATTATACAGAAGTGCTGTCACGCTAATTTGCATATGCTCTCTACCGTCCACGGGATGGATATGAGGTAAGCAATAAACTATAATCTAAACATTTAAATTTACTCTCACGTCGGGTCCCAGGACAGTAGTGGTGCTTCACAAGAGCCATTACGCAATCACAATGTCTTGAGGTATTTTTGGAAGTCTTTGGCTAGGGGACAATATTGCTTGAGTGGAAATTAATGTTTAACTTTCACTAATAATGTCGTTATGGACAAGTGAATCATCTTGGAGACTACGATTAAAACAACCGAGACATTCTTGACTGTATACAGTTATATAACACAATCTATCACTTCTTCCTTTTCCTCTTCTCCTTCTCTCTCCTTCCTCTCCTCTCTCTCTCTCTCCTCTCTCTCTCTCTCTCTCTCTCTCTCTCTCTCAGGATGAAATAAATTACGCTCGGTGTTGCTGATCATCCCTCATATACACCGGAACAATCTATTTGAAGACCAAGAAACTACCAGACTCGCCAATGTGATTTAAGACAGCTTCCAAACACTAGTTGTCACTCTGGCAACTCGCCAGAACAACACACTGGATATCTGAGCACAGGTTGTGACCTCATTCACCTATGTAGAGTAGGTGTGAAACTGGGGAAGCAGTGACCACAAATTGATTCGATTCAAAATAAATACAAACACAGATCCAAAACATTACGATGGCCGCCAGCTACAAAGCAACAAACTTAAGATAAGGTGTGCGGAGATTTTGACTTTTATTGAATCGAAATGACTTGATACAATTTAGCGGAAATGCGGAATCGATAAAAAAATATAAATAAATATCGTAAAAGCTATCGTGCCCCCCCACTCAAAAAAGATAAAATCATTGAGGAAACAGGACAAAAATGCAATGCGTATTAATTACAAATAATTTAAATTGTACGATAACTTAGGAGATTATACAGACTATAGACGGTTGGAGAGAGAAAGCAAGAGAACGATAAGAAAAGGAAGAGAGGAATTTGAAAGGCGAATTGCCTACGCTACCTGTGATTTACCAGTAACCTCTTACGGGAGTTTTCCTACTCTCGCGGCACAGCCCTGGACCAGGACCTCCCTGTTTATTCCCGGGTCGACCAGTCTGCTGCTGTTGGCGGCCCGCCGATCCACACATCCATCCGGCACCCCCAAAGAATTCGGCAAATATACCTTTGATGAGTTTCGAGAGATTTTCTACTCCCGGAGCCCGGCCCTGGGCCAGGCTGACAGGTGTAAAAGAAAAAGTAGATGAAAGCCACAACAGTACTTTAAGCGAAGGAAGAAACAATAAAGAAGCAGCTTCATTTATCAACACAGCTTTCAGCCTTAGTACTGACAGCTTAACATGCAACTGACAGCTTTACATTCTCAGGCTGCAAAAATTATTTTTTGAACCTGAATCAAACTAAACATTAGGGAAACTGACAGATTAAAATACAGAGAGAAACTGGATATAGATCAAGAGGAAGAGAAAAAATAAACTTCATGAATTATCAAAGATTGTAGACACCAAATTGTATACCTCTTAATGGTAATATGTTAATCAGTAGAACAAAACAAGGTATACTAAACAACCGAGAAATGGCACACGTCAACCCACAACTCAAAAATTGTCCAACATAAATTTTAGGTAAACAAAGACTGGTCTTTACGACAAGATGGTAATATTTCTGAAGGATAAATAAATAACTGGAAATTTTAATGGATTATCCATGGGAAAAAAAAAAACTAAAAACCTGCCAGAATTCTTTAATTATGAATACAAAAACTGGGATAACAGGTTCTTTAGAGATGTAGGATATCTAGATTACCAGAGAACATTGGATGATATATTACACATAATTCATAGGTGCGTTAACTTAGACTGCTGACCAAAATACAAGGTTCATTTTATTGAAGATAAACTTCAGGCCTAAATCAGAGACTGGCTCTCCAGTACGAAACAAGTACTGAACGTAGATGTGAATGACCGGAAGCAAAGAGACGAGTTACACAGGAATTGGGACTTTGGCTCAGTCCTCTTCACCATATGCATGGATGAGATGATCTTAAAACTGGACTAATGTATAAAATGCATCTAAATGTAATTATGGCTGCATAAGTTAGCGCCGTTGTAAGATACGTGGGAGATGAGCTCCAACGTGGGAGATGAGCTCCAACGTGGGAGATGAGCTCCAACGTGGGAGATGAGCTCCAACGTGGGAGATGAGCTCCAACGTGGGAGACGAGCTCCAACGTGGGAGACGAGCTCCAACGTGGGAGACGAGCTCCAACGTGGGAGACGAGCTCCAACGTGGGAGACGAGCTTCAGTGTTGACAAGTGGAAAATAACAGACATTTAACCTAACACTCTCAAACATAAACATAAATTATTTAGAAAGAAACTGAGACAAAAGAGGAGGACCTTGGAACCTTGGAGTAATAATAAGCTACAATCTTAAGTATACTGAACAGTGTTATTCTGGAGGTAGCAAGGCCAACAGTGTGCTAAATCTCGTATCTAAAAGTTGAATTAAAAAACACTGGAAGCAGTGCAGACTAGTACAATGCATATAAATGGTTCGGGGAACCGGCAAGTTGATAAATTAAACACATATGCAGCACTTGGGGTTTCTTTTTTTCTTTTTTTTCTTTTTTGAGGAAAGGTTTCGCCACAAAGTGGTTTCATCAGTCCTATACAAAGAAGGAAGGTGAAAATCAGGAGTAGTTTGAGGTAATCAGTCCCACAGCCTGGAGCCGATGTAATAGTCCATCAGTCTTGAAAAGAATACAGCAAAGAAGTGGCTTATATACTATAGACAGGTGAGGTGAAGCAGTCCTAGGCGATATCACGCTGGACAGATCCAAGGTGGGAGTAGGTCATGCCTATAGGTTAGGCAAGTGAAGAATTCCCTGTATCAAGATCTCAATAAAGATACTTAAGTGTTACACATGTGTCTAATTTAACAGACTAGAACATGTGCTGGGCCTACCTGAAATATGTTTTCCGATTTTAGTCCCACAGAAAAGGCCAGACAGGCTGAAATAGCACGCAGAGAAGGTCACTCAAGCTTGTAACTTCATTAAGAACATAATCATATGATGAAAGACTAGAAAAAAGCACTGAATCTATTCATCGTTTGTAAATAAAGATTACAAGACAATCTCACTGTTTTGATTTACGCTTACACCAAGAACTGAAGTTTACAGTCAGTAAACTGAAGCAACAGAATGAAACTTTGGAGACAAGAGGTACAATATAAACGTGGGTAAATGGCATTTTGAGGAGAGTTATTGGAGATCAGTGGAATAGGTTGCTCACTGCTAGACAAACACTTTAAGCATCAGATTAAACTACATACTGTACAGGGGATGACTGTGTTCAGTGGAATCCCAAAACTAGTTCAGAAAGTACATAAGGACGATCAGTTGACAATGATCCACCCAGGAAATAATAATAGTAGGGTAGAAGCAGGGGTTGGGGTGATAGTAATAGTAGTAGTAGTTCTTGCAGTAGAAATCCATCTCTATTATCAATACAGATTTAGAGGTCACAATTCTACACACAAGAACAAGATCTTCCTCTCCAGTGTTGGAGCTTTCAAGGAGTCTCTAGATGTGACCTCTGACCATGCGGCAGAGGGACCAGCAGCAGCAGCAGCAGCAGCGGGACCAGCAGCAGCAACAATAACAACAACAACAGCAACAGCAGCAACAGCAGAAGGAAACTTGACACGTACTACATGTCACACCAGATTTACCTTCATCATCATGCCTTTTAGAGCGGCAGCTAAGCAGGATGTTCCTGGTGGCTCTCACTTCTTTAAACATTCCTGTGTTTGGTTTGGGCTATCTTGCTGCATCGTTCCAGTGTCTGGCTTGGATTCACCCACTGCATCGTTCCAGTGTCTGGCTTGGACTCACCCACTACACTATTCCCGTATCTACTATACCTTGGGTTTACATACTGCACTATACTCCGTTCCTCAGTGCACAGTACTCGTCCCTTTTCTCTTTCCCATTCTTATATCCTCTGTTGACAAAGACAAAAATTACAACACCGCATCACTATTTGCAGTGGCGTCCATTGAGAATATTGCAAATCTCCGAGCTGACGTACACCAGCTCTTCCAGTGGGCCCCAGAAAGTAATATAATTATCAAGGAGAACAAATTTTCGTCACTCCACCGGGGGAAAAAAATGAAGAAATATAACCTGAAGATGAATATAAAACATAATTAGATCACTCGGAAGAGAACTGCAAGAAATTTAGGCTTGATAATATCTGAAGATCTCACAGTCTAGGATCACAACATTGTTACTATCGCCATTACGAGAGAAATGAGATGCCAGATCAATGCCGATACTCTTTAAGACATTTGTATTCTCTACATTTAAAATTACACGCCAAATTACAGATCTGGAGAGTCTACAAGAAATGTTCACTGCCCGTATCAATTCAGTTCAACACCTAGTGATCGGGATTGCATAAAGTGCCCCAAACTCTTTATCCTTGCTATGCAAGTAAGAAAGATACACCATTGTGGGTCAGGGGGCCACCAGCAGTACCAGCCTGGTTGACCAGGCAAGCACCAGACGAACCTGGCCCAAGGCCGGGTTTAGAAAGTGAAAAAAACTCTGGTAACTCATCACAGGTAAAGTAAAGCATCGATCTGCACACCTAACTTACTCTTTGCAAGAGATGGTGAATCAAGCACACTAAGAAATAACTCAAGCGTATAATTTCCAATACCCTCCCTACGTAATAGGAAATACTAGTAAACCTCTAGCTGCCTCTAAGAGGGACCTTAACAAATTCCTTCAAGCAGTTTCTGGTCTGTGGAGCTGTGATGCCTACGTTAAATTGCTTGCGGCTAGCACAAATAGCCTAAATGGGTAGAATATCAAATAAGAGGCTTAGTTCAAGATGGGACTGGGAGGGAAGAGGTGATTTCCCAGAAACTATATTAGGTTGATCATTCCTGCGTCTGGCTCTTGTTGATCATTCCTGCGTCTGGCTCTTGTTGATCATTCCTACGTCTGGCTCTTGTTGATCATTCCTGCGTCTGGCTCTTGTTGATCATTCCTGCGTCTGGCTCTTGTTGTTGATCATTCCTGCGTCTGGCTCTTGTTGTTGATCATTCCTGCGTCTGGCTCTTGTTGTTGATCATTCCTGCGTCTGGCTCTTGTTACTGATCATTCCTGCGTCTGGCTCTGATTTTGCATGGTCTTAGGGAATGGGATGTACTTCATGTTACTCTTGTGCTAATTTATGATTTGTCTTTCCAATTATTACCTTGTGGCAACACCAAGGATCCTTCCAGTACAAACACTACTGCAGGACAACCACCCCTCCAGTACAAACACTACTCCAGGACAACCACCCCTCCAGTACAAACACTACTGCAGGACAACCACTCCTCCAGTATAAACACTACTCCAGGACAACAACCCCTCCAGTACAAACACTACTCCAAGACAACCAACCAGGACAAAACTTCCCTCCAAGAACTTGCAACATCTCCAGTGTTTTCCACACTGGTGGATTTCCAGTACGCTTCTAAATGTTGTAGCTCCATGAAGATCCTACTACTTGATCCAGGGAACTGGAGCTACTCTCCTCTTCCTCGAATCACGCCTGCTGCAGCCAGGGCGCTCCTGCTGCAGCCAGGACGCACCTGCTGCAGCCAGGGCGCACCTGCTGCTCCAAAATTTCCCATCTGCCGCCAGATGTTATCAGCTTACACAAATCTCTCTCCACACACAATATACTCTCGCACACTGTACACACATTCAGTCTTTCATTCTCTCTCGAAGATGTTTGCGCAGCTCATCAGCACCGTTATCAACAACGGCAGCAGCGCTATCAACAGCAACAACAGTAAAAGCAACATTAGCAGTGTTAACAGCAATAGTGGTGGTAGTAGTAGTAGTAGTAGTAGCAGTAGTAGTAGTAGTAGTAGTAGCAGTAGTAGTGGCAATATCAGCTGCGTCATAAGATGTCAGAGCAGTGTGGATGCAACAGCAAATGTAGAAGCATCAGCTTCGTAACAGCAGTAAAAAGAAGCTGTAGTAGCAATAACAGTAGCAACAGAATCAACAGCAGAAGCAGCACGTACAAAGAGCATATACATAGCGAGGTATACATCTCCCACAGTGTATACATCCAGTTTTATTCCTTTTAAAAGGATTAAATTGTTCAAAGGGCCCCTAGTGCTGTAAATAAACGTCCAGCCGAGCTCGGAGTGAGTGGAAATAATTTTTTTCCTTCTCTGGGTCTCCTTACCTATATCCGTCCCGTGGATGGTAGAGCAAAAAAAAAAAAACAGATTTTCTTCTCTTTCAAGCCATTTTGTTGCAGATGAGGTGTGGCTATGAGACCAGCCTTGTTTCTCTCTCTCTCTCTCTCTCTCTCTCTCTCTCTCTCTCTCTCTTCTCTCTCTCTCTCTCTCTCTCCTCTCTCTTGCAGGTCTCTCTGCTCTCTCTCATTCATCCAGGTCACAGACGGGGAGAGGAGGGATGGTCCTCCGCACACTTAAAGCACTAAGGCGTGGATGGTTCACAGAAGGCCATGTGGGGAGATGGGACACACTGGGACCTGCCCTTGTCTCTCCAACAATTTAACTGAAGAGTATTCAAGGCCCATTTGTTGATCTGCAGTGGAGAGTTTCTATCTGCTGGTGCCTGCTTCAGTCTTCCAATAATTTACTGAGGTATTCAAGCCATTCATTTGTTTGACTGGGTTGGAGGTTTCTATCTGCTGGTCTGTGCAGCTTCCTGTGTGGGCATGTGTTCCGCCAGCCCGCTCTTCCTGTAACCCCGTCTCTAGCTTGACCTTCCAGCACCCCCTCCCATGCCCTCTCCTCTCTCCTTCCTCCCATCTTCTCCCTCCCCCAAACCCTCTTCCCTGCTTTCCGTCACACCTCAATTCCTAAACACATGACTTGACGTAACAGCCTCAATGTAAGCATGATGACGTAGTGGGCGGGGTTGAAGGTGGTCTTCAAACATGGGTTGGTCGACTGATGCCCCAAGCACGCACGCACACGCGTGCGTACACACACACACACACACACCATTAGAAGTTACAACATCGTCATTTCCAGAGGACTCATCCCGTCATCCTCAACATGTGCAAGACCTCTTATCGCACTGTTGTTAGCATTACTCTTGGTAGCGGGTATGATGCAGCCCCGGTGTTCCCCTAGGTGTAGCCCCAGTGTACCTCTAGGTGTAGCTTCGGTGTACCCCAAGGTGTAGCCCCGGTGCCCGCGACTAGTTCTCTTCATTCTGGTGTGGTCACCCGTCCTCTGATTCTCTCCTTGGCCTTTGTACCTGGGATCACCTCTGATACACACATATGCTTTGCGGTAAGCCATCTTCTCCCCATGAGCTACAACTCCTTGTAAAAGACGAGCCATTTTCGGGACTGCAGCGAAAAAAAAGGTTGATTATGCATGAGGGAACAAAAAGGCATAAAGATATAAGTTATGGTCGGGGGTGTTATTACGTTATCAATGACTGATTGATGGGTGTTGGAAGCGTGGTAAGGTGCAGTGAGCATCACCCGCCTGCAACACCTCACTCTTCATCCTGGCCTTCCTTCAGAGGAGGCGCCTTGATGCTGGTGAAGGGATCTTGATACAAAGAAGTGCGAGTTGCCCTTCTCTTTCGTAAGAACATAAGAAAGAAAGAGCACTGCTCATGCTAGGCAGGTCCAAGTCGCATCCATTTAAGAGGGAAGGAGCACTGCATCATTGCCCCACCAGGTTTAGATCAAAAGTGGATTGGCTAATTTTTTTTTATTCCCCCTCATTCCTCCCTCTTAATGCCTCCTCGACCCCTTTCCATCTTTTGCCTTCCTTCTTTCTGACCAGATCTTTGGTCAGAGCAGCGAAGGAAGAAGAGACGTGGAGAGGCGCCGACTGACGATCAAGTGAGCTGGGAACACGCTAAACAAAACACCAAACATATGTCTTTAGATCAGGAGTTACTCACATATTTGGAGGGTTAGGTGGGTGTGGTGGGTGAGGTGGGAGGCGTGGGTGAACATGACCACACCTTGTGTGCTGTGGTAACTCCTTTCCTGGGAACTCTGTACCAACTATATTCTGACGCCTTCGCGTGTTTTTTTGCTCCCCGCCACTCCTTCCTCTGAACACCCTAAGCAGAGTTAGTGCTTCGTGAAATGCAGTGTATTTTTTGGTGTTTGTCAAACGTGTTAATTCAAAGTAACTCATAAGCAGCGATGACTCTTATTATACGACGTTTCGCCCCCCCCCCCAATGTTCTTGCCACGAGGGCTCTGTCAATGGGGGTTTTATCATCCCCAATGTGACTGAAACGTTGTGAAACAACCTTTTTTTCCTTCTTAAATTGTCTTTGAATTATTACTGGTCGGCTTAGGGTAGTTAGGTAAGGTCTATCAAGAAACAAGTGTTTCCTGACGCGGGTCATATGAAGATCCGCCGCTGGAGCTTTCGGCCATCTGACCGAGTCCTTCCGCTAGCTCACCGGTCCACCCCTTTAACCATTAGATATTAGGCTCCTAGGGAGGTGTCCGCCTCCTTGTTAAACGTGACTCAGATGTGTTGGATGAATGAGTCGATGCCGCGGAGTCGGTACCACTACCCAGCTTCCTGCTCAGGGGAGAGCAACCTCTCCCACGCTAGTGAGAGTAGCAAGAGGACCTTTTTTATGAATGGGTGTGCAGCATGAAGGGCTGGTAAGTCATGCATGGCCAGGGGTGCGTAGTGCATGAGTGTGGTCTTCCCCTACCCCCCAAGCCGGTGGTGGCCTTGCTTACCCGAGGCCACCCCTGGCAACCAAGGTGACAGCTACCCGGAAAAGGTGATCTTGCCACTCAGGCATCTAGGGGTCACGTGGGGGAAAGGGTGACTGGGGCAGTGGGGAGGCAAAGTATAGGAGGGGGGGGCGAGCATGGCAGGTGTGCTAACGCTTCGTTAATGCGGTGGGGGACTAAGCTAGATGAGAGTGAAAGCGAGTGAAAGAGGAACTTGGCAAGGTGAGAGTAGAGAGGAACTTGGCAAGGTGAGAGTAGAGAGAAACTTGGCAAGGTGAGAGTAGAGAGGAACTTGGCAAGGTGAGAGTAGAGAGGAACTTGGCAAGGTGAGGTAGAGAGGAACTTGGCAAGGTGAGAGTAGAGAGGAACTTGGCAAGGTGAGAGTAGAGAGGAACTTGGCAAGGGGAGAGTAGAGAGGAACTTGGCAAGGGAAGGGAGAGAGGAACTTGGCAAGGTGAGGTAGAGAGGAACTTGGCAAGGTGAGTAGAGAGGAACTTGGCAAGGTGAGAGTAGAGAGGAACTTGGCAAGGGAGAGTAGAGAGGAACTTGGCAAGGTGAGAGTAGAGAGGAACTTGGCAAGGTGAGAGTAGAGAGGAACTTGGCAAGGTGAGAGTAGAGAGGAACTTGGCAAGGTGAGAGTAGAGAGGAACTTGGCAAGGTGAGAGTAGAGAGGAACTTGGCAAGGTGAGAGTAGTGAGGAACTTGGCAAGGTGAGAGTAGTGAGGAACTTGGCAAGGTGAGAGTAGTGAGGAACTTGGCAAGGTGAGAGTAGTGAGGAACTTGGCAAGGTGAAAGTAGTGAGGAACTTGTAAAAGGTAAAAGTAATAGAGAACTGGAAACTTAAAACCACTTTACAGTAGACAAAACTCTGAAAACGGGACACCACGAGCTGAGCTCTACACAGGCAATTAAAAATAGTGAGAGTAAATGACACCTAGACTCAGTGGTTACCTTCATTAACGACAACGTTTCGCCCACACAGCTGGCTTTATCATGTGACTGACTTGATGAAGCATCTACGTGGGCGAAACGTTGGGGTTAATAAGCGTATCAACTGCATCTAAATCTCAGTTCACAGCACCTTGAAGGTTTTTACCAACCATTCCACTTCCGCAAATCGGGAATTACCGCTGTAAGGGGGAAACATCAGATCGAAGAAGGATCACGTGGCGGAAATCACACACACACACACACACACACAGACACACACACACACACACACAAAGACGAGTGAAAAAAAATGTAAATAGAAGAAATATATTAATGAACGCGAAGATAACACCAGAAAGGCAGGTGAATCATGTGATAACATTAGTGGAAATAACATACGAACTCACGTGATGGATCTGGCAGATTTTAAATGAAGGTGTATTAAGAATTTTAAAAAAACTTTTCAGAGTTATGAATATTATGGAGAAGATGAATAAAGAGGCATCGAGAAGGGTAAATAAGATATAAATAAGAATAAAGATGAGAAGACTAAGTATTAAGGAAAACGTTCACAGAAGACACTTATTTACAGTTCAGAACATTTATTAAAGGAAACATTTCGCCAAAAGTGGCGAAATGTTTCCTCTAATTAAATGTCTGTTGGCACATTTTGTCGGTATCACCATACGATTTTTCAGTTATGGTTGAGTTTAGCGTCACCTTGTGAATATAATAATAATAATAATAATAATAATAATAATAATAATAATAATAATAATTATAATTAATAATAATGATTAAAAGTAATCGTATTTGTTTTGTTGCTTAACTTCATTGTTCCTGCTCTCACAATCAATTCCTCGGGATGTTTCTTTTATCCCTCGGGATGATAATATCATCCTCTCATTATCCTGCTGACACCTTTACCCAGTTCCCACCCGTTCCCTCTGCGATACCTAAATCTTTCACCAGTTTCCACCAGCTCCCCAGGTCTGCCACAGCTTCTTCCTCCCCAAGCTCCCAGGTCTGCCACAGCTTCTACCTCCCCAAGCTCCCCAGGTCTGCCACAGCTTCTCCTCCCCAAGCTCCCGAGGTCTGCCACAGCTTCTCCCTCCCCAAGCTCCCAGGTCTGCTACAGCTTCTCCTTTCCACCAGCTCCCCAGGTCTACCACAACCTCTCTTCCCCAAGCTCCCCAGGTCTGATATAACCTCTCCCTCCCCCAAGCTCCCAGGTCTGTCACAACTTCTCCCTTCCCCAAGCTCCCAGGTCTGCCACAACTTCTCCCACCCCAAGCTCCCAGGTCTGCCACAACCTCTCCCTCCCCCAAGCTCCCAGGTCTGCCACAACCTCTCCCTCCCCCAAGCTCCCAGGTCTGCCATAACCTCTCCCTTCCCCAAGCTCTTAGGTCTGTCACAACCTCCCCCTTCTGACACGGTGGTAAAAATCGCCCTAATTCTCCAGTTAATTGAATCAAGATTTAAATATCAAAGCTATCTGCGGTGTTCAGCCATGGTTAAGCTCAAAGGTAAACAACTCTTCTCTTTTATGATTTAGCGGCCGATTCGGGTGAATTTTTGGACTCTTCTGTAACTTGCCGATTTTTATAGCTGAAGTGTATAGTTTAGTCCAGGTTTAGATTCTGAAGCGTACTGTACTGTGAGGTCCTCTTGTTATCAGAGTTCTAATTTTGGGAAGAGAGAGAGAGAGACTTGATCAAGAAACAAAAGGTGTTGGTAGAAGGTGGGTTCATGGTATCGAGTGCGTGTTTAAAGAGGATCCAAGGGTGATAAGGGAGGCCGTAAAGGACCCTGCCATACCCCTTAGCGCCACTCTGTATGCTTATAGACTTATACAGTCAAGGGTCGGAGCCTTATGAATCATTTATGCTGGCGAAAATTCTGAATGAAATCAAGTGGGGTGCGTCCTGGGTGAGCGGGGTGGATCCCACATGACAAGGCTCGCCTCCACCACCACTACCTCCACCACCACCACCTCCACCACCACTATAATCCATTTACTAGGTCCGCACATCTTCATATGTCAACAGAAGGGGTGCATCATTATTTTAGTGTGAAATATATGCGAATTTTGATCCTTGCGCGCAAGAATTCGTAAAACTTTTGAAGTTGAAGATCAAATCAGTAATCAGGTACAGTGAAAAGTAGATGGTGTATCCACAAAATATTTTGTAATATCGAAGATAAAAATCTTACTTCAGCGAAGATCTGAAACAGGAAATTGTTAGGTTTCTTTGAAATATTTCGCAGTCGACCAGCTTTCAGAAGTTAGGCTTGTGAGTTGCCAAGAAGGAATAGCCTGGTTGATCAGCGAGATATCGAGGAATGTCATCAGCTGGTAGCGCCAGGTGGCAGTGAGCAGATAAGATCAACCAGTTTAGGGAGGACAAGAGACTGTCTGTAATTCCCCTTATATCTGATAGTAGGGTGTTGAAAAGAGTTGAACCCTTTATACTTACTGGGTTATGTCTTATTGTGCTTATGGCGCCACTGCGTTGCACTGTACCTATTTTTCTTTTTGCCTGTCGTGTCTCCTGTCTATTGGGCCTTCTGGCTATCGTGTCTCCTAGTTATTGTGCCTCCCTTCTGTTACGTTGTGTTGTGTCTTTCGTCTATCGTGCTTCATATCGTGGCTGTCGTTCTGTTCAACTATCGTGCCTCTTATCGTAGCTATCATACCTTCCAATTATCGTGATTGTAGTGCCTGCCTGTTAAATCCTCACATCTTCTACATAAGGTTCATAATGTTTCGTGGCCTACAGGTCAACCAGGCTGTTGATGCCAGCGACCGGCCGGCCCACATTACCATCACAACCTCAGCTGATCAGGCACTTGGAGGGGATACTTTCTTGAGCTAATGTAAAAGTGTGGTTATACTTTTATATATATTATACATGTTCTATATGTTTTATATGGTACTCAGGTACCAGTGTAGTGTATGCCAGGTATTCATTATGTACCACTGCCATGTAATCATCAGGTACCAGTGTAGCGTGTAATTGCGTCATCTAGGACTGGGAGGGCGGCGCCCCCCTTGGGGAGACGCGACTCCTCCCGTAATCACTAAGGAAGCCAGGCGGAGACAATCCATTTACGCCGCTGGTGTGTCGACAAAATATTTAATGATGGAACAAAGAGGGAAAGGAATTGAATGAAATATGATGGAAAGGTGGGAAGGGGGCAGCAACTTCTGTGATCTCTGCAAGGAAGCTCTTCCCTGCGTTTGAATGTGCACGCGGACGCAGGCACATGCGTAAGCACACGCACACCTGTGGCATCCCCTGTGACTGGGATCAGGTGTTTTCTTCCCTCCCTGTGCTGGGGCGAGGCTGCCCTCCTGATTGCCTGTTCAACCAGGCGGTCGCTATTGGCGGGCTGCTGACCCATCATAGCCTGGTTGATCTGGCGCTTTGAGGTGATAATGATGGTGATCCAGGTTCTTGCTGGAAGTCTTGTGCCCTTGTTCCAGTAATATTTCTTTATATCCTTCCGTATATCTCACTCGACGTTTCGCCTACACAATAGGCTTCCTCAGACAAATACAGAGGTGACTGAAATTGGAGAGAGCAGGAGTGGAGAGTTAAAGATGATGTGATCAGTCCATGAACCTTAAAGTACGTAGTACTCAGGTGATCAGTTCCCCAGCCTCGAGAAGCGTCCAGCTCCACGGTCTCGATCCAGTGTGGTGAGATCTCTCACTCATCTTTGTCTTCAATACGGAATTAATCCATTCAGCATTTTTTTTTTCGCTGACAAACCCGCAGATGACTGAACGTTATGTATTGTTCGTTATATTTAGGTGTCATCCTGGCGCACGATCAAGCTGTTCTGGAAACATCACAAGTGCTTCTACCTTGTTGCAATTAATATTTAACGAAACACCCAGATTGTTTAGGCAGGAGAGACGTAGATGAATGGTATGAAATACAAACAAGAAGGCACAGATGCAGTATAATGCGATCCCTTATTGACAACGTTTCGCCCCCACACAGTGGACTTTATCGAGTCCCAAACGGAGAGATATCAGACCTGGAAAATATAAAGATCGTTTACTGCCTGTATATAAGAACATAAGAAAGGAACACTGCAGCAGCTGGAGGCGGAGTCACAGTGGAACCATCCACTGGTGTAAGTAGGTCTTCGACCAAAGGTTGGACAAATGTACTTTCTGCAAGACTGATGGACTGAGTACATCGATTCCAGGCTGAGGGACTGATTACCTCAAACAACGAGAGACATTTGAAAACACATAAAGGAAAAATAAATCTCTTCAGTGAAGTTATCTGAATCTTTTCAAATGGAAGAAATTTATTGAAATCTATAGCATTCATAAGTGGAGTCTACCCGTAGGTGGTTCCGGGGGTCAGCGCCCCCGCGACCCAGTTTTCAGTGTCTAAAATTCTTAAATACACTGAACACTGACATAGTTTCTCTTTTAAATAATAAAAGAATGACTATCGTGGCACTTAGTAGACAACGTTTCGGTCCGACTTGGACCATTTAAGTTCCATCAAACACCTTAACTACTGGGAACGCCTGGAAGCACTTGACTTGTACTCACTGGAGCGCAGGCGAGAGAGATATATCATAATCTACACCTGGAAGATTCTGGAGGGACTGGTCCCTAACCTGCACACAGAAATCACTCCCTACGAAAGCAAAAGATTTGGCAGACGATGCAACATACCCCTAGTGAAAAGTAAGGGCGCCATTAGTACACTAAGAGAAAACACAATAAGTGTCCGGGACCCAAGACTGTTCAACAGCCTCCCACCAGCCATAAGGGAAATTACCAATAGACCCCTGGTTGTCTTCAAGAGGGAGCTGGACAGATTCCTAAAGTCAGTGCCAAATCAGCAGGGCTGTGGTTCGTTCGTTGGACTACGTGCGGCCAGCAGTAACAGACTGGTTGATCAGGCTTTGATCCACCAGGAGGCCTGGTCATGGACCGGGCCGCGGGGGCGTTCATCCCCGGAATGCCCTCCAGGTAGACTCCAGGTAGATTAATAACGAGTATTGGCGTGCTGGGGTGTGATAGCGGTACTGTACTGTGGGTGTGAGTACTGGGGTGTGATAGGAGGTACTGGAGTGTTGTGCGGGTACCGGGGTGTGCGTGCGGGTACTGAGGTGTGGGAGCGGGTACCGGGGTGTGCGTGCGGGTACTGAGGTGTGGGAGCGGGTACCGGGGTGTGGAAGCGGGTACCGGGGTGTGGGAGCGGGTACCGGGGTGTGGGGGCGGGTACCGGGGTGTGGGAGCGGGTACCGGGGAATGGGAGCGGGTACCGGGATGTGGGAGCGAGTACCGGGGAATGGGAGCGGGTACTTAGGTGTGGGAGCGGGTACTGAAGTGTGGGTGCTGGTACTGAGGTGTGGGTGCTGGTACCGGGTGTGGGAGCGGGTACCTTGTGTAGGAGCGAGTACCGGGGTGTGGGAGAGGGTACCGGGGTGTGGGTGCTGGTACTGAGGTGTGGGAGCTGGTACCGGGGTGTGGGAGCGGGTACCAGGGTGTGGGAGCGGGTACTGGAGTGTGGGAGCGGGTAAGGACCACCCGACCCGCCACACTGGATAATGGACTCTCGCCCTCGGCTTGATACATTGTTATTCAAATCAACTCTTGATTCTATTTTACTCCCCACACTGTCCTCTTCACCTCATTCGCCGGGGAGGTGAATAGTGGCAAGAATGGGGTGAGTGGGGGTGGGGCAGACCGCCCAGAAGAAGGGGGTGAGTGAGGGTGGCAGCCCGCCCAGAGGGGGGCTAGGGTGGCAGCCCCTCCAGGAGCCCTCTCATTGTTATTTCTTTTAGTTAGCATTATAATTTTCTCCATCAACTTCCCTTTTTTTTCTATAGCATGTCAGGGTAAACTTTGCTAAAAGTGGCATAATTTTCTATACTTGTTCTTGTCGTTTTGAAGTCATCAGTAAGTAAATAAGTGTATTTAGGTACAGGTACACTTAAGTACAATTATCATACATAGTGTAAATTACGTAGGATAATCCGAAAAAACAGTCGGGAAGAGTGACTTATTTCCATTAGGGTCCTTATTTATCCAGTTACTGCTCCAATTTTTTGACTGGATGGGTGTGCCATTTTCTTCACGTTTTTTTCGAATACTGTAATTGTCTCATTGACGAGGTGGTTGGCCCTGGTGTGGGCGTACCTATGGTAGGTGTGGGCGTGGGTGGGTGTGGCTGTGTGGGCGTGGCTAGCGGGTGGTGAGGGCGCCACACTATATCACTACAACAGAGCTCTAGCACCGCAGATTACAGGCTGCCTGCACTACCCCTGGGCACACCACACGCCCGCACCGCCATCAACTTTTTTTCCCCCTCAATGATATACTTGACGGCTCCACTCGCTATATATGCATGTTAATATTCAATTGCAGGGGTTTTACACACATGCAACTCCTGATGTTTAACTTATACCTTTATAATCGTAAGTAAAGTGTTAGTCTCACCCTCAGGAGATACTTAAGGTAAACTGGTTGATGGGGCTCGTCTCCCTCCAGTGGTGTGGGGGAGGTCAGTGTACCGTGACCAAAGCTCCTCGCACTGGGTAATTGGCTAGCTATCTTGCTTAATCTGACCACCCGTGTATATCTGGGGTCATTATTACTCGCTCAAGATCATTGCGGATATCGCGGATTGTTCCTCCCGGACGGTGTGATTCTTTGTCCCCCGATTACCCGTAATGTTGCCTGAACAAACGTCAAGATTTTCAAGAGGAAACTGAATCACCTCCTCTAAGTGCCGCATCAAAAACGCTGTGGAGGCTTGTTGGTCGCTGGCACCAACAGCTGCTTCGAACAGGAAATCAACAAAGAAGTCTAGCCTCAGGCAGGTTGTCAGGGTAGGAGAACCTTCGAAACTGGTCACAGGTATGTTAACTATGGCCACTAGTAAGTCATCTCAGTGTCACCCCGGTCCTATAACGTTACTCAATGTGATTTGACATCACCGGAGTCATATAGCACATATTTGTACGTAGGACTAAACCAGTTTAAGTCATTCAGAGAGCGAGGAATGGCAGAGGCTTGATTCTCCGTTCGCTAATTACTAACATGCTTTTTGTGGCAGCTACATTGTTGTGGGGGTGGGAGGAGTTCTTAGTAAAAGCTCGGGGGTCACAGTGAGCGTTCAGCTTAACCTAGTAAACTTACATTACGTGGCTAGATTGAGAATTCACTACTATAGCAACCATGGCTGTGTCGGTAGAATGGAGGGGCTTCCAACTGCATATATATATGCCACTTTACTGCATATATAATGTATGGTAGAGGTCCACATGTAAACAGGGACAGGAGAATATTTGATTTGAATATTTCGATCTTGGGCTCCGACCCTCATCAGATCGAGGCAAACAGACAACTATTCTCGTCTTATCTTTATCTACATAATTACCTTCTACCAATGACAAGTGTTCATGACACATTATATATATATATATATATATATATATTATATATATATATTATATATATATATATAATGTGACGAATAGGCAAAACTTGCTATTTTGGCTTAAATAGCAACGATCTTCTTGCCGAATAAGCCAAGCGAAAATTTTTGTATGCCATAATTTCGCAAAAAAAATAATTCTGGACCTAACGAAAAAATATATTTCATTTTGTTTGTTTATTATTAAATTGGTGTAAACTTATATAAAATATATTTAGTTAGATTAGGCTAAATTAAATTGCGCTTGTTATAATAAAGTTAGGTAAGGTTTCTAAGGTTCTTTTGATACAAAATTAGTATAAATTTTTACATTAAAATAAATGAAAAAAATATATTTTTTTAAACGTATAAGAATTTTTTTTAGAAAGGACTTAATTTTAAACGAGTTCTTGCTAATTAACATTTTACCTGTTCGGCACGACACATATATATAAACATACTATATATAGCCGGGGTCCTCCTCTAGGTGCAAATGTGGAAACCCTTAATTAATCTCAAAGTAAACAAAAAAGCTTCAAGGAAAAATGCTAAATAGTTCTTTAATGCTGTTTGAATATTCTACTTCTCTCACCGCCCCATCTTTTATACATAAATATATATATATTATATTATGTAAAATGGGACACAAGTTTACATGAAACATTGATGGTACAAGGAGGTGATTAGCATGACATAAACTAAACATAAACTTCATTCAGCCTTCAGAGGTGGGATGCGTACCCAGGATATAACAGGCATTACCTCTCTGAACTGTAGCACTCATAACACTGGAACAGAAACCTAGCTATTCTGGGATGTTTAGTTGCCCTGGTGAGTCTCAATCATTTCTTCAGGAACGTGAACGTGCTTTTTTTTCCATGATCCGAGGGGGTCTGAACTTACGGGAACAAACTTATAATGATGAGCAAGTTCACTGTACTTTCTAGACTTTTGGAACTCCCTGAAACTGGCAGCTGCACCTTCTTCATTCCTACTGTACCGAAGATAGGTGTCAGCCAGTGTTGATGGACATCTGTAGTCCAGCACCACTTACTTGCCATTTGTCCGAGTTTGCAGGATAACTCCATCTAAACGCTTTAGGCTGCCATCGGATCCGCATAGTTGGGGCGACATCCAGCTGTTGCATGGCCTCTCTTGATGATAAGGTCTTCATGCCTTGTAATTTTCTCCATCAAGCCTATGGAAAATAAGACCATGGTACCCTAACTAGTTTGCTGCGCTCTGCTGCAGATACACATGTGTTTGGCAGAGACAGGGGCAGCAAGGTGAAGTGCATCACCAGTTGCACTTCAGGGCGAGGCATGCTCTTAGAGATACCCTGGGGATGGCCAACAGAAAATCCCCCTCATGAGGAGCTCTCACTTCCAGAGAACGAGCTCTGTTCTTCCCCAACACGCTCAAGCATTGTTGAGGTAATTTTTCCGCTATCAGGCTATGCCAGTGTGACTGTTGTTGTTAGGCGGACCTGGTCTGACTGAGGGGCCTGACAGAGTATCCCAGAGCCTGGCTCCAGTATTGAATATTTGGTCGTGAACCCCAACACAGTCGCTGAGTTACTGGGGAAGAATCGTTGCTACAAGTTCGCTGGACGCCACACACGATACAGGAATGCATGAAGCACTATCTGTGATGTTTTGCGAACACATATGCCTCTTATTCTGACTGCCCGTCTTCTAGAGTATAGTTTAACACTCTTGCTAATATCGATCTCAGGAGAATGTCTTACTCCTTTGGTTTAGGGTTGTCAAATGAAGGTGCACATCTTAGGAAATATGTTGGCCTCGATTGTGAGAAAGAGCAAGGCATGATGGGTGTATAGATGGCCTATTCGTTGCATCATCATCCTCAAATCTCTTAGTTTGTCTCAGTGGCGTTAGCCTGGTGTTCCGGTGTATGGGAGTGACAGCCTAACTTCGACTAGGCGCCCATACGTATATCTGGGATCTGGCTGAGTGGCTAAAGTACTGCGTTCTTTGATGCAGTGTGTGTAGGTTCGAATCCTGCTGTGAACTGAGATGTAATGTCTGTAAATAATTTCGCCTTTTTGCGATTTGTTAAGCATTTCAGAATCTCTGCATGTGGCAGTATTGGTTGAAATAACCTGTCATTGGCCTGGTGTCCCGGGGTATGGCAGTGACCGCTTAGCTTCGGCTAGGCGCTCATATTTATCTGGAATCTGGCCGAGTGGAGAAGGTACTACGTACTTTGATGCAGTGTGTGTCGGTTCGAATCCTGCTGTGGACTGAGAGATAATGTTTGTAAACAATTTCGCACGTTTGTGAGTATTATCATAACTTGTGGTAAACAGAAAATCATGTTAATTTTGATGATTTATTAAGAAGGAATGCGGAAGTTATTTGTTTTGTGTGTATAAGATTATCATAGTACTGTAATGTATGGTGCATGTGAGTTGCAGGGGTGAGGGGGGGAGCACCGAGGAGGGGGTTAGGGGCGGGGGTGAGATTGGGGAGGGGGGAGGAGGGGGGAATGGACGGAAGGTACAAGGGCCGAGGAAGGAAACAATGGCAGGCGGGGGTCAGGACGGCCACTGGAGCATTTGAAAGGGAAATGAGGTTACAGTAGGATTGGCTGCCCTCTCTTACCCCTCCCTCCCTCCCTCCCCACTCCTTCCCTCCCTCCCTCTTTTATCCAAACTCAGTACCAGGCTGCTTGTGAAACCTCTTTCTCTTGATTTAGCCTCTCTCTCTCTCTCTCTCTCTCTCTCTCTCTCTCTCTCTCTCTCTCTCTCTCTCTCTCTCTCTCTCTCTCTCACGAGCTGGGACTCGATCCCTGCAGCCACATATAGGTGAGTATACACACAGTTCAGTGACAAGGTAGGAAAAGTTAGGCAGGGGAGAGACAGGGATGGGTGGTCTGTATATTTTTGGATTGCAAGAAGGCGTTGATACATTCCCCACAAGAGACTGCAGCTAGAGGAGCTGGCAGGAATTAAAGCACTTCAGTGGATCAAGGAATGCTTAACGGAAAGGAAACAACGAGTTACTGCCAGGGAGGTGACGACTAGGGTTCCACAAGGGTCAGTACCTGGACCAGTGCTGTTTCTTGCGTATATAAACAGCATGACAGAGGAAATCGAGTCAGAGCCCTGTTAGAAGATGATGTGAAACTGATGAAGCCTATCGGAGCCTGGCCTATGGCCGGGCTCCGATAGTACAAAGACTCTCAAAACTCATCAAAGTATACATCAAAGGTACGAGTAGACCAGGAAAGACTACAAATGGAACTGAACAAATTTTAGATTTGGTAGCTATTGGAATTTATCCCCAGCAAATACATTGTCATGAAAACTGTAAAAGGTAAAAGACCTCGTAAACTGTGTACATGGTCGGAGAACAAAGGCTGCAAACCTCCCTGCAAGAGAACGACCTCGGGGTAAGAACATCTCCGAACATTTCGCCTAAAGCACACGCCAACCGAATAACTGCTGCAGCAAAAGCGAGACTGACAAATTTAAGGGTAGCTTTCAGGAACGTTAACAAGGAGGCATTCACGACCTTATACACGGCATATGCGAGGCCCATCTTTGGAGTATGCAGCGCCGGTATGGAACCCGCATCTCGTAAATAAACTGGAAAAAGTGAAAAGGTGTGCAACGAAACTAGTCCCAGAGCTGAGTAGCATGAACTATGAATAGACGCTAGAGAGGAGTTAAACGGGACGACATTAAACAGAATGACCAGAGCTGACATGATTGCGACGTACAAAATACTCAGAGGAATTGGCAACGTGGACTGGGAGTGTTATTGTTAGAAGTGCATGAGGTCACAGGGATATTAGAAAATGCTTCTTTAGCCTTACAATGGTAAGAAGTGGGATGAACTAGACAGCTAGGTGATAGAGGCAGAATCCGCACTTAGGCTTAAGAATAGATGTGAGATGGCTCCCGTAGCCAGAAGGCAGCAGAGGTGGGGCTAGGAGCTAAGACTCGACCCCTGCAACCACAGTTGGGTGAGTACACACACACACACACACACTATGACTCGACCCCTGCAACCACAATTAAGTGAGTACACACACATTTATCTTAACCCTTTCCATTCCCCTCCACTCTTTCCTCTCACCTCCCCCAGCCCTTCCACTTCCTCTCTCCCTTTCCCCTCGTTTCTCTCCTTGTCCTCTTCCTCTCCATTCCCTCCCCATCCCCTCCCCTTCCCTTCCCCACCCCTTCCCCTTCCCCTCGGCCACTTGTACACAGCGGTTAACTTGGGTGACAAAGCTTTTCGTTATTGGGAGTGATACTCGCTGCGATAGCTACCCACCACTTTTAATTGGCCTTATTGTTTTGTCCTTTGTGCGTGCGCGCTCAACCCTTCCCTCTCTTCTCTTGTCTTCTTCTCTCTCTCTCTCTCTCTCTCTCTCTCTCTCTCTCTCTCTCTCTCTCTCTCTCTCTCTCTCTCTCTCTCTCTCTCTCTCTCTCTCTCTCTCTCTCTCTCTCTCTCTCTCTCTCTCTCTCTCTCTCTCTCTCTCTCTCTCTCTCTCTCTCTCTCTCTCTCTCTCTCCCCTCCTCTCATCCCCTTTCTCCTCTACCCTAAAAGTGGCTGCACTCCATTTCCACCCCTTTCCCATTCCCTATTCCCTAGTCTCCTATCACCAATACACGTCCATTGAGAAACCATCCTGAATACTTCTTATTAACCAGGCGAACGGAGGCTCGAGCGTTTAAACACTCCCGTCACTCGATGTCCCACACGGTTTTAGCGTTTCACTTAAATTGAAACTATGTAGCGCCTCTTATTAACGCCTTTTGCTTTTAATTTGTCTGTAGATGGTCAGTAGGGCGGCCTGGCCACAGGTCTTGGTGCCGAGGGTAAGACGCCTTGAAACAAGTCACAAGTTTAACAGAAGATTAAGTCACAATACCGTGGCAGGATCACCTTTGTTTACCTTCACAAATAACCCACACTTAGGAGGGGATGCTTATGGTAATGTTTCAGTCCGTTGTGGTCCCTTGTAAGGTAACAGCTGAGCAAGAACAAGAAGACCAGAGGACAGGTCGCGAGGGAGGGGGAATAGTGGGGAGTGACAGTAGTAGTAGTAGCAGCAGTAGTAGTAGTCGTAGTTGTGCCAGTAGTGGAAATAGTAATAATGCCTAGTATTAAGCCTGGTTGACCAGGTAAGCACCAGACAGTAGAAAAACTCTCGAAACTCATCAAAGGTATAGACAAGTGTGTAGACAAGTGTTAGATACACCTGTCCTGTGCTGCGCCTATGTCTTACAGAAGCTTAACTCTGCCTCCTGGTTGTTGTCCTGATCGATCAGGTTGTTGTTGCTCACCATCAGCATCCCCACGTATGTACCACCACAGCCCGGCTGATCAGGAGCCGATTTCACTAACATTACCAACAGAGGAACCTGTCGAGGTCCCTCTTAAAGGCAGCCAGGGACTTCTTGGTAATCCATAAGCCAGCGGAAGGCCTCGGTCAGATGACCAAAAGCTCCAGAGGCGGGTCATCATATGACTAAGACCCGCGTCAGGAAACACTTGTCCTGTTTCCTGACGAATCTTACCTAACCTAACCCTTTATGCATGAAGGGAGGGTATTGAAGAGTCGTGGTCCCTTTACACACACGAGAAGGTTAATTAAGACTAGGTTACGTATGTCTATTAAATGAACATTTAAAATCAGATACCAAACTAGACAAAGTGATATATCTGGCAACGAGGCGGCCGAGGAAAAAAAAATACAGGAAACGTTCCAAAGTGAACGTTTACCACTGACAGAACGAGATCGTGGTGTTTGGAGGGTGGTGGCGAGGTTGGCATCACTGCGTCACTGGCCCCGCAGCTGGCGACACTGCCACACATTAGCGCTCAAAAGAGGGGAAATCGCTCAGAAAAGCAGGAAGGAATCCGAGGGTCACAAGCGACCGGAGCTTTAAAATGGAATAATAATGAAGCACAACACGAGGGCATAAAGATGTAAATGGCGTTATTTTACTCAAGGAACTACGAGAGGGGGGAGAGAAACTACGCCTCGAAGGAGGAAGGGGAGCCGTGGTCGAGGGGACGAGACACCAACAAGTAATTCAGGAACCGAGGGGAATTTTACACTCACCACGAGACCACGGCACACAAAAAAAGGGGCAGTTTTTTAACAGGTCTCTCCCCTGAACGCTAATAGGAATGGTGGCAGTCTTATGTTAAGTTGAATCGAAGCCTCGCTTGTGGTTACTCGCTGACAACTGCGATGACAGGTGTTTAATTACAGGTGTGACGGCAGGTGCGAAGTGGCTAACACTTGTCGCTTGGACCTCCACCTGCTGTTTATTATCGTCACTTGCAAGTGACAGTCACACACACACGAACGTCAAAGTAATTTATGCATCTTTGAATTACCTCTCTGTCATGTGTGTGTTTTGTAGTGGTTTCTTACAGGCGTCAGTTGTGGTGGTGCTTCACGTGGGTTGTGGTGGTGCTGCACGTGGGTTGTGGTGGTGCTTCACGTGGGTTGTGGTGGTGCAGTACTTGGGTTGTGGTGGTGCAGTACTTGGGTTGCGGTGGTGCTGCACGTGGGTTGTGGTGGTGCTGCACGTGGGTTGTGGTGGTGCAATACTCGGGTTGTGGTGGTGCAATACTTGGGTTGTGGTGGTGCAGTACTTGGGTTGCGGTGGTGCTGCACGTGGGTTGTGGTGGTGCTGCACGTGGGTTGTGGTGGTGCTGCACGTGGGTTGTGGTGTTGCTGCACGTGGGTTGTGGTGGTGCTGCACGTGGGTTGTGGTGCTGCACGTGGGTTGTGGTGGTGCAATACTCGGGTTGTGGTGGTGCAATACTTGGGTTGTGGTGGTGCAATACTTGGGTTGTGGTGGTGCAATACTTGGGTTGCGGTGGTGCTGCACGTGGGTTGTGGTGGTGCAACACTTGGGTTATGGTGGTGTTACACTTGAATTGTGGTTGTGCAACACTTGGGTTGTGGTGCAACAGACGTGGTTGTGTCGATGCTGGTGGTGGTGCAAATGACTCTAGAAGTAGCGATGCTGCGGCTGTGGCGGTGCTGCTCCTGGTAGTGCAACAGACGGGATGTGGCGGTGCTGCTGCTGGTAGTGCAACAGACGGGAAGTGGCGGTGCTGCTGCTGGTAGTGCAACAGACGAGAAGTGGCGGTGCTGCTGCTGGTAGTGCAACAGACGGGCTGTGGCGGTGCTGCTGCTGGTGGTGCAACAGAGACGAGCTGTGGCGGTGCTGCTGCTGGTGGTGCAACAGAGACGAGCTGTGGCGGTGCTGCTGCTGGTGGTGCAACGGGGAGATGTGTTAGTGAGAACAATAACAACATTGCCTTTTTTAAATTAAAATCTTGTCACCTGGCGGCAAGGAGTGTGTGGAGGATGGGCAGAGCGGCGGAGCTGCCTGCCGCAGGTCAAGTCAATATGACCCTCATACATAGCTGGTCTAAAGACCACTTGGAGACATAATAACCTGTGTTTGAACGCCCAGTTAGCATGCAGAGGCGGACGCCACCCTGTTTACCCAAGACTCGTAAAAGGCGGAGGCAAAGTGACCGAAGTCACGTCTGGTGGTGTAGAAGGAAGCCAAGAGCCTAGTAGGAGGGCAGGAGCCTAGTAGGAGGGCAGGAGCCTAGTAGGAGGCCACGAGCCTAGTAGGAGGGCAGTAGCCTAGTAGGAGGGCAGAAGTCTTGTAGGTTAAGACCACGAGCCTCTTAGAAGGACAGAGGCATGGTAAAGGGACAGGAGCCTAGTCGCTGGCAGGGTGCTACAAGATTATGGGGGACAGGAATCTAGTAGCTGGGCAGGGTGCTACAAGACTATGAGACGTGTTCCTAGAGAAACAGAACCCTTGCAGGTAGGATCACGAAGCTAGTAGAAGGGGGACAGGAGCCTAAAAAGGCCAAGGGGGAGGGGATAGACAGGGTATGAGCCTAGGGGTTAAAGGAGCTTTGCTGGGCAGGGGGGGGGGAAGGTGAACAGATTACGATCCTAGTAGTGTGTTGCATCAAGAATGCAGCTCAAGACAAAACTGTGACGTGGAGTAACTTCAGAAAGCGATAATAGTCAAATTGTACCGTAGGATCGAGCCTTAATGAGTGTATCCTGTGAGTGCCTGCGGGATGATAAGAGATACCAGCAAACCTGATGAGGTAGCGCAGCTGTGGGTAAAAACAGTGGAAGTGTCACCTTCTTCAGTTGAACACTGGCAATAAAGAGTCGCTGTGTCCCGTTGAACACTATCAGCAAAAAGGTCGTTTCATCCCGTCCAATACAGGCAGTAAAAGATCGCTTTATCCCGCTGAAAGTTGACACTGAGTCAATGAAAAACGACTGAAATCAATACACTATAATATAAATCAATAATTGTTAAGGGCTCAAGACTTTTCAACAGCCTACTCTTAATATATATATATATATATATATATATATATATATATATATATATATATATATATATATATATATATATATATTATCTTGATCCTACTCCACACACAATTAACATTCGTAATTATAACATCATAATTAATTTTACATAACTTTTCCTTTTAAATTGTCTACAAAGTTATTTAGGTTAGGTTAAATTTGATGAATAAAACACATGTGTGACATCTGAATATCAGTATTGATAGAGACGTTTCGCCAACCAGTGTTTTTTTTTTTCAATTCGATAGACAACATAAATACTGGAGACGATGGACGAAATCGAGAGGGCGCTGTTGAGGTAATCAGTCCCTCAGCCTTGACAAGTGTTCAGTCCATCAGCCTTGACAAGTGTTCAGTCCCTCAGCCTTGACAGGTGTTCAGTCCCTCAGCCTTGACAAGTGTTCAGTCCCTCAGCCTTGACAGGTGTTCAGTCCCTCAGCCTTGACAAGTGTTTAGTCCCTCAGGCTTGACATGTGTTCAGTCCCTCAGGCTTGACAGGTGTTCAGTCCCTCAGGCTTGATAAATCTGAAACAGAAGCATGATAATGGAGAGACATACTCTAGCCAGTGAAGAGGTGCAGCAATCGAGGATATCATCACTGATGGGAGGGACCCACTAGTAAAATGCTATGCCCAGCAGCAGCAGGAGAGTACATCTCTGTACCAAGATTCCATAGTACTGCTGTGTCAGACGAGCATTACATTAATGGTGTATAATACCTCCAAACTGATGAATAAAACATGTGTAAGATCTGGGTTTGTAATACCCAGGTGTTACCCGTGTGTCTTATTCATCACTTATCCATATTATATATTATTAATATAATGATAGGTTAGCCCTGACTGGGTAGATTATCGCTAATCCATGATAGCAGTTTATTGTGTAAGTACCGCCAATGGAACATCAAATAGGTTGAAAATCGCTGTAATGATTCTATAAGCAAGTTACTGATGTTACTTATGTCTGGATAAATAGCACGTTTATGTTTTTACTTAACACTTCGTATATATATGTTGAAACTGCTACTTATAGTGATTAAGTAACTTGGGAATCTGAGGGTGGGTTGGTCTTCAAGAAAGAACGTGATGAGTTTCTTGAGTTAGTTCCTGATCAACCAGGCTGTGATTCCTGCAACGAACTGCGTACTGCTAGCACCAAAGGCTTAAATCATTAGGCCATCAACCAGAACACCTGATCAGAGACCGGGTCGCGGGGGCGTTGATTTCCCCACCATACCACGAACTAACTAAAAATAGGTATACCTCTTCCAATTAAACTGGAGGTAAAGAGTCTACAGTTCTATTTTGTTGTAGACGGTTCGGCTTCCCGCTCTCTCTTAACTATGGTGTACCACAAGGGGCCTGCCTGCCTGCCTGCCTGTTTGCCTGCCAGCTTTCCTGTCAGCCTCTGTGTATGTGCCTATCCTCCTGCCTATGTGTTTCTCTATATATCTGCCTTCTCTCCACTTTAATTTGATTGCCTCGCCCTTAAACTCGTCGGATACTTCTAGCTGGTTATTTTAGCGGAAGCCAGGTAGCCGCTACCACCTATCCTGAGTTATGAGCTCAAATGGTTACCGCTACACCTTTCCTCATGCTTTTATAAGAATTTTTGTGGCGATAACTCAGAGTATTGCTCAAGGCGACGGCTGGCACTTAGGCGAAATTTATATCCCCGTAAAATTAGTCTCGTCTTTTTAATCCACTCGTCCTACCACTCAATCAATTGTTTTTTTTCCTTTGATTGTTTTGTGCGAGATGGGCCACATATGGGTGCACCGGACCTGCGACCCACAACCCTCTTCTGATGTGTGTCCGGGTCTGACATCAGCAATTAACATCTCCCATTGATTCCCGACTTCCCCAGCTGCGCTTGCTGGCTGCTGGCTGCTGCTGCTGTTGCTACTGCTTTTGCTGATGCTGCTACTGTTGGGGCTGTTATTGCTACTGCTTCTGATACTCATACTACTTTCACTGCGACTCTAGCTGCTGCTGTTGCTTCTACTGCTGCTACTGTTCCTAACCGAAACCATTTCTTCATAAAAAGCACAAGAGAGCAACCTCATAGAACGAAAGGAAAGTGAAAAAGTCTCGGGTTTTGTTAGATAACCTATCATTTAGACAGCACAAGGCAAATGCCACGAAGGCCAGAAAAAAATGAGAGGATTGATAATGAGAATTTTCAAAACAATAGAAATGATGCCATGGGTGACACACTTCAAATTACAATTGCTCTCTAGTTTAGAATATTGTTCAGTGATTACGGCTCCGTTCAAGGTTGGGGAGATATAAGTTTACTGCCAGCATAGACCCAACAAAAGATTTCAACTATTGAGAATGTACTCCCTAGAGCGAAGAAGAGAGAGATACCTGTATACATTGGGGGCCTAGTCCCAATGTACTGGTGTCAGAAATATGAAAGTGTACCATGGTCCAAGACTTTAAAATACTGCCATCAGGTATCAGAATTACTGCCGGAACAAGAGTACAAGTTTTCCAGAGGAAACCGGATGTCTGCCTCCGCCAAGTGGCAGATCAACCTGGCTGTGATGGATATGTTGGGTCAGCAGGCCGCCAGCAGCAACAGCTTGCTTGACCAGGTACACCAGGAAAGCCTGACCCTAGGCCAGGCTGCGAGGGTAGAAAACTTTAAATCGGTCACAGGTTACTTACAGGCTGAACAACCAGTAACGAGGCAGTATATATATAACGAGCAAGGCGAAATATACAAGCAACGAGGCAGTACATATGATTCAAAACCTCTTATTTAGTGGTTTCATTAATATAATATATATATATATATATATATATATATATATATATATATATATATATATATATATATAATTATAACACCAAGGAAGTCCACGAAATTTGGAGACTATTTTAGAGAATATGACCGGCTATTTCCCATGTATTTTTTTTTCCTGCAGAAAATAAAGTTTGATTTTAAGGGTAAAAAAAAAATGATGTATGGTAATTGGCAAGCTATCACGACGTGATGTTTTGACGTTAGAAAGTTTACGTTCCTGATATGATGGAGTTTTTGTTGACACTGAGGTGGTTGTTGTAGTGGTAGTAGTGGTGATGGTGATAGTGATAGTGGTGGTAGTAGTAGTGGTTGTAGTGGTGGTGGTGGTAGTGGTTGTAGTGGTGGTGGTGGTAGTGGTTGTAGTGGTGGTGGTGGTTTTCCTCTGGTGAAACTGTCGTGTTAATCTTGAAGTTTTTTGGTCCATACGGGTTAAGATTGTGAATTTTCTGACATCAATATTTCGTTTCATGGCCCAGTTAGACCATGATTGGGGACTTTCTGGTCCATATAGTCTACAATTGCATGTTTTATACGGCTTACGAACCAAGATTGTTTGTTGATCTTTATAAAAATGTATGTTCTCTATGGCTTACGAACCAAGATTGTTTGTTGATTCATAAAGACTATTTTTTACGGACCGGCTGTGAAAAAGGACACTTGTTTACAGTTCAAGACATTTTTAAAGGGGAACATTTCGCCACGAGTGGCTTCATTAGTCCAATTTTGGCAAAACGTTTCCTATAATAAATGTCCTGAACGGTACACAGATGTCTGCTTCCACAGTTGACGATATCACCAAACCATTTCCAACCTTTACGGACCAAGATTGCATATCTCCGGGTCCCTACAGGTGGAACTACTTCCTTAGACAATAAATCACAGCGAGCGAGACCGTCCACTCCTTGTCCTTCATATTCCAGAGAGGTTTTATGCCCTGAAAGCAAATCAATCAAAACTTTATCGCATCTTCCACCTCGGTTGTTGGTGTCGTAAAGAGGCCCTTAGATCCTCAGTGGCACCGGACCGTCACTCACCTCTTCCCCTGCTCCCTGTCCACCGAACCCCTGGACAGGTGTGGCTGCGGTTACCGCTGGTAGTGAGTTGTGGCCCGGTCTGGTGGTCCGTCGCTGCTGGCTCTCATATATGGCCCATTCCAGTAGTCAGGTTCTAGTTTCAGCTGTGGTCCTGTTCAGTAGTTAGTTGTGGCCCCTCGTATGGGGTCAGTCTTCACAGACAGTTAACACACTTGTCAAGGAATGTCGCACACAAGTATATTCACTGCCACCTCCTTCCTCACTGGGGCATTCCACCTTACATCTTTTTGGCTCATTTTCTGTTGTTTTGGGGAGAGTTTCTTCCATTCATGTTTCCTCGTCCAGGTCTTTCCCATCTGTATCCCATCGTCCTGGTCTTACCCTGAAGCTCCCGTAGCTGTTGAATCTTTAATGGAATACTCGTACTTGACGATATTCTCATTGCCCTACTGAAGTCTCCCAGCTCAGGCTGACATATTTCAACACTACGTATGTGAACCATCCTAAATGGTGGAATATGACAGGGAAATATAAGTAGCTTTTGTTCCCACTGTGTAACTGTCATTTAGAATAGGGTAGCAGCACACTACTGTTGTATCCAGGTTTTGTTTGTGTGGGGGGGGGAAGAAGACATGATAAACTTCCACTATCATGTTAGTTCATATGAATGTTGTTCATCTGTAAGAGGAATTATATGAAAGCATCGTGTTAATACACTCAATATTCATTATGAGTTGCTAAAATATTTAATTAAATGTCAAGGATATTTCGGGGATATTACTTTTTTTTTTTTTAAATTCAAAGATTTATATTTTTTTACGAGGAAATTTCAGGGATTTGAACTACGCTTGACTATTTGTTCTTGTCTTTATCCCCATTTGTCGCACCAATCCCCATCTTTAATACATTTTGCTACCTGACGTAGTCAGGTGGTCACACTGGCGACTCTCGTAATTTAAAAGAGGATGCTCCTGCATTTTATAATTAACTGCTTAGTCGAACTTTAAAGATTACTCTTCATTCTTTCCACTCTAAACGTGGAAACACTAATCAGGGAACGGGTGGGGTTCGAACTCATGGCAAGTGAGTTCTAAAACTCACTTCAAACCCCATCCGTTCCGTGGTTTGTTTACAATCGTGTTATAACGAATTCGTGAGTCGTAGAAACACGATTTTATAATTGCGAATTTCGAGTGAATTACCACTGCACCAGTGTACGATTTCCTTTATCATATTCCATCAAATATCTTACGAAATTTCATCGGAGTTTGCGAACATTCGGTAATTTGCATAAGACGGCAGTTCCGCCCTCGTGTCCCCTCTCCGCCCGTGTATGGGAATAAATATGAAACAAAAGCATCGCGGGAGACACTCGCACAAGGGCAGAGCAGCAAAAATCATGCCGCAAGAATAATTAAAACGGGCAACGGGGGTGTCTGCGGTTGTTTAATCACCGAAAGCCTAATGACTCCGGCCACTGACATTAAAGAAAACGTAACGACACTATAATGGCTCAGTGTGTGGTAGGGAGAGGATGGAGAAATTCCTCGTATTTACATTTACTAAAATCATACGGTGTTAAAAAAAAAAATGCTTATTTCACTTCTTATTAATTAAGGCTATTACAAAATCTAACGTTTCGAGTCACAGTTTTTTTAATATGTTATAGCAAATAATGCCGTAAATATCAGGTTTTGAAAAAGTGGACTCGTATATCAAGAGGGAAAAAGGATGAGCACTCGCGCCGTCCCTGGCAGGACCGCCGCCTACCCTGAATATTCATGAGGGCTAAAATTACGCGCTACAATTTAGATATGAGCTCGTTTGTCTTAAACGGAGTGTAGGAATCTGCTGGCATATTATAATGGGCAGAAGGGTCGGCCTTAAACGGAGGAGGGAGAGGAGGAGGAGGAGCTGCTGCTCTGAACTTCCTGCTGCTGCTGCAGCTGCTGAGAAAGCAGGCTGAGTGTCACTGATCACGTTGACTGAGGTGAACTCTCGTCTCCAGCGCCAGTTATACTTTATGATTATTCTCGAGCCTGCGCAAAAGTAGCAGTTAATTTACCTATTATTATTAGTAGTAGTAGTTGTGGAAAATTTTGATTTTTCCTAAATTCAGCATGTGTAAATTTGAATAATACAATAATTGTATAATAAAATATGATGCTGATTTGGCCCTTTTGAGAAATTTCGAGTGAGGGGGATGTAGAACACCTGCTGAGTGATGCTGCAAAGGAGACGCCATTTATAATTTGTGGGCATTGGTTGTCGTGGAAAATTCAGCTAATAATCTGGCGTCTTCGTGGTCAAATTAGGGTTTTTTGGACATGAATTTGTAATAGGAACCCGTGTTAATGTCCCCTGCTGAAGAATTGAGACAGGAAATTTGTTGGCAGAAGATAAGGGATACGACCATCACTCACAGGGAAGTGCGTCATTTGTCCTTTCATTTAGATCTCTAACTGGCCGGTGTAGGGTCTAGGTGTCAGACAGGTGTTGTGGTGTGATCCATCTACAGTAATTAAGTGGTAAGAGGTAATACAAATTTATTTTGTGTACCCAGCAAGCCTAATCATATACAGTTCATAACTTTAATTTACCAGAGTAGCTGGTTTTAATATTGTAATTATTAATTTAATGTCAGGTCTAGCTTTTTGTGTGAGTGGTGATGAAATGGGCATCGAGGGAGTTACAGTCCTGCGACCTACTGTGACTTGAGACCCACTTACCTCACAAATTACATGTAGGTAATAATTCAGGTAATACCCTGTAAGCCTCCTGCAGGTAATTTGCTCATATAATGATAATTAACAGTAGTAGTAGTAGTGGTGGTGGTAGTAGTAGTAATAGTAGTATGTTAGTCAAGAAATGCGAGCACCTGTATTTCATGTATAATTCAATGCTGAATCACAAAATGCTGTATGGTTCAATTATTGTATGGTGCATTACTATAATATACAGTACACCTATCATACAATATTGTAAAATAAAAAAACAACTCGTAAAATAAAGCAGCAAAGGTCGGAAAAAAGTAATATTTATAAGTTTTGGCACATTTAGCTAATGCTTTTTACACAAAATACCTTAATTTTTATTGTAAAATTGAGATTATCTGAAAAATGGCAGAAAATCCTTCAAAAAAATACAGAGTGAAATACAGGTAGGATAACGAGAACTTTCAAAACAAGAGAATAATAATAATTTTATTCGTATCGACTGTGTTCACACGCCTAGAATATTTTCTGTGCTCACAGCTCCGTTCAAGGCAGGACGGGAAGAAACTGTCCCATCTGGACCGTGTCTACAGACACACCTGCTTGAGGTCTTCTGCATTTCAGTTTCCCCATTGCATTGCTCCTGAATTATGCAACACGAAAGGTTCTGAGCAACATCATTATCTCCCCACCCCTCCTGTGATTGCCTTACATTGTTGATCATTTGTGTGCGATTGTTGCAATATATTCGTGCCGAATAGGTAAAACTTGCGATTTTGGCTTAAATAGCAACGCTCTTCTTGCCGAATAAGGCAAGCGAAAATTTGTGTGTGCAATAATTTTCTCAGTTCATTCTGAACCCAACGAATAAAAAATATATTTCATTGTGTTTGTTTACTATTAAATTATTGTAAACTTATCTAAAATAAATTTAGTTGGATTAGGCTAAAGTAAATTGCGCTTCTTATAATAAGGTTAGGTAAGTTTTCTAAGGTTCTTTTGGTGCAAAATTATTAATTTTTACGTTAACATAAATGAAAAAAATATATATCTTCAAACATATAAGAGAAAATTTTAGAAAGGACTTAATTTTAAACGAGTTCTTGTTAATTGACCAATTTTACCTTTCGGTGGTGGTGTGTTGGCCTCATTATACCCACATTCCCTTATACTTTAGTTTTGAATCAATGCATTATTTTCGCTACTAATGGTTGCTCCCTTGAATTTCAATGTTGATAAATTGCCTCGTCGTGTATTTCCCATGCGGGTACATGGATGGGCGATTGATGGTGGCTGATCGGCTGTGTGGATCACCCGATATATTACGTCTATCTCCTCTTTTGAATCTTTCCCGTATGACTAAAAAGACATATTGACCCAAGCCAGGCCGCTCCGTCATCATTAATGTATTAGTTCAGCTTATATTGTTGTTATTCTTTTCGGTATTTCGTCCAGAAAAATGAACTGACGTGGTGTGATGGGATGCTCAGTGAGTGTCCAAGAACATGTCAGGAGGGTAAGAACGTGATTGAAAATTAGACACATATGTAATATCTGGGTGTCTTAAATGTAGACATTTCGCCATCCAGTGGCTTTATCAATACAGATTCTAGGACATAATTTGAAGACAGTAGAACTATATACAAAATATTAGGTAATCAGTCTCTCAGCCTTGGAGTCGGTGCATGGTATTGCATACCATTCATGCACAAGAACGTGATTAAAACAGTTGCGAGACTTTGTCCTGTTGGTTTTATTTTGCATACTGTGTGGCCTTGCTGCCGTGGCTGAAAATCTTTTCGTAAGAAGACTTACCAATTTATATTTCCCTCTGTTGACATTTGATCCCTTTTACTCACACTTTTCAAACACTTGACTACTATACTTCCCCCCCCCACACACACACTCAGCTGCGTTTCCGCAAGTATTGTACAGTAGTTTGTTTATTTATTCTATATTTGAGCCTAAACACAAAAATGTATAGAGAAACACGCAACGTTTCGACCACCAGGGAGTTTATCATTGCAATGGTGGCCGAAAGATTTTTTTTTTTTTATAATGAAGTTACCTAACGTGCATGTCTTTTTAACACATTTGTTGGCATTATATACCTTGTTTGTGACAAGAAAGTTGGCATTCGTTATTCTACGTCAGGCAAAAATGTAAATTAACTTATATTCACTGACAGTAACGAACTAACTTTAACTGGTGGCGTACGTCTGGAAGCGTGCGACACATCACGGTCCGTCAGTGCGTTGGTATGCCTACGTACGTTGCCTGAGGATGGTCTGCTTCCCGGGGCCACACCATCATATCGCCACCAGCCAGATGGTCAGTTCGACAAGCAGGTTCTGGAGACATCAGGGCCGGATTCAGGAACCGTCCAGAGGTGCCATTCTTGTCTGTACCGATAGAGAGAAATGATAGCACATTGGAGACGCGACTTTTTTTTTTTTTATCAATTAATGGGTTTTAAATGTCAAGAAATTTTATTTTGTAAAGTAGCAGCAACGTTTTTTAAGTAATAACAATCAGTGCAAATCAAAAGTTTTATTTGGCAAAAAAAAAAGTCTTTATAGTGGGCCGAGGGGACCATTGCTTCCCCATGGCCCTTCTTCCCATGGATCCGCCCCTGTGAGACATTGTCCATCTCCGCCAATCTCCGGCCAGGCAACGCTGAGACAAGAAGGTCATCAGTCCTTGCCAGACGTCCAAGAAGCTAATACAGGAGAAGAGGCAACACAGAGACGGGGTATTGTTGGCGGAGGAAGATTTCCGGAGGTGTCGTGTGCCACTCACGAGTCCCAGTGTTCGTCATCGCTGTCGTCTTCGCCGTCCTCGTCATCGTTGCAGTGGTTGTTGTTATCGTCATTGTCGGTAACCAGGGCGTCCTCCGTCTTGCCTGCACACCACCAGTAACAAAACAGCGCTCTTGTGGCAAAAATCTTGGCTAGGTTTTTTCTTATAGTAGCTGACAGTTGGTTTTTGTACGTCAGGAAATGTGTCTCGTGTGTGTGTGTGTGTGTGTGTGTGTGTGTGTGTGTGTGTGTGTGTGCGTGCGTGCGCGTTTACTCAGCAAGCTGTGTTTGCTGGAATCGATTCTCAGCTCCTGTCCCCGCCTTTAACCTTTCAATAGCTGACCTTCCTTGTCCCTGGCCTCTTTAGGCCCCCTCATACCTGTTCCTAAATGTGTTGATGGAGTGTATGTACCTTTACCGCTTCAGATCCTTCCACCTTCACTCAGTGAGACTGAAAAAGTTCAACTTTAAGTTTTAAAGGGGTGAACAGGTAAGCCAGAGGAAGGCCTCTGTCAGATGACCAAAGGTTCAAGTGGCGGGTCATCATCTGACTAAGACCCGAGTCAGGAAACACTTATTCTGTTTTATGACAAATCTTACCTACCCTTCCATTCCTAGACTCATCTGTGTTTGTAACTTCCGCCTGCGCCCTCTTGTCTCAGTACCCCTCATTTCAGTCTGTCTGTATCCGCTGTCAAATTATCCTGAGCAGTAGATTAGCTCTTCCCCGGAGGAGTAATTTTGTTTTTTGTCAGGGATACTGGGGGACTAGCTTGCGGCACTGTTGTTTATTTTTAGGTATTCCTGGAGGGATTCCTTAAAATGGTTACAAGACTTCTTTTTTTCTCCTCCAAAGTATCTTCCATTAATTTCGCTTATAACATGATTGTCTCTTTCAGTAACTAGCGCAAGGTTCATGTAATTCTTGGCACGGGATCAATATCATTTAACCCATATTTAGATTCTTGTAATGGGTACGCAACCTTTCAAAAGCTTATTTACAATAAATTTTCAGATGTTATCTCGACACTGTTACCACTAAAAAAAAAAAAAAAAGATAATTTCTTTTTAAGTATTTTTAAAAAGTATGACCGACGAGTCTGTCTCGTGAAGGATGGATTATTATTATTATTATTATTATTATTATTATTATTATTATTATTATTATTATTTTAAAATGACGTTAAACCTATAGGTATTAAAAACAATTGTTATAGAGCGTTGTGATCCTAACACATTTAGTGCATTTTTAATAATAAATTAATAATCTTTAAACGAGCTCTTACAATAAGTCGCTTCCTAACATTGATATAAATGTTATTTCTCTCTCTCTCTCTCCCTCTCTCTCTCCTCTCTCTCTCTCTCTCTCTCTCTCTCTCTCTCTCTCTCTCTCTCTCTCTCTCTCTCTCTCTCTCTCTCTCTCTCTCTCTCTCTTAAAACACAAGATATTATATTGACTATCACACACCTGTTAGACAGCATCTTGAATATGCCGTCCATATTCAAACATCACTTACTATAGAGAAATCAAATCATTATGTATTTTTGCAGTCACACTATAATATTCCCTTTGAGTGTAATTTTCATAATTATTTGTGTTGGTGTCAGGTGGTGATTACTCCACTAAACACACACACATTCACCGCTGTTTGGCTGCACTGGCAAGGGGTGGGGGACTATAAGGTGTGTTATTTTATTGAACTGGGAGGGGTTCTGATTCTTCTTCTCTTACGCCTCTTGAGCTTCTTTCCCCTGTGCTTACTCTTCCTCCTTCGTCTTCTCCTCCTTTTACTAGTGTATGTAAGATAATCAAATCTGATGTAATATTGAATTATTATTATTATAATCAAATAGAAGCGCTAAACCATGTAATATTGAATCAAAGTAATTACTCTTTAATAAATACAAAAATAAGAAGAGAATGTTTACGAATTACAAGACTCGGGGAATAAGAGAGAAAAATGAATGGTGACACGGCGGGAAGGAAGGAATTAGGGAATAAACCCGAGGTAATTGGGATATTAGTTTCCATGTGATAACTTGTGAATGCCTCTTTTGTTTGTCTTCAACGGTGATATTTAACTCTGTTCTATTTCTCCGCACGCGCTGAGGTAGATGGGGCTGGGCTTATGGGAGACGGAGGTATCCTTATCGGATCACTGAGGTAGCGTCTACTGGACATGTACAAAAAGGAAACTATTTTCCCACATCGTAACAACCGAAACACAGCTAGTTTATCTTTGGAGGGAGTGAGGAATGCCCTCTTTGGGAGGTAGTTGCAATTCTGTTATTTAGCTCAGCTCAACGAGTAACATCGTTGAAAACTCGAAATTTTACTGCAATTAAGAATCTTGTAAGTTGTTTTCACATCTCCCTTGATCCTTCTTTCTTCTAAAGTCGATATGTTCAGTTCTTTTATAGACACAATTAGAGAATATATAGTTAACAACTGAGACACAAGACTCTTCAACCTGCTCCCAGTAGATACCAGAAACATTGTTGCGACACAAGTAGATTTCAGGAGGAACCTAGACTATTACCTCGGCCACGTACCAAAACAAACATTCTGTGATGGATATGTAGACCTGCAGGCCTTTACCAACACTTGCTTCAAACAGTAAACAAAGGAAGGAATTTCTGTAATATTTGTTTTTAGTATGGTAGTGTGCAAATCACAAGCAGTTCAATAATATGCGGGAGAGTAAAATCGTATTTTCTCAATTATTTTTCCGTAACAGTAAAAAAAAAAAATGTTTTGCTACTAATGCACATGAGCAGCCACAATAATATTTTTTTCTTTGCAGACGCGTGTGGACTGAGTGACCTGTCACACATCGAGGGTCTTCAAGAGAAGTCTCAGTGTGCCCTGGAGGAGTACTGTCGGACGCAGTATCCCAGCCAGCCCACCAGGTTCGGCAAGCTGCTGCTGCGCCTCCCGTCCCTGCGCACGGTCTCATCTACCGTCATAGAACAGCTCTTCTTCGTCAGACTGGTCGGCAAGACGCCCATAGAGACACTCATCAGGTAGGAACACTCCATCATACCTCTTGTTTATCGCACTCAAGTAATTCATGCTGTTCCATGTAATAGATATTGTTGTGAATTAAAGTCTTTTACTCTAAATATGATTAGTATATACATCTGATATATATATATATATATATATATATATATATATATATATATATATATATATATATATATATATATATATATATATATATATATATTGTAGTTTTTAATTTTGGTTATAAAAAACTGAATATTTTTCAGTATTGATTATAAAAACAGAGGAGATTATTTCCCAGTAAAAGAAGACCTTAGACAAGGATATGTAATGTCACCATGGTTGTTCAATATATTTATAGATGGAGTTGTAAGAGAAGTGAATGATCGGGTGTTGGCAAGAGGTGTGGGGTTAAAAGATAAAGAATCTAACACAAAGTGAGAGTTGTCACAGTTGCTCTTTGCTGATGACACTGTGCTTTTGGGAGATTCTGAAGAGAAGTTGCAAAGGCTGGATGATGAGTTTGGTAGGGTATGTAAAATAAGGAAATTAAAGGTGAATATAGGAAAGAGTAAGATGATGAGGATAACGAAAAAACTAGGTAACGGAAGATTGGATATCAGAGTGGAAGGAGAGAGTATGGAGGAGGTGAATGTATACAGATATCTGGGAGTGGACGCGTCAGCAGATGGGTCTATGAAAGATGAGGTGAATTGACGAGGGAAAAAAGGTGAGTGGTGCACTGAGGAGTCTATGGAGACAGAACATTGTCCTTAAAAGCAAAGAGGGGAATGTATGAGAGTATAGTTATGCCATACCAACGCTCTTATATGGGTGTGAAGCATGGGTGGTGAATGTTGCAACAAGGAGAAGGCTGGAGGCAGTGGAGATGTCATGTCTGAGGGCAATGTGTGGTGTGAATATAATGCAGAGAATCCGTAGTTTGGAGATTAGGAGGAGGTGCGGGATTACCAAAGCTATTATCCAGAGGGCTGAGGAGGGGTTACTGAGATGGTTCGGACATGTAGAGAAGATGGAACAAAATAGAATGACTTAGAGAGTGTATAAATCTGTAGTGGAGGGAAGGAGGGTTAGAGGTCGGCCTAGGAAAGGTTGGAGGGATGGGGTAAAAGAGGTTTTGTGTGTGAGGGGCTTGGACTTCCAGCTAGCATGCATGAGAGTGTTAGATAGGAGTGAATGGAGACAAATGTTTTTTAGGACTTGACGTGCTGTTGGAGTGTGAGGAAGGTAACATTTATGAAGGGTTTCAGGGAAACCGGCAGGCCGGACTCGAGTCCTGGAGATGGGAAGTACAGTGCCAGCACTCTGAAGGAGGTGTGTTAATGTTGCAGTTTTATAACTGTAGTGTAAAGCACCCCTCTGGCAAGACAGTGATGAAGTGAATGATTATGAAAGTTTTTCTTTTTCAGGTCACCCTGCCTTGGTGGGAGACGGCCTATGTGTTATATATATATATATATATATATATATATATATATATATATATATATATATATATATATATATATATATATATATATATATATTATTTATTTATAACAAAAATTAAAAAACTACAGTGAAGCTAGCACTGTACTTTTACTTTTCACGTATTTTTTACCTAATAAAACTTTCCGACAGGGACATGTTGCTCTCCGGGTCGACATTCAACTGGCCATACATGGGTAGCATGTGACAGGCGGCTCTGGGCACGAATCCTGGCCTCACCCCTGGGAACGTGCCCACCTCCGCTGCCTCACACGCCCTCTCCTCCGCCGCCCACGCCCTCACGTCCGTCGCTCACGCCCAGACTCCGGGTCACACCCACACCCCGCCCGTCTCCTCCTTCCAGCTTCCCACCCTGGCAACTGCCTTCCGGTGATGAACCGCACAACAATCTTCAGAAGGACCCATCCACCAGCCGCCGCCCACCTCGCCTCCATCTCACTCACTATCATCACCACCGCACACAGCGGGCGCTCATCACACCCACCCCACCACCACCACCACAACCACACCAA
Source organism: Cherax destructor (assembly GCA_009830355.1). Classification (NCBI taxonomy): domain Eukaryota; kingdom Metazoa; phylum Arthropoda; class Malacostraca; order Decapoda; family Parastacidae; genus Cherax; species Cherax destructor. The sequence goes on along the minus strand of WNWK01000166.1, from coordinate 162,626 downwards.
GACTTGGCGCTTACACGCCAATGGCAAAAGGATTCCTCCCTCCCATACTTCGTTTTAGCGGGAGTATGGGTGACGTCGCAGGATTATTTTGGTCTTGGCAGAGGTGGAATGAAAGGGTATCATCGGTGTAGCGGCGGTGCTCGTCCACCTGGTGGGTTACGGAGTGTGAGAAATCCGTAAACACCTTCGTGGGTGGAGTTACCAAGGGCAATGAAGATTTAAGTAGCATGGAGTTACTCCTGGAGAGTGACTTCATTGGTTAACACTGAACCTGTGTACACTTGGTGCAGTGAAGGAACACATACATTAAATAAGGATTCCGGTGATTCTCAGTGACAGGGAGTTAAACTTATGAAAAGAACCATATTAAACACTTAACCGTTGCCTGATGGACAACCAGATAGAAACTTATGCTAAGCATGTATTTAGAAACACAACAAAGCAGGTGTTCAACGACAGAAATAAAGTACTTAAGAGATCCGTGTCTGGTCAGCCTAAGAAGACAGAGACCATGATGGGTTCACTACCCACTGAGGGAACTGACCGACTGAAGCTAAAGTTACCCTCTTCACGTTACCTGTTCTTGTATATGTGATAACTGGAGACAGTGGGAGTGCAACGAGTACAAGATGCACACACAAAGTCTTTAGTTTCATCTATGTATATTTTGTATATATTATGATATAAGGTTTTATACTCGGGTCGGGGTGTGTGGTGATTGTCCCACTCCTCACTTGTACAGTAGTAGACCTGAGTGCTGCCCCGGACTCTCCTCTGGCTCCCAGTGCCAAGCCGTCCTTGACCCACCGCCAGCGCCTCCCCATCCCCACAACAATCACACAGACTCGCATGTATGCACCCATGCACACAAGACTTCCATGCACTGACTTGCACACAGAACCCCTCCCCCAAAAAAAAAAATTGTCAAAACGAAAAATGAAAAACAGCAGATGAGAAAACGTAATCTTCAAAATTGATTATAACTTGACTAAGATGAGGTGTTGGCTATGGGAGCGGGGTGGATGGGGGTTAGACAGGGAGTTCTGGAGGGCAGATACTCTAGCCTATGTCCCGGTTTGGTAGAGTTACCCCTCACCTGTGGGCGCGCATGTTGAGGGGAGACTCATGTTTTTGGTACTGATGTTTACCACAGACCCTCCTTTCCAGATCAACCTTTTTTTTTTGTTACTGTTACATTGTGCACAGAGGAGAGACATTTGAAGCAGAACACATGAATCCCTTATCTAATAAAATCAAAACCAGGTGGCCATAAGTGCAGAAGGTAGGCTCAGCTGTGTGCTAGTATACTCTCCCTCTTCCCAATCCCTCACCCTACTCCCCACCCCACTCCCTCACCCCACTCCCTCACCCTACTCCCTCACCCCACTCCCTCACCACACTCACAAATTCACGATGAGACAGGTGTGTGAGAGGTCATCTTCAGACTGTTTCACATTGTTGTAAAGAATATATGTGTGTATGTGTGTGTGTTAAATGGGATCCAACAACAGATTCGTGTGTGTTTCATGCAGGACCATTATCAGACCTGTGAGCGTGTCATAAATGGGGACCGACCATCATAAGACATGAGTACACATTATACGGGAGTCATCATCACAAGTTTGTGTGCTACACGGGGATCATTCTCAGACCTTTACATGGTTTTTTTTTTTTTTACAAGGGAGCCATCATCAGACCCGTGTGTGCTATATAGGGTTAATTATCAAACCCATATGGGCTATATGAGGTTAATCATTAGACCCATATGTGTTAAATGGGGTAAACCATCAGACCCATATGTGCTACACGGGGTTAATCATTAGACTCACATGTGTTACACGGGGTTGATAATAAGACCCATATGTGTTACATGGGGGATCATCATCAGACCCATTTGTGTTACACGGGGTAAATCATCAAATCCATATGTGCTACACGGGGTTAATCATCAGACTCATATGCGTTACATGGAGTAAATCATCAGACTTGTGTGTCATGTGCGAAGGGAGGTCATCGTCAGAGTCGTGCAGTGCAACCCATCCTCTCCCATGAGCACCCATTTCTTATTCAAACAACAGTACCTACATAATGTGTGGTGGTAATCCAAACAGCCGCGCCTCTGCAGGACAAAACATAAATATATAATCTAATGCGGTTAATTTACAGCTCATCGGTTGTCATATATAATAACAATATTGTATGCTTGTCTGAAGTGAGTTGACGTTGCTGGGGGCACAGCACCGTCTGTGACTTCACCGGGTGCTGATGTCATGGTGTGGCTTCACCAGGTGATGTCATGATGTGGCTTCACCAGGTGATGTCATGGTGTGGCTTCACCAGTGCTGATGTCATGGTGTGGCTTCACCAGGTGATGTCATGGTGTGGCTTCACCAGGTGATGTCATGGTGTAACTTCACCAGGTGCTTATGTCATGGTGTGGCTTCACCAGGTGATGTTATGGTGTGGCTTCACCAGGTGATGTTATGGTGTGGCTTCACCACGTGATGTCATGGTGTGGCTTCACCAGGTGCTGATGTCATGGTGTGGCTTCACCAGGTGATGTCATGGTGTGGCTTCACCAGGTGATGTCATGGTGTGGCTTCACCAGGTGCTGATGTCATGGTGTGGCTTCACCAGGTGCTGATGTCATGGTGTGGCTTCACCAGGTGCTGATGTCATGGTGTGGCTTCACCAGGTGCTGATGTCATGGTGTGGCTTCACCAGGTGCCGATGTCATGGTGTGGCTTCACCAGGTGCTGATGTCATGGTGTGGCTTCACCAGGTGCTGATGTCATGGTGTGGCTTCCAGGTGCTGATGTCATGGTGTGGCTTCACCAGGTGCTGATGTCATGATGTGGCTTCACCAGGTGCTGATGTCATGGTGTGGCTTCACCAGGTGATGTCATGGTGTGGCTTCACCAGATGATGTCATGGTGTGGCTTCACCAGGTGATGTCATGGTGTGGCTTCACCAGGTGATGTCATGGTGTGGCTTCACCAGGTGCTGATATCATGGTGTGGCTTCACCAGGTAATGTCATGGTGTGGCTTCACCAGGTGATGATTTCATGGTGTGGCTTCACCAGGTGATGATGTCATGGTGTGGCTTCACCAGGTGATGATGTCATGGTGTGGCTTCACCAGGTGATGATGTCATGGTGTGGCTTCACCAGGTGTTGATGTCATGGTGTGGCTTCGCCAGGTGTTGATGTCATGGTCTGGCTTCACCAGGTGATGTCATTGTGTGGCTTCACCTGGTGATGTCATGGTGTGGCTTCGCCAGGGGTTGATGTAATGGTGTGGCTTTGCCAGGTGTTGATGTCATGGTGTGACTTCACCAGGTGTTGATGTCATGGTGTGGCTTCACCAGGTGATGTCATTGTGTGGCTTCACCTGGTGATGTCATGGTGTGGCTTCACCAGGTGATGTCATGATGTGGCTTCACCAGGTGATATGGTGTGGCTTCACCAGGTGTTGTCATGGTGTGGTTTCACCAGGTGTTGATGTCATGGTGTGGCTTTGTCACGTGTTGATATCATGGTGTGGCTTCGCCAGGTGTTGATGTCAAGATGTGGCTTCACTAGGTGTTGACATCATGGTGTAGCTTCACCAGGTGATAACATCATAGTGTGGCTTCACCAGGTGTTGACATGGTGTGGTTTCACCAGGTGTTGCTGTTAACCTGTGGAGTCTCCACAATGGATGCCGAGCTGTGGCCCTGCCACAATGATGCCAAGCTGTGGCCTCGCCTTATTATTGACGCCAAGCTGTGGCCTCGCCTTACTGATGCCAAGCTGTGGCTTCACCATGTAGGGGCTAATCGAACCATCAAGAGCCTCACCACCAGACACATGCACTCACAAAACTGTACTGAATGTTGTTTTGTTTGTAAAGTCTAGAAGTCCTGGAGAGTTGAGAGTTTAGTCCTGATGCCCCGGTGTAGGCCAGGGCCACCAAGTGTTACAGGTGCCGCCACGGCCACCAAGTGTTACAGGTGCTGCCAGGGCCACCAAGTGTACAGGTGCCGCCAACAAGTGTACAAAGAAGCACAAGCAGTGCTTCGCGGTGCGGACGGCCTCCCTCCCCACTGCCCTCCTAGTTGGGGCGGACCCTGGTTACTCTGAGAGTAACTGGACCCGAGAGGACGGCGCCCGTCTGCTCTGACGGAGACAACAGCGCTGCTCGTGCGAGCGTCCTAGGTGTGTGACAACCGTGACGTCATCCATGTTGTTTGTACTTAGGCTACACAGGTGTCGTAGACACAAACAGTATGTTTTCTCTTAAATAAATGATCTCAAAAACTCTGTTGTAAACTTGCCTGTTTTCTTATCCCACCGTTCAGTCTCACTGGCGTGAGACTGAATTCTCAGTATCCGAGATGAACTCTTTCAGTCATACTAGTAAACAAAGTACTTAGAAGTACACACTGAGGCTATCAGCTGAAAAGAAATATCTTCTTCTATCTGGATTAAAGACTATCATGCGTTAGCTAGATCTCCGAGGTAAGGATATTAAAGCAGAATGCTCTCATAAGAAATACTTGAGTAACAAAGCTAGTAGTCTTCAAGAGGGAGCGCCACAGATTTCTGCAAGCTGCATCAACTCTTGGTATGAAGACTCATTCTTTGGGAAAATGGAGGGCTGGTTTTCAAATATATTTCCCAGGCCTCTTCCCTGACCCTTGTCACAGTTTCGGGTTCGAGGTATTGTATAAACACGTGTCATTACATACCATCAGTCTGAAGACTGATGCTCAATAAATCTAGCATGTGACTCATACATCCAATGCTGACTTTGTGAACACCAACACTGGTTCCAAATATTTATCCAGGCACTGTGGCTTTACAGGGAATGGATGAATTTAGAGAGTTTTCCTACTCCCGGAGCCCGCCTTAGACCAGGTGAAGAGCTCTTGATCCAAAGAGCTGCAACTACCCACCAGGGAAATGGGTGACAATCCGTGTTTCAGATTTACAGACTATTTTTGATCTGGCGTTGTATGACCCTTATGAGTCTAGCACTCCTCCAGTGAATATAATAATAATAATAATAATAATAATAATAATAATAAGAAGAAGAAAAAGAATAGATTCTAAGTTGAACATTACAATCCCTTCTCTCCTTTTAATACAATTTCAGATCTCTTTCACGCTTTTTATATTGTTAAAACCAACCGGAGACTCTGACAGTCCAAGGAGCATACACACGCTTTACAGTCAACACGTTTTTTTCTCACCACTACTGTGTGCCGCTGCTAGGTGTCGGTTGTGTCATGCCCAGCACAGCTTCGCTTATGTCGTGCCCAGCACAGCTTCGCTTATGTCGTGCCCAGCACAGCTTTGTGACGCTGCTGGGTGTCGCTTGTGTCGTGCCCACCTTGACACACCTCGGCCAGCGTGACCAACGTGGCCCTCTGGCGCTCTCCGCTGCTGCATTGGTGTCCACGTCACATTAAGGTCAAGAATCATCTTTTCTCTCTCTCCCCATCTCCATCGAAGTGCCTTGATGCCGATGTAAGGACTCATGATCCGAGAAATTTGAGCTTCCCTCCCGTTTCTTGGATCGCATTTGATTACCTGTCTTTCCCTCTGGTGCTGGATGACCCTGTGAGGGTTGACCTCTCCCTCTGAATGTAATAATTCCTCTCTTCACACTCCATTTCTTCTTCGTCTCATTGCTTAAGTGACACTGGTCATCCCAACACAAACATTCTCTATTTGCTTCGACTTAAAAATAATAAATCGTTGAAGTGTTTGTGTGTAATGACTAAAGACACGGAGGTGAGCGAGACACGAGTGCAGTAGCTGGATATTTTTATTGCCGAGATGTTTCGCTTGCTCAGCAGTCTTCTTCAGTCGAACTACAGAGGTGAACTAAATGCTGGACACATCGGAAGAGGTGGAGAGGTGTAGACACGACGCAGGTATGGCTAATTCTATCCTTCCCACAGTTATACGTAGATGTATTTTGCATCTACATAAAACAAAAAAAAAAGTTATTAACTTATTCACTGTAACATTATATGACTTTAATATACATATATTTAAAACACGAGAATATATGCTAACATTGCTCGGAATATTTGCAATATTTTAAATAGCTAATGCAATTAAAATATTCATAATAAATAAAATGTTTACATTGGCGCAGTGTATATATATTCTGATGAGTATACTTCTCTTCATGTGTGTGCACTGGGAGCAGCAGCGCATGTACACGAGGAGGGATATATATCTCGTGTATATATCGCGTGTATTCTGAGTTTTCTTTAATCACAAAAGGACCACATTTGGGATTAATTAAAGTATTATTGAATTCTAGTGAGCATGTAACTAATGACCCTCATGTGTCGATAGGCTTTAGGCCTAATTAATCAACTTTATCAAAAGATGGGGATGATGTACGGGCAAACAAGAACACAACACGAACAGCATCCTTCAAGGTAGGTAGCTGGGTGCCTTGATGCCGATGAATGGCTCTTGATACGATCACGTATGATTCCCACCCCCTACCCCATGCGCTTTATGACCCTAATGGGTTTCCCAGCGAGTACAACAACAATCTCGACTAATTGACGAAGAACTCCGATTTCTGTGGATAAAGATGCTTCCGGGATGGTGCGTCAAGGACAGCAGCCAGTGTGTGGATGAGCAGGTTTGTGGGTCGTGACCAGGACGACCTCTGACATTATGCTCGCAGCTCAGGTTATGTCGTCACTCTGGGGAAAATTTCAAAGGATGATTCTTGCCTGAGCACACACACACACACACACACACACACACACACACACACACACACTACTGAAGGTCTGTCTTGGTACACGATCAACGAATATTAAGTTTCACTTCATTTAACCTCGAAGATGAGAAAGAGTCATTTATCATTTTGTTAAAAGATTGAAATTAGAATAGATCTAGGTAAACACTGTTTGCCAAAAGTGTTTACTGTTCTGTGGAATAAGTCAATATGTGGCATAATTGACGCAAATACTCTTCATAGTGTGAACAATAGGATAAACAAATACACGCTCGTTAATAACTGTATGAATTATTTATTATTATTATTATTATTATTATTATTATTATTATTATTATTATTATTATTCATTGATATTATTATTTACTATTACTATTATTATTATTATTTACTATTACTATTATTATTATTATTATTATTATTATGAGGAAGGGATAAATGCGTAGGGGGTCACCCAGCGCCTTGGTAATGAGAGACACTCCAATTTGATCCGAGGAAAATGGTGGTGCCTTCAATTCCCCGGATCAAGAGCTCCTCAGCGGAAAGCAGCAGCTACCGTCGCTGCTTAGACTTGAACGACTGTTATTCTAAAATTTCAAGTCTAAGGGGTCATGATGTCAGTGATAGGCTCTTGATTCAAGGAATTGAAGGTCTCCCTTTTTTTTCTTCGATCGAGCCAATTACATCCAGTTTTCCAGGCGTTGTCTGACTCCTACGGGTTTACCACTCCCCATGAATGTAATAAATAATAATAATAATTATTATTATTATTAAATCCACACTGTGAATGCCTACTTGATGTGATGTATATTTTTAATTACAGAGGCGTAACTCTCAGTGTATATTTACCGAGGTGCGCGCGTGCGTGCGTGTGCATGTGTGTGTGATATATATATATATATATATATATATATATATATATATATATATATATATATATATATATATATATATAATATCAGTGACTACACTGAGACTAATGACTGTCATACGGATTACAGCAGCTCTTGTTAGGGCTCAGGCGAATTGTTGCCTTAATGACCCACGTGCAGTCAATAGACTTTGACCCTTACTCTAACCATTGATAAGAACGCTGAGTGGCCTACACAGTCAAAGCGTTCTGAAAATATCTTAACTACTGGTACTATTACTACTAATGCATATACAGTTTACCAATAGTTTTCTTTAATCTCTGCCTTATACATTACAGTAGTCTTTGTGTTAGTCTTTACGCCTAGTACACACAGTAGGTGTTGAAAGTAATACGCTAACTGTAGCCTCGTTGTTTGTGAATGCTTTCCAATTGTCACTTTTCAGTTGCCATCCGACCACAATGGGCAGTGGGTGTGTGAGGAGCCTTGTCTTATAACAGACAATTCTATGCTTTTTGGCTATTGACTTACTTTCATTATTAGTGGAACTAAAAGTAGATGCCGTTTATGTGAACAATGATCCGTCGAGACATTGTATGACAAGTGATATACAGTGATAATGTGTCAGCATGGAAGGTAGATTTATCTTTGTAAATAACTGGTCCAGTATGTTATGGTGGCGGCCTCAAGACTGATTCAACCGTCGAGAAAAGTAAGTTGTGTTGTATTATCCTGTGTTCATGTCATTGTTGGTATGTGCAGCAGTGAACACTGTAGACGCTGTTCATGTAGACTTTTTAGTATTCACTGCTGCTTGTTTTACAGTGCTGGCTTATATAACACCAGCCATGGGTGCGCGAAGACAGGTGATTGAAGTATTGTCATGATAGTTTCTTTTGGTGAATTAGTGTTGTAATATTCATTAATATTATTTTATAAATAGCCAACGCTCGTCATCTTAGGTTTACAGTTGCTCCCCTCCCCACCCCTTGGTGCTCCTCTTCCTCCCCACCCCTTGGTGCTCTTCATCCCCACCCTTTGGTGCTCTTCATCCCCACCCTTTGGTGCTCTTCATCCCCACCCTTTGGTGCTCTTCATCCCCACCCCTCGGTGCTCCTCTTCCTCCCCACTCTTCCTCCCACTCTCTTCCTCCCACTCCTCTTCCTCCACTCTTCCTCCCACTCTTCCTCCCCACTCCTCTTCCTCCCCACTCCTCTTCCTCCCACTCCTCTTCCTCCCCACTCCTCTTCCTCCCCACTCCTCTTCCTCCCCACTCCTCTTCCTCCCCACTCTTCCTCCCCACTCCTCGGTGCTCCTCTTCCTCCCCACTCCTCCTCGGTGCTCCTCTTCCTCCCCACCCTTCGGTGCTCCTCTTCCTCCCCACCCTTCGGTGTTCCTCTTCCTCCCCACCCTTCGGTGCTCCTCTTCCTCCCCACCCTTCGGCGCTCCTCTTCCTCCCCACCCTTCGGTGCTCCTCACGCTTTTTTTCCCCATTAGCGATGGAAGGATTATTCCACCCTCTATCAACCTGATAAATTTCTAAGAGTGAAGCTGATTCTAACATCTACCCTGAGTCAACAAGCTTAACACAATAAAATTGGCGTCCACCCCAAGTTGACTTATTCATATATTCATCCTGCTGTCTCTCTTATCCTTCTATGAGTCTTTTCTTGTTCAGCTTCCATCCCTTCTACCACAGTAGTGACTGGAGAGTAAATTTTCCCTCCCAAGAACACCGGTTCTGTTCCTGCTTACCTGGATTAACTTGCAGCATCCACCGGTTCTGTTCCTGCTTACCTGGATTAACTTGCAGCATCCACCGGTTCTGTTCCTGCTTACCTTGGTTAACTTGCAGCATCCACCTTAACATAGATCATGACAAATCTCATTGTAAACATGGACAGTCTCCGTAACTTGCTGAGTCCCTTCTCATTTTACTACCTAAATTTTCTTGATGTGATGATAACGACAACCTCTCAATACTCCCACTTTTCCAATCATATGTTCATTATTTTAAATTACGTGATTTTTTGTTAAGATTACATAATTTAGGTTACACAGTTTTGCCTATTCATGCAACCATGAATAGGCAAAATAACGAAGAGGTCTTCGTTACGTCTGGTAGCCAGGTGGCCAAGAAAAAACAGCCAACGTTGAAACCTAAACGTTAGTCACTTATCCTAGACGTGTCCCACGCACCTCAGGCCTTTGCTCAGTTTTCATATATAAATTTGATTTTTTTCATATTTTTTTTTTTTAATTTTAAAAAATCGTGCGTAGGAAAAACAAAACCAGTCACTTGAAACTTTATATAATGAAGCCAGTATGTAAGCGGACAATGAAGTTTTAAAGACATGAGGCTTGAGCTCCCCCTCCCACAACTGTGAACCAGGACCTTGCTTCACTCCCTCGAATTCGTATTCATTCAGGAACTGACCTTTCGATTTCATTGTCTTTGCTTTAGACTTTACATGGACAAAAGATAATCTTCTCTACGAAAGCAGTTATTTCCCCGCAGCATACACACACCTTGTACTATTATTCCCATCCTCATCTCTGAGGAAGAGGGTCCCCATTTAGCACTAGTGGGCACACCTCCACTTCCTCCCCCACCCTCACACACACTAGGAAAGGTTGGAGGGAGAGCGTAAAGGTTTTGTATGAGAAGATTTGGACATTCACCAGGCAAGTGTGAATATGTTAGGAGTGGAGGCAAGTGTTTTTTATGACTTCAGGTGCTGTTAGAGTGTGAGCGAGGTAACATATATGAAGAGATTCAGGGAAATCGATTAGTAGGACTCCAGAAGGTGGTAAGTATAGTTCCTGTATTCTTAAGGAAATGTGGGAATGTTGCAACTTGGAGGGTCATGTGACATGTAATGTCGATACACCTTTGGCAAGACAGTGATGGTGAAAGTAAGTAAGTGTGTGTGTGTGTGTGTGTGTGTGTGTATAATGTACACACGTTTGTGCACATGTAGTCTTTAAAGGGCAAGTTTGTGTGCTCTACCTTCATTCTCTAATGAACGCCTTTATGCCTTTTCCCTAGTCTCCTCTAACCATGTCAATCCCCCCTCCCCCCCTTCCATCTATTCTGCACAATTCCTTTTTCTATACGCCTTCACTCTCCTTTCCCCTTCACCCTTCTTTCCCCATCCCTCCACCCCACTGTGTGCTTCTTCTTACCCTTTCTCTTTTGCACCCTCTTCCTTTCCCCTTCTCTTTTGAACCCTCTTCCTTCTTTCTCTTTTGCACCCACTTTCTTCCCCCTTCTCTTTTGCACCCCTTTGCTTCCCCCTTCTCTTTTGCATTCCCTTCCTTCCTCCTTTCCCTTCTGTACCATTTCTTTACCCTTTCCTCACCGCGTTCCCCCACCCCGACCTGCCCCTTTCCCCAGTTTGAGAACATGAGAAGCCTTACCAATGTGAGGTTTTAGCGTCAGAGGCTGACAAGGATGGCCATGTCTTGGAAGGTATCACTTACACAAACTTAACATATGTAATAACGCTACAGTATTGACCGCAGATATACTTCGCGCTGCCTGTACAGGCGAAAATGTTTCGTCCAAGAAGATTTGCAAAGGATAGTGTTAATACTTTCAGTGAGGTACAGATTTTTGATAGGTAATTAAGGAGAAATTCGCTCACGCACGAAATAAATTGGACACCGTACGTGTATATTTTATAATGATGGAAAATATCAGTCGCGCGATAAAAGCAATTTTTCTTAGTCAAGATGACAATTCACTCTTTATTGAAAAGAAAAGAGCTTATCTAAATTCTAGCGTACTCGACTTCACTTCTTTTCCTGTCGAGAGAAAAGTGTGGGTAGCGAGGCTTTAAAGAGCAGCTGTTGTAGGGCTGACGTGCTCTGTGCCTCGCCTCCCCGGTGGCCTTCACGGTGGCACTCTCCCTGGTGGCCCCCTCTTCCCGGTGGCCACACTTCACCATCCACCAAAAACAACCCCAGTACACACCGAACCCGGTAGACCAGAGGAGTCAGGGCAAAGAAAATTAACGATAGCGAACCCAGCAGACCATAAGGGTGCAGCGCTTATGACCCAAACGGACTTGGTGCTCTTCCTTATTTTCGGCGTCAGTATTCGCTTATCACAGCTGTCTTCGTCACCTCAACCAACGAAGTGGCTTCTTCCTGGCCACATTGTCTTAAATGTTATACTGTATTGCATTACTGTTCAAAACGAACTGACAAAACTATGTTGGTCATATAAGTGCTAATTGTATTAGTGTGGAATATGGTGGTGGCAGCGACATTTAGAGAGGAGCAAGGTGGCCTCCCCCAGGCGTGAAGCATTGTTTGTGGCAACAGAAAAGTTGCTAAGTACATTATTATAGGTATGAAGTGTATAATCTTAGTGGAGCATTTAATGCAAGGAATGGTGTAAACTCAAACTTCAGTACATTTAACACGGGCTCGTGAGTTTCGGCCGCCCACCATTGTCTTGAGGCCATTATAATGCGTACTTGCTGCAGGCGTGTAATAGCTTATTCCATGTTTCTAGCCTGTTTCGAAACGTCCCAATTGACTTTTTTTCATATTCCGCCTCTATTTTGTTGATGGAGACGGTGAAATTTCAACTAACACCGTATTGGTTCTAAATTCTTCGCTGGTGAGACGTTGAGTCCCCTCCCATCTTTGGCTCGAGTGTAAGTAGATTTTGATGTGAGGTCCAACTTGCTGCCTGTATGTGCGTGGCTTTCAGGGTTAAGTGATGTGATATCCATCACCTCGAGCATCTCTGACGGAAATTGGAGTTAATCGATCTCGTTGAGTGAAGAACAGGGTGATGTGCAGTGAAGACTCCCACGAAGAACTAGTTTACCATCAAAACTATGAAGAACATTTGTTTTGGGTAGCTGCATCAGCTTTTAAATGTGAAGTGGTTCAGAAGCGGCATCCTCTAATTGCCACACGGAATTTTTTAAATAAAAGGGGCAAACTGGTACCTAAATAGCCCAATAACACGGAACCTTTATTTTTCTAAGTAGAATGCACCAGAGTTGAATGTTTGAAGCTCATTTGAAGATGCATTCTCAAGTTACTGCATGGAAGCCAATGTCAGAATCTGGCATATTGGCACCTACACAGTCCAAGCCTCCCTTTGAATAAGATAAACTGCTTTGAAAGCTTGAAGCTGAGCAGAAGAGGATTTAAGAACATAAGAACATAAGAAAGGAGGAACACTGCAGCAGGCCTGTTGGCCCATACTAGACAAGTCCTTCACATTCCATCCCACTAACAGAATATTTGTTCAACCTAATTTTCAATGCTACCCAAGAAATAAGCTTTGATAATTTTATTTACTCATGTGCAATTCCCACTCAAATCCAACCCCTTTCACTCATGAATTTATCCAACCTAAATTTAAAACTACCCAGGGTCCTTGCTTCAATAACCCTACTAGGCAGACTGTTCCACTCATCAACTACCCTATTTCCAAACCAATACTTTCCTATATCCTTTCTAAATCTAAACTTATCTAACTTGAATCCATTATTGCGGGTTCTCTCTTGGAGAGATACCCTCAAGACCTTATTTATATCCCCTTTGTTAATACCCATTTTCCACTTGTATACCTCGATCATGTCTCCCCTCGGAAATAAATGGTATAAAATACCGACACAATGGAAAAATAAACACATAAGCAGTATAATGTGATCCTTTATTGACAACGTTTCGCCCACGCAGTGGGCTTTATCGAGTCACAGACAGATCTACCTGGAAAATGAGCAACATGGAGATATATATAGGGTACAGTCAGGTGGAGAATGCTGGGTCAGGTGGAGAAAGCTGCATGTCACAGTCTTAAAAGTAGTGTGATAGTTAAAAACATTGTGTGACTTAAAGGACCTGCAGTGTACCATTCTTGAGTTCTAGGTGGGATAGCGTTGAAGAAGTTTCTTGGCAATAGGTTCAGCTATGTTGTAGAAGCCGTTGTTCTGGTTGAAGTTGTTGGATATACAGACGAGTGATGATTCTAGGATTCTTCGGTATTGCGTGTTGTCTTCTCTGGCGATGAGTCTTGCGTTTCTGTAGTTGATTAAATGGTTGTGTAAATTTCGGTGTTGAACACAGGCATTTCTTGAGTCGTCAGATCTGCCTGCGTACTGGTGTTCTGAAATGCGTGTTTGTAGGTCTCTGGATGTTTCGCCAACGTATAATTTGCTGCAGCCATTGCAAGGGATTGTGTATACCCCTGCCGTGGATTGAAGCTTTTCCTGTCTGTTACTGGTAATGTCCTTGATGGTGGTGGATGTGGAGGTGGATACTCGGAATGAGGTCTTAGAAAAATGTTGGAAACTTGTTTGGAAATGGAGTTGGTGGGAAGGACTATGTATCTCTTCTCAGCAGTGTCTTCTCTGGGTGTGTTGAAGATGTTTAATGCCCGTCGTCTGCGCGCACTCAGAATCTGCAGCAGTGTGTTCCTTGAAGAAGAATGCTCCCTCATTGAACAAGTTTTTTCCAAACTTCACTATCCTCGTCACTTCATTAGAGACTGCAGACGACGGGCATTAAACATCTTCAACACACCCAGAGAAGACACTGCTGAGAAGAGATACATAGTCCTTCCCACCAACTCCATTTCCAAACAAGTTTCCAACATTTTTCTAAGACCTCATTCCGAGTATCCACCTCCACATCCACCACCATCAAGGACATTACCAGTAACAGACAGGAAAAGCTTCAATCCACGGCAGGGGTATACACAATCCTTGCAATGGCTGCAGCAAATTATACGTTGGCGAAACATCCAGAGACCTACAAACACGCATTTCAGAACACCAGTACGCAGGCAGATCTGACGACTCAAGAAATGCCTGTGTTCAACACCGAAATTTACACAACCATTTAATCAACTACAGAAACGCAAGACTCATCGCCAGAGAAGACAACACGCAATACCGAAGAATCCTAGAATCATCACTCGTCTGTATATCCAACAACTTCAACCAGAACAACGGCTTCTACAACATAGCTGAACCTATTGCCAAGAAACTTCTTCAACGCTATCCCACCTAGAACTCAAGAATGGTACACTGCAGGTCCTTTAAGTCACACAATGTTTTTAACTATCACACTACTTTTAAGACTGTGACATGCAGCTTTCTCCACCTGACCCAGCATTCTCCACCTGACTGTACCCTATATATATCTCCATGTTGCTCATTTTCCAGGTAGATCTGTCTGTGACTCGATAAAGCCCACTGCGTGGGCGAAACGTTGTCAATAAAGGATCACATTATACTGCTTATGTGTTTATTTTTCCATGTCTCCCCTCATTCTACGTCTTACAAGTGAATGTAATTTAAGGGTCCTTAATCTTTCTTCGTAAGGAAGATTTCTAATGCTATGTATTAATTTAGTCATTCTACGCTGAATGTTTTCTAACGAATTTATGTCCATTCTGTAATATGGAGACCAGAACTGAGCTGCGTAATCTAGGTGAGGCCTTACTAATGATGTATAAAGCTGTAATATAACCTCTGGACTTCTGTTGCTAACACTTCTTGATATAAATCCCAGTAATCTATTTGCCTTATTACGTACGCTTAGGCATTGCTGTCTTGGTTTAAGGTTGCTGCTTACCATCACCCCCAAGTCCTTCTCGCAATCTGTATGGCTAAGTTCTACGTTATTTAACTTATAAGTGCTTGGGTTATGGACACTCCCGAGCTTTAGAACTTTGCATTTATCTACATTGAACTGCATCTGCCATTTTTCTGACCAGGAATTGAGTTTGTCTAAATCCTCCTGTAGTTCACTGACATCTACGTCTGAATCGATTATCCTACCTATCTTCGTGTCATCAGCGAATTTGCTCATATCACTAGAAATTCCCTCGTCAAGGTCATTTATATATATTATAAACAACAACGGGCCCAAAACCGATCCCTGAGGAATGCCACTTGTTACAGATCCCCACTCCGATTTAACCCCATTTATGCACACCCTCTGCTTCCTATTGGTGAGCCATGACAACACTTTTTCCCCAATGCCATGAGCAGCCACTTTCTTTAACAGTCTCTGATGTGGTACTCTATCAAAAGCCTTACTAAAATCCAAATAAACAATATCGAATTCTTTATCATGATCAACTGCCTCAAAAGCCTTACTGAAAAAAGTTAATAAATTAGTTAGGCAGGAACGGCCCCTAGTGAATCCATGCTGAGTATCATTAATCAAATTATGCCTATCGAGATGGCTTCTTATGTTATCAGCTATAATCGACTCTAGTAATTTGCCTACAATTGATGTTAGACTTATTGGGCGGTAATTTGATGGTAACGACTTGTCCCCTGCTTTAAAAATAGGAATTACATTAGCCATCTTCCACGTATCAGACACTACACCTGTTTGAAGAGATAGGTTAAAAATGTTAGTTGTTAATTAATTAATTAATTATAAATGAATCCAATTTATATAAACCAAAAGAAATATTCATATTATTTTCAAAACTGCTTTTAATGAAACATGATACTATTATATTTCTCTCAACCATGGACTTGCTTGATACAACCTTCTCAGCATTTTGAAAATCAATTGGATGGTTAAAATCTCTCGCATGAATAAATAGAGCATTAGAATCTTGTCCAGTTCTAATGCTATATTTATGTTGTTTTAATCTTAGTTCAAGACTTTTACCAGTTTGACCATAATAAACTTTATCGCATATTTTACAGGGAATCTTATAGACACATCCGTCAGCATTTTGAGGGGTGGGGGGTAATCCTCTTATCAGTTGTCCTTAGCAATTTGTACAAGGAATATTTTGAAACAAGATTAACAGAATGCTTCCCAGTATAGCTAAGTGGTATAGATATGTTGATGTTTTGTCTAAAATACATAATATATATATATATACATATACATATATATATACATATATATATATATATACATATATATATATATATATATACATATATATACACATATATATACACATATATAATATATATATATATATATATATATATATATATATATATATATATATATATATATATATATATATATATATATATGCAAGAAAACCACTATGAAAAAATAGAAGAATTCCAAGCGCTTTCGTGACTACTCACATTATCAAGGAACTATAAAAGGAAAGTATTGGTTTGGAAACAGGGCAGCCGATGAGCGGAACAGTCTGCCCAGCAGGGCCATCGAAGCAAGGACCCCGGGCAGCTCCAAACTCAGGCTGGACATCAAACCCTTGAAAAAAAATTGACATCCACTATAAGTATCTATTTTAAAGGATGCCTAATTATGTGTAACACTGTAAAATTCTCAGATTTTTACTACCTGGGTGTGGAGGTCCTCCAGTTCTTAATCCTCATCTGCCCTACTTTGCCTCCATCGCTGTTGTAGATTCACTGACCGCTTTGGTCTGTGTCCGCTCTGTGGCTGTTCTTTCACCTGTTATTCTTGGTCTTGTACCGTTTGCCGTGACCCCGCTGGTCTTGCTGTGATAATAAAAACGCTTTAAGGCCAAAGGCATAGCGGGTCTTATGCCACTATCAGCCAGGTCACCAGGTCACCGTGAGGAGCATCAGGAATGTGGTCACACTACTTGGCTTCAAGTGAAGCCTCCTTGGTGATCGACTTCCCACCATCGTCCTGCTTGTGGTGAAAGTTAGCGTGAGAGGGCGTCACCCCATCAGGAAGGTCATGACTTGCACCTCCCACTTCAGCCATGGGTCTCAGCAGCCCCTGCAGAGGGCGCACCATAGACTGTAAACCAAATTCCACACAACAATGATGCGTAATCCTCACAAGTGTTTAGTAGCCTCGTTAACATGAGCATGGTAGGAAGTGGGAATTCCGTACTATTTTTTTTTTTTGTCCGCTAAAACCTGGACGATGCCAGCCTAAAACTTGTTAGAAAAAGGCTTCATATACAATACCTTTTGAGAAAACTTCCAACCCAGTCATCCCGTTACACGTGTCTTACATGAGCAAGGGTGATGTTGACTCGTACCCAACTGTGTAGTAAGTTTCTCACACAGCCACCAACACTCTTCATACAAACGACACTCTACTCGGATTAAGTTAACTATTGCTACATTTAAGGAACGCTAGCATTTTATTAATTGTATTGTTAGAAGACTCCGTCATTAGGCAGATATATATATATATATATATATATATATATATATATATATATATATATATATATATATATATATATATATATATACACTGTAGTATCGGCACGCCTTTGGCAAGACTGATGGAGTGAGTGATGGTGAAAGTGTTTCTTCTCTTTCGAACCACCCTGCCTCGGTGGGAAACAGCCGATGATCCAGAAGTTAAAACTACCGTCCTTTTTCACGGATCAAATCCGACTGCCTCCCTTTCCCCATGTGTTGTATGATGCCCCTACAGATTTAGTGCTCCACTCATTAATAAGATATTATCTCTTCTAAGTCATCTGTAAATGTTAGTAATATTTGAAAGGACCGAAACTCAAACTGCGGGTTCGATTCCTCATTATATTTTTTTTTACGAGTGCAGTTTAGCTTTTTTGCTGTATGAGCCACGTAGGTTTAGTGCTTTGATTTTAATGACTCGCGCACCAGAAACAAATAACTAAACGTATTTCGCGATCCGAGAAAACTATCCCCATATTCCATAAGCCCAGCCTCCTCCTCCTCAATACATGCAAGAGGAATATTAGAGTGGTCATAAAATTCCGATGCAGCAGAATATATATACATACATACATATGTGTACGTGTGTATGAATTTCTGCGCTTATTTGCACGTTCATATATATATATATACATGACTTTATGCATTTGTGTGCTTAAAACTACACTCTGAAGGCGGGATGGGAATGTTGGTGTTTGGAAGATTATCTGAACTTTGAACAGTAATGTCAGCGCACTTCTGGCAAGACAGTGATTGAGTGACAGTGGAAATGTATTCTTCATTGTCGAGTCACCATACCTCGGCGGGAGATAGCAGGGGTGTTCTAAAAAAAAAATACGTGTGCATAAGGATATTATACATGTGGGAATATCTACCTACCTAGATGTTCGGGGGTCAACGTCCCCGCGGCCCGCCTCGACTAGGCCTTCTTGTGGATGAGGTCTTATTAACCAGGTTGTTGCTGCTGGCCGCCACACGCAATCCAATTTACCAATCACAGCCCGACTGATCGGGCACTGACTTAAGTATACGTCAAGTTCCCTCTTGAAGACAGCCAGGGGTCTACTGGTAATTCCCCTTAAGTAAGATGGCAGGCTGTTGAACAGTCTTGGGCCCCAGACACTTGTTGAATATTCTCTTAGTGTACTCATGGCACCCCTGCTTTTCAATGGGGTATATTGCACCGTCTATCAAGTTTTTTGCTTTCATAGGGAATGATTTGTGTGTGCAAATTTAGGATCCGTCCCTCTAGGATTTTTCAAATGTAGATTATGATGCATCTTTCTCCCCTGCGTTTTAAGGAGTACAAGTCAAGGGACTTCCCAATAATTAAGCTTCTTGACTGAATAATACACGCAATGAAGGTTCTCTGTTCATTCTCTAGATCTGCAATTTCACCTGCCTTGAATGGGGATGTTAGTGTCCAGTTACTCCAGCTTAGAAAGACCAAGCAACATAAAGATAATCATCATTGACTTGGCATCTCTAGTTTTGAAAGTTCTCATTAAAATCGAGCAGAGAGAACCAGCACATGTCACTTGCTCTACGAACCTTCATTATTATCATAATAAAGGAGGAAGCAATAAACCCGTAGGGTTATACAGCGCCTGTGGGGGGAATGCGGAAGGCATTCAGGTTTAAGGGAACTGGAACACACATCCAATTCCCTAGATCAAGAGCCCTTCACCAGCATCAAGGAAACCTTCCTTGAGGGATACGAACCTTCAACTAGTACACACACAACCCGCACATATAAAAGAGAGGAGCTTACGACGACGTTTGGGCCCGACTTGGACCATTTACAAAGTCACACTAACACACTTTGTGACTGTAAATGGTCCAAGTCGGGCCGAAACGTCGTCGTAAGTTCCTCTCTTTTATATGTGCGGGTTGTGTGTGTATTGTTCCAGTCACGGTATTGTGCCTTTTTTGTTATCTTCAACTAGTAATTTGAAGCCAGTTGGATAAGGCGTTCTGAAGTTGCAAACGAAAAGCTTAGATGATAGGTATGAGGAAACTGAAGACTTCAGATAACCGGCTCTTGACATCACGCCGTGCAATATTTAAGAGTTCACTCTGCTCGTGAAATTAAAAAAAAATATATTTTAAATTGGTTTCGATTTTCTTTTTGTATTTACATTAGGTTTAAAATTATCTGCAATCCTGTAAAAAAATGTTTCGTGTTTTCTAAGAAAGTTCAACTTGAAAATTTCAACGATACCGAGTTTTGATACAGGGTTCGATTCCCAGCGAGGTTAGAAACATTTGGCATGTTGTCTGTTCACCCATCAGTTATTATTATTATAATAAAAAGAAGCGCTAAACCACACCCATCAGTAAAATGGGTACCTGGGTGTTAGTCGACTGGTGTGGGTCGCATCCTGGGACAAAACTTACCTAATTTGCCCGAAATGCTCTGCATAACAAGCGGCTTTCTATATAGTAGTATGTCATTAATGTCAGCTAGACCTGTATACCTTGTACATGTACTTGTAGTACGTAAAGATATTATTATTATTATTATTATTATTTAAACAAATATTCCATTGACCAACTTTTCAGTACAAAAACTAAACTGAATGGGAACTAAGCTGCATCAGCCATTAAACACTTAAGTCATTCAGAAGAGGCGATTAAATGGGAATCAAAATTTCACAATTTTTACACAAAATGGTCAAACCTGCACTTACCCATCGGCATTTCTCTCTGCCGTCTTTTGAATTAAGAACCTCCTCTCTTTTTTAACATTTGAAGCTACGCCTCTGAGGATTTTGCAAGTTATTCGAGGATGCTGGGAATGGGGGTCAATAACTTGAATCATAAGGCACCTGCACATGCCAGTTGTTCCTAGAATCTGGTCCTCTTTACACTAAACAAGTGTTCTAAATTTCAGTCCGATCGGATGAATTCTTGAGTTATAAGCGAAAGAAAATAAATTTGGGGGAAGCAAAAAGAAAAAAAATAACGAGGTGACCATTTAATGGTCTCTTTTCGGGGATACATATGGCAAACATGTTAAGTGTTATTTAGTGTGTGACAGAAGTAAAACTCCATATACGTAAGTTTATTTGCAACACATCCAGGTAAACATCAGTCACAATTTATTAACAGTAAAAAATAACGAAGTTTGAATTACTAAACAGGTGTAAAAACATCATGATTTACTTCTAACAAACAGACCAAGTGCCAATCCAGCATTCTTGAAAGTAAAGGATATTAATTTTAGTATTATGATAATTGGTGGAAATGTTAAACCCTTTTGGGTCAAACAGAGCTTCGGGGTTCGTGGAAATATTTTGTGATTTTCATGTTATGTGAAGAATTTAGAGGAATGGATAGTTACATCCAAGCACCTCTCTAAAAGCCTTGGAGAAATGGGAGGCAGTCAGGTTTAATCCAAGGAAGGGAATTATTACCATATATTCCCTGGGATGGGGGGGGGAGGGAAGGAGCTAAAGAATAGTAAGGCCAGAATTTCCAGTTATCTCTGATATCCAGTTGCATATCGTCCCTACTCACTGTCTCAACGTTGCATGGAACATCGCATGGAAAATAGGTAATCAGGTGCAGGACTGTGAAACAATACTCTCAGAAAGGTATATTGCAATTTATGTGCCTCAATAGTTAACATAATATGTAATTACTGGATAATATAGTGAGTATTTAATGGATATTAACATGTGTAATTAATGAATATGTAATATTTTTGATTTTCAAATGTTCTGCGATAGAATTTAACCAAAAGTATGAATTTATTGTTTTGGTACACGGTAGGTACACGGGTGTCTACAGCAGGTAAACAGTAGGTACACAGGTATAAAATAATATACATAGTAATGTATAGCCCAACAATCGATTTAGAGGCTCCATAATTGAATTTAGTCTAAATTTTATTAAAAGATTTTAATTTAATCGGGAGGGAGTAATGCTAAACCCGTAGGGATCGTATAGATCCTGAGAAATGGCAAGTAATCAGTTTCGATCAGATACCACAAAATGTGAGAGAACTGATTAAAGGAATCTAAAGTTGTACATCAGCTCATCAGTGTGATAAAAACCATTTTAAATTCCTCCGACTCTTGATGAGTTTCAGAGAGTTTCCTACTCCAAGCTACCAATAGCCTTGACACAAGTGAAGGGCTCTTAATCCAGAGAACTGGAGCTACCCTTCTCCCAGTATTGGACCAGATTGCCTTTTATCTCTCCAAGGCACTATATGGCCCATTTCTGGTTTAGTGCTCCCCCCCCTACTATAAAATAGCTCGCTCAAAGTAATCAGGTCTCTAAATATTTCTCACCTCTTTTCCTACCTATTCTTTTTCCCGCTCTATCCTATCCCAATCCTCCCCATCCACATTCAAGACATCCCTCCCCCCTGGCCTTAAACAACGTTGGATGACCCCCCTTTAAGATAAAATAATTTACAGTTTTCTCCCCATATTCTCGAGTGCATGGGATAGGCCATCCTGAGAAATGGTAATTCCTAAGTAATAGTAACTCCAGCTCTTTGGAAGGAAACCTTTGAAGCTCTCGTAGCTGATGTACCTTTAAAGTACTTTGACGATATCCTACTGCCCCACTGAAGTATTCCAGCTCAGGCTAACAGACTTCAGCACTATGTATGAGAGCCATCCTGTGCGGTGCTATATGAGAGACAAACATAAATACATAGAGGGAACACAATCTATCATACAGACCCAGGGTATCAGTACACAGATGATACATACAATCTTGCTAAATCTAAATTAATACTAGTTCCATAGGGGTTTGGTGCATGTGTTTTATAACGATAATATTAACCCATAATTATAACAGATTGGCACTTGGTTCAATCATGGCAAAATATTGGCAGTTTAAAATGTTCAGGAATGAAAATATTCATTGCAGCCAATGAAAACTACAACACTGATTATTATAACATGTTAAAAAAACGTAATCAATGACGAATGTATACAACTAACTTACAAATTGGAGATAAATCTTTATATGACGTTTTGGTTCATTTTGGACCTGTATCAAGTGAGAGGACCGTCTGTTGTGGACCATTTCCTACAGCAGACTGGAGCCTCGTATAAACAGATTTTTCTCTCAAATTCTCAGGCATGATAAAATTGTTTCCAGCCGCGTTATTGTGACCATTATTCTTGATTGTTACAAAATTTAAGTTAAAACTAGAAAGCTAATCTGTCTATGCCACCATTAACTCAGTTGCGTTATCATTCTACCTGTTCATTAATAGTTTGAATCAGTAAAAATAATAAGCTAAAAAATAACTGTGTAAATTTGCTTATAAAACTATTTACAAAATACTTACTGGCGAAGAAGAATGTTGTGTAGTAAGTGTGAGAACCTATTTTAATAAGGGGAAAACGTTAAACTCTTATGGGTCATACTGCACACCTGGAGAATAGAAGGCATTCAGATTGATCCAAGGTGAGGATACGTTCAGTTCCTTGGATCAGGAGCCACCCCCCCCTCACTGGCATAACCTTCCTTCGAGTTGAAGATTGAGACATGCAACATATAGGAATCTTTATTAATAAAGATTCCTGTATGTTGCATAAGTGTGTCAATCTTCAACTCGTCGGTTTTCAAAACCATTTATCACTCATAAGCTCCCTTCAGGGGAATACGATCCTTAGAGGAGTCTTGATGCTGGTGAAGGACTCTTGATCGAAGGAATTGAAGCTACTCTCCCTTGGCTCAAACCTAATTACGTCCCAGTTTCCCCAGGCACAGTATGAGTACGACCCCTTCGATTTTAGCACTTCCAAGATTATATAACTAATAAAACTTTTTTTTTTTTTGCGCACGATGTTTTTAATTCAACGTTATCATTGTCTCGCTGCTATGAAATACCATTATTGTATTTACTAAGTCTTTTTTTTTAAAATCTCGATTAGTGAGTTTCAAAGCGCAGTTAGTACTTAAATACTTTCCCGGAAATCAAAATAGTGTAGAAAAAAACACGTTTCGGAGCAAGCTTCCACGTTTCGCTTCAAGTAGAACTTTATAGCAATTCTGCAAAGCTCTTGGTGAATAAGATGTATGCAAAACTTTTGTTACCTTTATTTCTAAAAACATTTCGCCTGCGCAGCAGGCCTTCTTCAGGCGAATATAGATGTGACTAATATACTGGAAACAGTTGAAGAGGAGAGTCCGAGATGTTCAATCCCTCAGCCGTTGATCAACGGCTGAAGAACTAACCATTTCAATCTCTGTTTTCAGTATATTTTCAGTATTTTACAGAAGTCTGCTGCGCAGGCGAAACGTTTCAGAAATAGATACAAAAGTGTTGCTCTGTCTTATTCCTCTGCTTGTTGGTATTGTATACTAGTAATGTAAAGCTCTACACAGATCAATACATTGCCCCAATAAAAGCTAGTTCTGGAAAAATAAACACAAATGCAGTATAATGCGATCCTTTACTGACTACGTTTCGCCCACACAGTGGGTATTATCAAGTTACTAGCAGATCTACCCGGGTAAAGAGTACATGGGTATATATAGGGTGGCGAGTCAGGTGGAGAATGCTGGGTAGGCTGGATTTGAGACGGACCTGCAAGGGACCCAAGCATTCTCCACCTGAGTCACCACCCTATATATAATTATATACTCTTTACCCAGGTAGATCTGTTTGTGACTTGATAAAGTCCACTGTGTGGACGAAACGTAGTCAAAAAAGGATCTCATTATATTTCATGTTTTTTTTTTTTCCATCTCGTCTGTATTTTATACAATTTATCTCCAAAAGCTAGTTCTGCAACGTGTATCTTATCTTCACTATCGTTGGTAGTGCGCCATTTGGATCTGTGTTTCGTACTGACTGCAATTATTGACTCTTATGGTTAAAAATACATGAACAAACATATGGGAGATTTTATTAGGATTTTTTTTTGTCCCCCTGTTCACTTCAAACATACACAGGGAATAAGAAAACATAGGTTTATCGAAGGAAAGGCACATGTGAGTGCTGAAGTTTATTTAGTAAGGTCAGGGGAACTGAACAGTTATTAGGTTAGGCATATTTAAGAGTTGGATTTGAGAGGGACCCGTTTAGCATGGGCCAGTAGGCCTACAGTAGTGATCCTCATTGTTCACCGGATAGCTGTATTCTGAAGTAGGTGAGGCGATGTGCATTTGAGAAACGTGTGCCACCGTGGCAGATATGGTACAGTATATATTCTTGTTTTCTCCTCTACAGTATTTGTTATTGATATCGGGATTGCTTCTAAACACTGGAGTTTCCTTAAATGTGTGTCCCTGATGACCAGCTGGGCTTCGTCTTATTTCATTAAAAGTCCCTCTGTCTCAATGCATCACGCTGGCATTACGTTGGTCATCCTTGTTACATACGTATCTGTGTTCTTTGATCCTAACTATGAGACTTTTATCGGTTTCCCCCACTTGTTGTCAGTGTCCTTCACGGGATAGTGTAGACATCAGCGGTAGCTGGTGTCTACACTATCGCATGTATCGACAATGCATCAAGGATGACTAACGTAATGAGTGATGCAAAAAGACAGAGGCACATTTAATGAAATAAAATCAAGCCCAACTGGTCATCAGTCAGATTCAGTGTTTAGAAGCAACCCTGATAGCACTAATCAATCCTGGAGAGGAAAAAGCAGGTAGATATACTGTACAATATGTCACGTTGGCACACCTGCTTCTCGAACACACATCGCCCTGCCCACCTCGAGACATGGCCATGAGGTGAACACAGTGGAGCAATGCAGTAGGCCTACTAGCCTATGCTAGGTAAGTCACACTCTTTTATTTGTCTAACCTGTTTTTTAAAGCTACCCAATGACTACTTAGTGACCTCACAACTGTTCAGCTCACCTGACCTCATTAAACTTCAGCTCACTCCAAATATTCCATTACCTATATAAACCTAGATTTTCTCAAGCTCCATGCATAATGTGTTTGGAATTAACAAAGTCCCAGAATCGAAACTTTTTCCCATAATACGATCCGCGCTGTATAACCCTTGTGGTTTAGCGCTTCTTTTGATTATAATAATAATAATCCATAATAAGATGTCCCCTGTCATGTGTCTTTTACCACAACTTGTCGGCATTATGTACCATGTTTTCACTATTGACCCTTACATAGTGTCAATGCCTTCCACAGCATCATCAGCGCCAGCATTCCACACATCTACGTATTTATTTTCGCTTTTTTATTTTCGACTGACTGCTCCTCGTCATCACTGATGTCATGGCCACCATGCCCACCCACTGGGCGATCACTCTTACCCTCACCATGAGTATCCTCATGGTCAGATTTGGTGCCCTGACGCTTACTGGCAAGGCTGACAGTATTCTCCTGGCCCTCAAGATCATCAGCAGTCTTTCCATTTTCATCGCCAGTCTTTTTATTTGCACCGTCAGTGTCATCATCTTGTCTATTTGCACCGTCAGCATCGCCATCCTTTCTGTTTGCACCATCAGCGTCACCATCCTTTCCATTTGCACCATCAGCGTCATCTTTTCCTGTTACACCTTCAGCATCACCATCGTCGATAAGGACTTCACTATCAACAGAAGCATCACTATCGATGACCTCAACTTCAGGCCGCAAGACGGCATCCAGACGTTGCTTCAAGAACTTGAAGATGCTGTGGATGCTAGCCCAGGACGTCATCTCGTGCACTGTCACACCTGCAGAAGGAAAACACACAACATTCAGCATCTATCTAGCACGCGTTGCTATGGATAAAACAGGAACAGATTTGTGATTACTTTTTCATACTATTTCTTGTAGGTTATACAACTTTTTTTAATGGTGTAGGGAGCAAGTACACCGTTAAGGAACGCTCACTGCCGCAGGAGGTAAGCAAAGCACGCAGTTAAGGAACACTCACAGGAGACAAGACAAGCACGCAGTTAAGGAACACTCACTCTGGCATGCAAGACCTGCAATAGCACTCGTGCACACAGGTAAATAAGAACTGTTGTCTCACTATTATTCTCAACCTCCCGCCACCCCTCCATTACAGTCCCTATACCCCCTCCTTCCTACCACTCTGCCCTCTCTATCTCAGTATTTAGTTTTTTTTATGAATAATAATAACTGTCCCTGCCCTAACTCTAAAATGAGCCTTAATTCCTCTTTACCTACACCATCTTTCCTGTCTACCAACGCTATTAAACAGCCCTTGGCCCTAGCCAATCAAGCACTATTCCCTTTACTCACTAGCCCTCGCCCCTTTTCCATATAGAGTAGGATAGCAGCACACTGTGTATTTTAATTTTGTTAAAAAAGTGACACTCAGTCCCTCGCTTCTTAGTAGTTCACACTGGCCTTCTATCGGCCGCCGTGACCTGTATTTAGCGTACCCTAACCCCCCCTTCCCTTAAGCTGCACACTTGCACGCCGCCTCCCCCACTACCACCACCCTATTTTATCTCTCTGCAGTCCAGGCTGCCGAGAGGAAGAGAAAAATTTTCACCTCTGCGCCGATCTTCTCACAGATGTTTTAAAGGTGTGAGTGGTCGAAAGATAAACAACGCGGAGCACTGTGCAGATATTACGTGTGAATGTGTGTACTCACCTAGTTGTGGTTGCAGGGGGTCGATTCATAGCTCCTAGCCCCGCCTCTTCACTGGTCGCTACTGGGTCACTCTTCCTGCTCCATGAGCTTTATCATAGTTCTTCTTAAAGCTGTGTGTGTGTGTGAGACAGAGAAGACACTGACAGAGACTGACTGACCACTTTTCTCGCATCCTTATGGCCATGTAAGCATCACTATACAATAAGAATCTGTCATAAACTTTGTTCCACGTGCGCCCTTTATTACTGTAATGTAGACGAATTGTGAGTAGTAGTAGGAGGCAGAGGAGGAATTGAAGAGAAGGAATTGGTTATAGTGGTTAGTTAAAGGACCGCTCACAGAAGAAGAAAAAAGACACGTGTCTGGGTAGCCAAATATTGGTCATGTAAATAATGGACATGAGGTGGAATTTACACCTGTATAGTGAGTGAGTTAAGGCACTTGTCGATAGACGTTTAGCTTGGTGTGTGTGTGTGTGTGTGTGTGTGTGTGTGTGTGTGTGTGTGTGTGTGTGTGTTTGGGATTTGTTTTCCTAATAAACTAAAGGCGACGGCCATTTCCTTCGTCGATTCCTCCTCGTCCCCTGTTGACGCTAATTCAAGAGGGTCAGGTATAAGGAAAACATTGTTCTTGCTGTGAAAAGATATATAGGGGAGGAGGGGAAGGATATGAGAAACAGTGACAGATCTGGTTTTCTTTAAGACAAATATCTCTTGACGCAGGGAGGCAGTGCCAAGGTAACTACTTATGTGTGGGGTGGAGGGAGAGCTTTTTTGAGTAGTACAAACGAAAGGGATAAATGTGTTGACATGATCGCTGGTGTGCGATCAGTGGTGACGATGGCAAATACAATTCTCGTACTACGAGTAATGATCGTGCCTATTTAAAACGTGCATCTTTTGAAACTTTTTTCCTGTTTACACCAGGCCACCTCGTTGCCAGATTTATCGCGGCCACTTTTGACTAATTCCCAGGTAAATATAATTTTTTGAGAGTTAAGCAACGAAACCGAACTTAAAATAGCACTTGTAAATTTACACTAAGCGTTAAAAAATTAACTTTAGGAACCTCTTACGAAAATTAACATTTTAAAATGAGGATATGTTAAGTTGGTATCATGGAAGAGGCGATACAAGATGCGAAGAAAAACAAAGAGAATGTTTAAGTACATTCATCTTAGAGATTATATCAGTGCATGGGTATTAGTGGTTCAAGTGGTAGCGCCTTCAGCTTGCATCTGGAGGACCTGGGGTTGATCCCAACACAAGTGGAAACTTTAGGAATGTTTTCTTATACCAGTTGCCTCCTGTTCTCTCAGTAAGTAGGTACCTGGGTGTTAGTCGACAGTTTGTGGGTGGCATCCTGGGGAAGAGGATTAAAAGACCCCGATGGAAATAAATCTGACACTAGCTTTATTAGTTTATCCTGGGTATGGGTATTAAGACAATATGCAGAAAAAGCTTTTATTAGGTGTATGTTTCGCTCAGGGTTGATAAAGTTCAACAGTTTCCAATTAAAATCTTACTTTGCATATTGTCTCAGTTAGGGGAACTTGGTCATACGTCTCTTCCTACCAGGATTAAACACAGGCCCTTTTGTTAGTGAGCTGATCACCATCCCAGGATTAATCCCGGGTCCCTTTGTGAGCTGAAAGCTCTACTACTACTGTCTTCAATCTCGTTATCAATTATTTTGATTTGTTAAAAGTGCTGTTTAATCATTGTTCTCGCTAAATTTCGCTTGTTTAATATGGAGTATGGTAATGTAACTACAATTGTTAAATGTACCTGCCCTAGTTGGGTGAATCTTATTGTAGCCAGCTGGCCTAGTGACTTACGCACTGGCCTGGAGTTTTACGACTCACTTGCCGTGGGTTCGATCCCCACCCGTATTGTGGTTTTGTTTGATATCGTGTCATTACGATTTCGTGAGTCAGCCGACTATGTGAGATGTATCTGCCCATGTGATATACAGCTTCACTTACACACAGACAGATACACACACACACATATGGAGAGACGTGCTTCTCGGTGTATATATAACGCTAAGATTTTGCTTTAATCCATAAAATAAGGATTAAAGTATCCTTGACTGGTAGTGTGAAAGTTACACGCCTTCTTAATAACCTTCGGGAAGTCGACATGCGAATCTGTTTTATTGGGCTTTAGTGAAAGTCGTTTTTTTTTAACGAAACGGTGCTTGTAGGGACTTCGAGCAACTTCAATAGTTTTCCGACATAGACAATTTAATATGGGGGGTTATTTCAAGTTAACGTGATAGTTATGCTTGACGTGGATGTGTTCGTCGCGGTCGTGTTTACTCGTGTTTTGTTACAAATTCTTACCTTGAATTTTCTTGTGTGCGCTCTGTAGTTATTCTTCACGGAAGAGTGCTCAAGAATGCTGAGTTATGTTCTATGTTAAAGAGCTCTCCAAATCTCACAACTTCCTTATTTCTTGCAGTGTTGGAGGGGAGCCGCCTACGCTGTTGCAGGGACTATTGGAGTGAGCCACCTACAGTGTTGGAACTACTTATATTGCTGTGGGGAGCCATCTACATTGTTGCAGGAAGCCGCCTGCAGTGTCAGAGCCACCTACAGAGTTGGTGGGAGCCACAACAGAGGCAGTAATGAGGCACTGAGCCTCGGGCAGTAATCCTTCAGTAATCTGTTAATCCCCAAGAGCGTGACCGCCAGCGCCTCCCCACGCCACGCCTGGCTCCGCTGATAGCGCCGGGGGAAGGGGGGAACTACCACTCTCCCCCACCCCCTAACAGCTACACAATGACAAGTTACACACACACACACAGCCACACAGCGAGGAGGCGGGGCCAGAAGCTATAACTCGATCCCTGCAACCACAAATAGGGAAGTAATCTGTAAATTCAAAGTCAAAATAACTCCATGAAATCCAACCTGAACATTACGAAATCCAATTCAGTGATGCTAAGTATCAGCAACGAAATTTAAACTAACAAAACCGTGGAAGGCAGAGTGACCAGTAAAGAATGACAGCGAAGTATGTGAAGAATGATCTAGAAAGTTCAAAGAGATTTTTATCAAAGAATCAGGAGAGGGGGCTGCGACGGAGACAAAATTCGGGCAGCAAAAACCAGTGGAACTTTCACCAAAAAAGATCGAACTGAAAGAAATGCTAAATACTTTGCGAGACGAAATCAGTGGGACCAGTCAGACTTATCACCTTGGGTAATGCGAGGAGCGGAATAATTGAGCCACCCCTGAGCGTGGACTTAAAACAAGTGGAGGGAAAACTATAAAACTGCAAATGTTATCCCAATGCCCAATAAACCAAAAGCACTTAACGACAGGTGCGTTCTGATCAGGATTCTTCCCCGTAAAGCTTGTTACACACAGCACAGATGAACAAGACACAGGTGCAACACTTCGGTATCTTTATTGTAGAGACGTTTTGCCAACCAGTGGCTTCATCAGTCTTTTAAACAAGCAAAAGGTGGAAGACAAGATTATTAGTCACTTAGTCTTGACAGGTGTTAAATACCTCAGCCTTGATAAACCGAAAGCAAATTCACGGGGACTGAGACTCTTATACTAAAGAAAGTTGAGATGAAGCAGTTCCAGATGGTGCCACAGGTGGGCGGAGCCCCACTAGCGAAATTAGGTCATAATAAATTGCTTAATCGACTGTTATGGCCTACTTCTATTAGTGGGCTCCACCCACCTGTGACACAGTCTTGCACTAGTGGGCTCCACCCACCTGTGACAGTTTTACACTGCCTCACCTCATCTGTCTGCAGGATACAAATCTGGATCCGCAGTTGTCTGCTTTAGATTTATCGAGGCTGAAAGACTGAAATTCCCGCCGAGGATGAGGCGTGAACCCCCCGCCGAGGATGAGGCGTGAACCCCCGCCGAGGATGAGGCGTGAACCCCCGCCGAGGATGAGGCGTGAACCCCCGCCGAGGATGAGGCGTGAACCCCCGCCGAGGATGAGGCGTGAACCCCCGCCGAGGATGAGGCGTGAACCCCCGCCGAGGATGAGGCGTGAACCCCCGCCGAGGATGAGGCGTGAACCCCCGCCGAGGATGAGGCGTGAACCCCCGCCGAGGATGAGGCGTGAACCCCGCCGAGGATGAGGCGTGAACCCCCGCCGAGGATGAGGCGTGAACCCCCGCCGAGGATGAGGCGTGAACCCCCGCCGAGGATGAGGCGTGAACCCCCGCCGAGGATGAGGCGTGAACCCCCGCCGAGGATGAGGCGTGAACCCCCGCCGAGGATGAGGCGTGAACCCCCGCCGAGGATGAGGCGTGAACCCCCGCCGAGGATGAGGCGTGAACCCCCGCCGAGGATGAGGCGTGAACCCCCGCCGAGGATGAGGCGTGAACCCCCGCCGAGGATGAGGCGTGAACCCCTGCCGAGGACTGAGGCATAACAAGATGAGTTGAAATTTAACGAGAAATGAATAGCGATGAATCCCCAGAATAAACTGAAGTCGTTATGTAATAATGTTGGTAGAATTACCGACAATATGTTAGAGGACACAAGTGTAACTAATGTGACATTGATGCATTAGTTAGACTTGTGTCCTTTTACTTAACATGAAGTCATTATGAACGACGGTCAATGAATAAACAGAAGAATGGAGGCTTGGGGACTCGAACCGTGGGTCTGGTACAATCCAGGATCACAGTTAGTCTCCGTTCCTTTTGTTTATTCATATAAAAATAGTTCGCCAGTTCTGCATGATATAAACAGGAAAGCTACTTCCATTACAGACAACAAATTTTTATAGAGTTGCAAAGTCCTTGAGTCATGCATGTGACCAGTTTCGAGGGTTCTTCTACTATTGAAGATTGGCCTGGTGCCAGCCAGGCTTCCTTGTTGACTGCCTGTTCAGCCACCAGGTTGCTGCTGATGCTAGAGGCCTGCTGGACCGCACATCCACCACAGCCTGATTGATCTGGGACTTGTGGTCCAGTTCCCTCTTTAAAATTTTACCCCTCACTGGCTTAACAGGGCTTGCAACTGTGTACTGGCTTAGCAGGGCTTGCAACTGTGTACTGGCTTAGCAGGGCTTGCAACTGTGTACTGGCTTAACAGGGCTTGCAACTGTGTACTGGCTTAGCAGGGCTTGCAACTGTGTACTGGCTTAGCACGGCTTGCAACTGTGTACTGGCTTAGCAGTACTTGCAACAATACTTTAGTTCCGGCAATGTTTCTTGTGAATAACACACACAAAAAAATGTGGTTTATGGTATTTTATTGAGAAAACGTTTCGCTCATCAGAGACTATCAAGAATTCACAAAATCCCTTATGGACGAAACGTTTCATCAATAAAAAGCTATAAGTCAAACATTTTGTTTTAATACACTTATCGGTGTAGATAACACACACGCACGATGCGTGTTTTGCATTTTATCGTGAAGACGTTTCGACCACCGAGAACTTTATTAATTCACAGTGCACGAAACGTCTTCACAAGAAAATGTCATAATCCGTATTGTCTTATTTACACACTGTGTATACTTTACCATAGTATTACCACGCTTGTCCATATATATTCTACCACTGATATACGGCAATATTTATGATGGTAGCAGATATTTATTTCCATATTTTTCCTGTTATATGTATACTGGGCTGACTGTACGGCTTGTAACACTAATTTTAAACCCAATTTCAGCATCTCGCAAGACCTGGTGTAAGACCTGATGTAAAAACTACTCTTTCCCTAAAGTCTTTTCTTCCTCCTAACTTGGTTTAACCCACCTAATCTGTTCCTCCACCTAACGTGGTACCCCCACATAACCTTGTTCATCCAACCGCTTCACCTGCGATGCCGGTGAAGCGCTCTTGAAGATAGGAAAAGGAGCTAACCTCCCGTTACTCGGGAGCCGCATGACCGTTACATGTTTCTGTAGAGGCATAAGGACAGCAGTAGGTGCGAAAAGGTAAGAACAGAGGGAGCTGAGTGCCACAATTCTTAATGGTCCAGAGAGTGCTAGAAGCTAAATTAAAGTATGTGAGTAAGGCTAAAAAGAGGCGGCATCAGAAACTGGAACACTGGATACGTGACAAGTCCACCTCCTTGATATCGACATGAACTCATTTAAAATTAAGTCCTTTCTAAAATTTTATCTTATACATTTAAAGATAATTTTTTTTTCATTTATGTTTATGTAAAAATTAATAATTTTGTACCAACAGAAACTTAGGAAACTTACCTAACCTTATAGCAAGCGCAATTTCATTTAGCCTGATTCAACCAAATATATTTTGGATAAGTTTACAATAATTTAATAATAAACAAACACAATTAAATATTTTTTTTCGTTAGGTTTAGAATGATCTTTGCGAAATTATTACATACACAAATTTTCGCTTGCCTTATTCGGCAAGAAGAGCGTTGCTATTTAAGCTAAATCGCAAGTTTTACCTATTCGGCATGCTTCATAAAATCCCGTGGTTAGAGTCGCACTTGTAGCAGACACCAACTTCTACAGATAAAGGTATTTCCTAGAAGATATAATACTACGTACGCTGTGGTAAGGGCATTAAACTGACGGGTTCGAGGTCCGACACTTATGAAACGATATATATATATATATATATATATATATATATATATATATATATATATATATTATATATTATATATATTATATATATATATATATATATATATATATATATATATATATATATTTATATATTTATATATTTATATATTTATATATTTATATATTTATATATTTATATATATATATATATATATATATATATCCGTTTCATAATAGTGTCGGACCTCGAACCCGTCAGTTTAATGCCCTTACCACAGCGTACGTAGTATTATATCTTCTAGGAAATACCTTTATCTGTAGAAGTTGGTGTCTGCTACAAGTGCGACTCTAACCACGGGATTTTATGAAGCATGCCACCAGCAGCAGCAGTGACAATTCTAGTTGTCACCTTAATTACAGTGCTGCATTAGAGATATACACAGTGGGCTAAGAACACTTCCCATGTCCGAACACTGCTTAAAAAAAAGAAAGAGAATGTTGAACAAGTGGGAGAACAATCATCGCCCATACTTTAACAGAAGTGATGAAATAAGCCTTTTTGACCTACCAGTATCATCGACTCCCCTCAGCGAGCCTTGCGGAAGGGAAAACCTAATAAAAAAAAAAAGCGAGCAGTGAATAACAAGTCTTAATCGCGAGTGACTGGTGCGAAGATCAGCTCAAACACTGGGGCTCAGAGCGGTGGGGGAGGATCAAACCAGGGGATCACAGGTAATGAGGCGAGGAATATCCCACTAGCAGTAATCGCTTACCTGCGGCGGCGGCAACACCCCCTGAGGGGAGTATCCCGCTAATACCTGGGGGCTTACCTTCACTAAACAGAAATAGCCAATAACGAGGAGTTAAGTGGCGACCGCTGGCCGCAGCTTCCCCTACACTAAAGACTGGTTAGTAACCTATTACACCCTGGCTCTCCCCCACCTCGACATCATTTTCACGATCATTACTACACGGACATCATTTTCAAGATCACTACTACACGGACATCATTTTCACGATGACTACGTGGACATCATTTTCACGATCATTACTACACGGACATCATTTTCACCATACGATAATAACTACACACATTTTTACGATCATTACTACACGGACATCATTTTCAAGATCATTACTACACGGGCATCATTTTCAAGATCATTACTACACGGGCATCATTTTCAAGATCACTACTACACGGACATCATTTTCACGATGACTACGTGGACATCATTTTCACGATCATTACTACACGGACATCATTTTCAAGATCACTACTACACGGACATCATTTTCACGATGACTACGTGGACATCATTTTCACGATCATTACTACACGGACATAATTTTCACCATACGATAATAACTACACACATTTTTACGATCATTACTACACGGACATCATTTTCAAGATCATTACTACACGGGCATCATTTTCAAGATCATTACTACACGGGCATCATTTTCAAGATCACTACTACACGGACATCATTTTCACGATGACTACGTGGACATCATTTTCACGATCATTACTACACGGACATAATTTTCACCATACGATAATAACTACACACATTTTTACGATCATTACTACACGGATATCATTTTCAAGATGATTACTACACGGGCATCATTTTCAAGATGATTACTACACGGGCATCATTTTCAAGATGATTACTACACGGGCATCATTTTCAAGATGATTACTACACGGACATCATTTTCAAGATCACTACTACACGGACATTATTTTCGCCATAAAAGTCTGCATTTCAAAAATGTTAATATTGCACAGCAAGCAACTCTTGGCTAATAATAATATTACTTACTATATATTGAGTTCCAATTTATATACCCAAACATCACTGTATATCAAGAGTTCAGATTCATAAACATTCTTTCCTTGTATCAAATTTATGTTTTCTGGTAAACTAAGAGATGTGATAAAAAAATAATTAGAAAATTAGTCTGTGATGAAGAGGAACTACAGAAACAAAAGGAAAACTGAGAAAGGAGAAAGATGATACTTGGGAGAAATCAGAACAGGAAAATAATGGAGAGCAAAGGCGAGGAAATTAAGAACTAGACTGAGCAACACTGGACATGTAACGTACCAAGGATAAAACGAAAGATTTACTGAAATTCACAAGTGAATTACCAGGCATAGTGTGTCTCTCACACACACAAGGTGGACACACACAGGATGTTCCAAAGATGGGGCACAACAACACGGGGTCACAATTGGAAGCTGAAGACTCGGATGAGTCACAGGGATGTTAGGAAATATTTCTTCAGCCATAGAGTTGTCAGGAAGTGGAAAAGTCTGGGAAGTGAGGCAGGTACCATACACAGTTTCAAGATGCATAATAAATTTAGCTCATGGAGCAGGGAGGGAGTGAACCCTAGTAGCGACCAGTGAAGAGGCGGGGCCAGGAGCTACGAATCGACCCCTGCAACCACAATTAGGTGAGTACACAGCCCAAGTGTCTATCGACAAGTGCCTCTGACAACTGGTTATTACTACACACACAAAGGGGTGATATGCGGGCGTAGTTTCTGGTATTTGTGCGTCGACAAGAAACCTCAAATTTAACAAAATCATAAAAAAAAACTTCTGGGTATAGAGAAAAATGACTCGAAAGTTTAAAGGTAATTTGGTTACTCTCTCCCTTCTCTAGGCCACAAAAAAATGTGGAGCATCTTGCTATCTGCTGCTGCCTCTCCCGGGATCGCCAGAGGCAAAATTTATGCCGTTGCCTTAATCCACCAAAACATTTGGACCTTCTGGATTTGCATCTCTCACTACAGAGATTCCTGGTCGTATCCCCACACTTCTTGTAGACAAGCAAAGCTCCCGAATGCCGATTTATAGTGAGTATTTTTTTGTGGAGTCTGTGGCTTGAGTAGCTGGTGGTTGAGTGAGATAACACCTGGGATGCCAGGGGGTCAGGCACCGAGGCCAGCTGGGCTGCTGCTCACAGCAGCGAGACCACCTGCACCATCTGGCACGTGAACCTGACCCTTCATGACGAGACACCTTTCCGTGAATCTATAAAGAACGCTGTGTTGTCTGGCTGAGCCAACCAACTTGCGCAGTGTATCACAATTCAGGCACCGATGTTATCTTCGTCTCCACAAAGATAACTGAACACAGCAGCCGATTACAACACTGCAATACATTCACTACAGCTTTAAACTATTACGTAATGTAATTATACAAGAATTCAAAATTTAAATATATAACACACAAAGACGGGTTATGGCATTTTACTGTGAAGACGGTAAGTCCACCAGGGACTTCATCAGTTCACACAGAATTAATAAAGTCCTTGGTGGAGGAAACGAATTCACAATAAAAAGGCCATAACCCGCATACTGTGTGTTGTTAACGCATTTACGGTATACTTTCCCGCTGTGTTACCCAGACCTCAAAATCAATTATAAATTTACAAAATCTATCTCGCTAAAACATTTTTGTACGTTACATTAAATGGACTAACAGACAGTTGACAAATTTGCTACATTTCTGAGCCTACATCATGTAAGGACTTAAAAACAGGCTGTTGTACTGGCGTTGACATTACGCTGAACTTTTGTCTTTTTTTTTATCACAGGAGTAATACCAGATTAGTGTAACAAACTTCTATTTAATCTTGATTTTTTCCTGAGTGTCTTGAGTAGGGTATGCTGATTGATACACTGGTACATGTCTTAATGCAGCAGCACTTGGTTTAAAATAGAGGCACGTTGCGTATAACAACAGCACATGGCGTACAGCAGCGGAACATGGCTTACAACAGCGGAACATGGCTTACAACAGCGGTACATGGCTTACAACAGCGGTACATGGCTTACAACAGCGGTACATGGCTTACAACAGCGGTACATGGCATAATTCGACGTTCATCGTTTAATACCAAAATCGTAGCCTTGTAGCGCACTCATGGCTTATAACAAAGTTTATGGCCTAATACACCGTTTATGGCTTAATATGGAGTTCATGGCTTTAAGCCCCGGTGGGTCAGGACTCCGTTGATCGCTTGGTCAACCAGGCTGTTTGTGCTCGTGTCCAGAAGACCCACACAACCCTCACAATATCTTTGTATATACATCGAGAGGTTTTTATCTCTTAGTGTATATACGCTGACAGTTTAATCCCTTTTTCAAGGATTTAAGTATCAGCTGACTGGTGGCATGCAGCCTTAATGACCCTCATAAAGCCGATAGGCTTTAAACCCCATTAAAGTATCCTTCGGTGGTGTATAGGTGGCACGCAATCTTACGTAAGGGAGATTACCAATAGACCCATGGCTGT
Organism: Cherax destructor; assembly: GCA_009830355.1. NCBI lineage: Eukaryota > Metazoa > Arthropoda > Malacostraca > Decapoda > Parastacidae > Cherax > Cherax destructor. Next base: position 124,413 of record WNWK01000166.1, on the reverse strand, counting down.
TTTCAAGAAGGCGCTGTACAGGCACCTTAAATTAGTACCTGACCAGCCAGGCTGTAACTCGTACGTCGGTTTGCTTGTGCCCAGCAGTAACAGCCTGGTTGTTCAGGCCCTGATCCACCGCGAGGCCTGGTCACAGTCCGGGCCGCGGGGGCGCTGACCCCCCGAAACCCCCTCCAGGTATAATCCAGGTATCCAACCATAGGCAACGATGGAGGGTAAAACTCTGCGGACAAGACTCTCCACGTCTCACTACCCTCTACCGTATCCTTCAAGGGATGGTCTACCTACCTGGAGGGTATTCCGGGGATCAACGCCCCCGCGGCCGGGTCCATGACCAGGCCTCCCGGTGGATCAGGGCCTGATCAACGAGGCTGTTACTGCTGGCCGCACGTAGGCCAACGTACGAACCACAGCCCGGCTGATCCGGTACTGACTTTAGGTATCCGTCCAGCTCCCTCTTGAAGACAACCAGGGGTCTATTGGTAATTTTCCTTATGGCTGGTGGGAGACTGTTGGACAGTGTTGGGCCCCGGACACTTACTGTGTTTTCTCTTAGTGTACTAATGGCGCCCCTACTTCACTGGGGGTATGTTGCATCGCCTGCCAAGTATTTTGCTTTCGTAAGGAGTGATTTGTGTGTGTAGATTCGGGACCATTCCTTCTAGGATTTTCCAAGTGTAGATTATGATATATCTCTCTCACCTGCGTTCCAGCGAGTACAAGACAAGTGCTTCCAAGCGTTCCCAGTAGTTGAGGTGTTTGATAAAACATATGTGCGGAAAAGGTTCTCTGTACACTATCTAGATCTGCAATTTCACCTGCCTTGAATAGAGATGTTAATGTACAGCAGTATTCCAGCCTAGAGAGAACAAGTGATTTAAAAAGGATCATCATTGGCTTGACATCTCTTGTCTTGAACGTTCTCTTTATCCATCCTATCAGTTTCCTCGCAGATGTGATAGTGGCATTGTTGTGATCCTTGAAGGTGAGATCCTCAGACATTACCAATCCCAGGTCCTTCACATTACTTTCCCGCTCTATTGTGCCTGAATATCCTGGAAGGATTCCTACTCAAAGGAATTGGAACTACCATCCTTCCATTCCCCCTTGTTTTTATCAAACCTGATTACCTCCCAATTCCCAGGCGCTGTATGACCCTTACAGGCTTAGCATTTCCTCTCGATTATAATATACATTACCATAAAAGCAGACCTCGTTCTGAGGTCCTCTTCGGCAGATACTGCTGAAGAAGACCTCAGACAGTACACTAAATAATTTTTGAAAACAATTTAAGGACTCGCACAGTAAACATGTAAAAATGTACAAGAATAAACTGGTTTAAGAATGGGGGCTAAAGAATACGTAATAAATGAAGCCGAATAATAGGAGGAAAGTGATGTTTTGTATTGATTTGGCTGTAATATATTAACTTTCATTGCTTTCCACTGTCAAGATTAATGATGTCTTTAATGTACCTCTGTATACACGTAAATAGGGACACAAGTGGAAATAAGTCAGTGACTTTACTGCATTACATAATGTACTTTTCAAGTGCCCATAACACCCGTGCCATCAAAACCATTGTTACAAAATCTATAGCATGTACCCAAAGCCTGGAACAGTACCTGAGTGATAGTGGCTTGGTTGGTAACACTCGGCTCTCACAATGAGGGTCCGTGATCGATCCCCGGCACCGGTGAAACGTTTGGGCATGTTTCCATGTACCTGCTACCTCTGTTCACCTGACAGTAAGCAGGCACCAGGGTATTAGCTGACAGCTGTGAATCACATTCTGGGAGACAAGGTTAACTTAGGCTGCCTGAAATGATCTACATAACCAGGGGCTTTCTATAAGTCAATGTCAACTAGGTATGTATCAGTTGTATCGTGTACGTTGTAGAAATAATTATTAATAATATTTTCACAGTGCTGTTTGACCCTTGTGGGTTTAGCGCTTAGTTTTGATTATAATTAATCTTTCCAGTCAAAATTTAGGTAGGTTTACCCTTAAACAGAAAATGGGAAGCACCAGCCAAGAGAAAACGTAGGCAACAATTTCGTGACAAGTAACTCCTCAATTTGTTAGCTGAATTTTCTTACAGTAGCAGTGGTAGTATACTGCACTGTACTTAAAACAAAGTAAGGAAGGTTGATTTTATTCGTTTAAGTGCACTAATATTGTTCACCAAAACGCTGGTACATCCATCAGAATGTTCAGAGCACCATGATGTTATCTGTGATTATTTTTGTAGAGGCAAGAGTTCACGTTCTGATGGATGTGACAACTGTGGTGGGTGTGACAATTGTGGTGGGTGTGACAATTGTGGTGGGTGTGACAATTGTGGTGAGTGTGACAACAACTGTGGTGAGTGTGACAACAACTGTGGTGGGTGTGACAATTGTGGTGGGTGTGACAACTGTGGTGATTGTGACAACTGTGGTGGGTGTGACAACAACGTGGTGGGTGTGACAACAACTGTGGTGGGTGTGACAACAACTGTGGTGGGTGTGACAACAACTGTGGTGGGTGTGACAACAACTGTGGTGGGTGTGACAACAACTGTGGTGGGTGTGACAACAACTGTGGTGGGTGTGACAACAACTGTGGTGGGTGTGACAACAACTGTGGTGGGTGTGACAACAACTGTGGTGGGTGTGACAACAACTGTGGTGGTGACAACAACTGTGGTGGGTGTGACAACAACTGTGGTGGGTGTGACAACAACTGTGGTGGGTGTGACAACAACTGTGGTGGGTGTGACAACAACTGTGTGGTGTGACAACAACTGTGGTGGGTGTGACAACAACTGTGGTGGGTGTGACAACAACTGTGGTGGGTGTGACAACAACTGTGGTGGGTGTGACAACAACTGTGGTGGGTGTGACAACAACTGTGGTGGGTGTGACAACAACTGTGGTGGGTGTGACAACAACTGTGGTGGGTGTGACAACAACTGTGGTGGGTGTGACAACAACTGTGGTGGGTGTGACAACAACTGTGGTGGGTGTGACAACAACTGTGGTGGGTGTGACAACAACTGTGGTGGGTGTGACAACAACTGTGGTGGGTGTGACAACAACTGTGGTGGGTGTGACAACAACTGTGGTGGGTGTGACAACTGCGGTGTGAGCATCACAAAAATGGCAGGTGAGAAACAAAAGAGCAACGGTCCTAGAGGTCCGGGGGGGGGGGCTTGGTAAGGAGGTCGAGAACAAGAGGAAGAGAAGCACGGAGACAGAGAGGGAGGGAGGAAAGGAAGGAGAGACTTCCTCTCTCGCTTGCCCTGTAAAACTGCAGTCGAGTAAAAACTGCAACTGCCATCTCCGGGGGTGGAGACGAGGCCGGGATGGGCACTAACTCTCCCTGACTTCCGTTCTCCCTTCCTCACGCCTCTCCCAATTTCTAACCTCCTCCTTCCCCCCTCCCGTCAGGGTTCCAATATTTGCAGTCAATGTTCAGCCTTTCCCCTGCTGGGGTTAACGAAGGAAGAGGATGCAAAGGGAAAGAGAAGGAGGGAAGGGAAAGGAGAGGAGGGAAAGGGTAGAAAAGGGGGGAAAGGAAAGATAAGAGGGGAGAAGGGGTAAAGGGAGAGAATGGCCGTAAGGAAGAGGATGAAAGGCCAGAAGCGTCTTATAAGATTGGGAAGGAAAGAAAGTGAAGAAGGGCGGAGGAAATGAAGGGTAGAAAAAGCAGGGAAGAGAAAGAGAAGGGGGGGGGTGAAAAAACGGGGTAACAAAGGGCAGAAGAGGGAAGCAGAGAAGCTTAACACGAGGGAAAAAAATGGGACTAGGGAAGACTCGTGTTATTATTAAACATTCTATAGTGCGCCCTCCATCACTGCTGCCCACAACTACACGGCCAAAACCCCTGAAAAAATGTCCCATAAATCGTAATATCGCAGGAGTCTTGCCACCTTGCCTGGATCACTTACATGGGAACATAGTTCAATTCACAATTCTTCAGGGTCACCAAAAATGCACCTTGGTAGCAACGACCAATTTAATTTATGCAGCTTTCAGAACCATAACGAGATGCCAGGGGAAACGGTACAGTTGTTTTTAACAAAAGATAAAACAAAAATAATCAAGAAACGATAGAGCAGGAAATTAGTTAACGATACTAAAAAAATGTTTATAGAGACAAAAATCAAGAAACGACTGAGCGGAATCCGAGGGAAATTGTATTTTCTTTTTTTACGAAAGGACAGCGTCCAGGGACAGACTAGGCAACACCCACTCCGCTGCAAGGAGAGTCAGGTGAAACAAAGCTTTATTGAAACGACGTGTCCCTCGGAGAGAGACCTATTAAAGCTCTCCTTATGCTTCCCTTGAGTAAAACGTAGCTAGAATGAAGTTTTATATTGTTTTTCTCTTCATCCACTTGGTACTGGCTGCCTCTTCCACCCATCCATACCACCCTTCCACTTCTCTTACGCAATTTCCATAGTTGTGACTCCAACATCATCAGTGGTTGCGGCTGGACCCCACCATCACCCAGTACCACCACTGTGTGATGGAATACCACAGGGAAACGTAGCTTTTGTTCCCACTATGCAACTATCATAGATAACAGTGTAAAACAGCAGCACACTACTGTCGTGTTCAATTTTGCTAAAAGAATAAGGCCACTACAAGCCCTCAGCACCTCCCATACTTCCCCTCCAGCCCTCAGCACCTCCCATACTTCCCCTCCAGCCCTCAGCACCTCCCATACTTCCTCCAGCCCTCAGCACCTCCCATACTTCCTCCAGCCCTCAGCACCTCCCATACTTCCCTCGAGCCCTCAGCACCTCCCATACTTCCCCTCCAGCCCTCAGCACCTCCCATACTTCCCCTCCAGCCCTCAGCACCTCCCATACTTCCCCTCCAGCCCTCAGCACCTCCCATACTTCCCCTCCAGCCCTCAGCACCTCCCATACTTCCCCTCCAGCCCTCAGCACCTCCCATACTTCCCCTCCAGCCCTCAGCACCTCCCATACTTCCCCTCCAGCCCTCAGCACCTCCCATACTCCTCCAGCCCTCAGCACCTCCCATACCTCCAGCCCTCAGCACCTCCCATACTTCCTCCAGCCCTCAGCACCTCCCATACTTCCTCCAGCCCTCAGCACCTCCCATACTTCCTCCAGCCCTCAGCACCTCCCATACTTCCTCCAGCCCTCAGCACCTCCCATACTTCCTCCAGCCCTCAGCACCTCCCATACTTCCCCTCCAGCCCTCAGCACCTCCCATACTTCCCCTCCAGCCCTCAGCACCTCCCTCATTTCCCCTCTGCCCTACTCAGCCCTCGACGCCCCAGACATTTTACTTGACAAGTTTGTTGGTGGACGACGGGAAGAGTTTACTTTGAAAGTCGTTTGAAGGAATAATTATGAAGCTCGCTCTGTTGCTGCGGCCCATTACCAGCTGCGTTCCCGAGAGTAGGGAGGAGCTGGGGGAGAGGAGTGCTCAGGAGGAGCGGGTGGATGCTCAGGAGGGGCGGGGGATGCTCAGGAGCGGGTGGATGCTCAGGAGGGGCGGGAGATTTTTTCTTTTAGCAAAACTGAACACACCAGCAGTGTTCTACTACCCTATTTTATATGATAGTTACATGGTGGAAATAAGGCTATTTGTCTTCTCTCTCAGATTCCATCACACGGGACGGGTGTTATACATAGTGTAGAAATCTGTCAGCCTGAGCAAGAAGACTTCAGTATGCTGAGAAGGGGCTGGGGAGGGGAGGAGGAGGCTGGGGATTTGTGGTGTAGGGATGGTGAGGAATACTGGGAAAAGGTGTGGGTGATGCTAGGGATCAGTGGGGGGCAGATGAGGAGGAATTTTGGGAGATGAAAGATGGAGTTAGGGATGGGCAGACACTGAGAAAAAATGGGGAGTATACAGAGAGAGACAGAGTGAGAGATAAATGTGTAACATCATCATACGATCTAGCTTGAGTTCGATCCAGCAGATGGTCTTAACTAGTGTAGACTACTGTCTACTAGTGTCAAGACGGATCAAGTCAGGATAGTATAGCTGAAGGCTCTCTCCTAACCCTCCAGCCACACCGCTGGCCTCAACAAATGAAGATAATTTCCATGCCCTAGTGAAAAATCTACGAGGAAATTTATTACGATAACATGAAATAACACGAATATTACTGTTAAAAACAAATGCCAGACCCTTATAGGTCTGGCACACAGAGTATATAAGACCGGATAGGAAGATATAAGGCCGGATAGGAAGATATAAGACCGGATAGGAAGATATAAGGCCGGAAAGGCATATATGATGCGAGACAAAGAAACTGAAGTCATTAAATGAAATTATTAACCAGAAATCATGCAAAAGAATATAACAGGAAACAGAGGTATTTTGTCGTCAGGCGACACCAAGTACTGTTACAGTGTCAGGATACGACGACACCAAGTATTGTAACGGTGTCAGGAGATACCAAGTACTGTTACGGTGTCAGGAGATACCAAGTACTGTTACGGTGTCAGGAGATACCAAGTACTGTAACGGTGTCAGGAGATACCAAGTACTGTAACGGTGTCAGGAGATACCAAGTACTGTAACGGTGTCAGGAGATACCAAGTACTGTAACGGTGTCAGGAGATACCAAGTACTGTTACGGTGTCAGGAGACTATACTAAACAACAATACATAAATGGACTAAGGATATGAGGAACAGGAATACACTGTGAAGAGATGCAGAGAGGTGGACAGGAATGCTTGGGGGTCTGGAGGGGAGGAAATGCAGACTGCAGGAAAGAAAGGGGAGGAGAGGGGGGAGGGATTTTTGTTGGTGCAAGTTTTCCGGCCCAACGCCAACCACAGGGACGCCGAGGGGGAGAAGGTGGGGAGAAAAGAGAGGGGTTGAGAAATGGGGAAGGGAGAGAGCAGAAAGGTGGGGAGAAAATAGAGAGGGGTGGGGATGAGGAGGGAGAGGAAAGGTATAGAGAGGAGCAGACGGGATGGTCGGGAAGGAAGAGAGCAGGAGAGTAGAAGGGAAGACATGAGAGGAGATGGTGATGGAGTAAAAGGGGAGAGGGGAGAGGTGTGCCAATGTTGACTCCATATTTACTAATGCATAATGTCATATTTACAACATGTAAAATATGTAACCGGTTTGCACAGGCGGTTAAAAATTACGCTCTGCAATTTACAATAATATCTAACACGTTTTTCACAATTTGCAGACCCGCGAGCAGTGGTTGGTGGGTCCTGAGGTGGTGGAAGCAGCAGCAGCAGCAACAGTAGCAACAGCAGCGAAGGCTTCAAATGGAGCAGCAAAGGGTAACAATGGAGCAGCAGTCCGAAGGAAGCAGCAGCAACAGTCGGAAGGGAGTAGCAGCAGCAGCAGTCGGAAGGGAGTAGCAGCAGTCGGAAGGGAGTAGCAGCAGTCGGAAGGGAGTAGCAGCAGCAGCAGTCGGGAGTAGCAGCAGCAGCAGTCGGAAGGGAGTAGCAGCAGTCGGAAGGGAGTAGCAGCAGCAGCAGTCGGAAGGGAGTAGCAGCAGCAGCAGTCGGAAGGGAGTAGCAGCAGTCGGAAGGAGCAGCAGCAGCAGCAGCGGAAGGAGTAGCAGCAGCAGCAGTCGGAAGGGAGGCAGCAGCAGCAGTCGGAAGGGAGCAGCAGCAGCAATCGGAAGGAGAGCAGCAGCAGCAGTCGTCGGGAGTAGCAGCAGCAGCAGTCGGGAGTAGCAGCAGCAGCAGCAGTCCGAAGGAAGCAGCAGCAGCAGTCGGAAGGGAGTAGCAGCAGCAGCAGTCGGAAGGGAGTAGCAGCAGAAGCAGCAGCAGCATTCGGAAGGGAGTAGCAGCAGCATTCGGAAGGGAGTAGCAGCAGCAGCAGCATTCGGAAGGGAGTAGCAGCAGCAGCAGCATTCGGAAGGGAGCAGCTGCTTGCTGTTGCAGCATCCGGAAGGAGAGCAGCTGCTGTGCATCCGGAAGGAGCAGCTGCTGTTGCATCGAGGAGGCGCATCGGAAGAGAGCAGCATAAGCTGCTGCTTGAGCATTCGAAGGAGCAGCTGCTGCTACATCGGAAGGAGCAGGCAGCGCAGCAGCATCCGGAAGAGAGTAGCTGCTGTTAGCATCGAAGGAGAGCTGCTGCTGCTAGCATCCGGAAGGAGCAGCTGCTGCTTGCAGCATCCGGAAGGAGAGCGCTGCTGCTGACATCCGGAAGGAGCAGCAGCTGCAGCATCTCGGAAGGAGCAGGCTGCGCGAAGCATCTCGGAAGGAGTAGCTGTGCTGCTAGCATCCGGAAGGAGCAGGTGCTGCAGCGCATCGAAGGAGAGCTGCTGCTGCAGCATTCCCGGAAGGAGCAGCTGCTGCTGCATCCGGAAGGAGCAGCAGCAGCAGCATCTCGGAAGGAGCAGGCGTAGTCATCCGAAGGAGCAGGGCTGCGACATCCGGAAGGAGCAGCGCGAGCATCCGGAAGGAGTAGAGCAGCAGCATCTCGGAAGGAGCAGCAGCAGCAGCATCGGAAGGAAGAGCAGCAGTGCAGCATCGGAAGGAGCAGCAGCAGCAGCAGTCGGAAGGGAGTAGCAGCAGCAGCAGCATCGGAAGGGAGTAGCAGCAGCAGGCATCGGAAGGAGAGCAGAGCCAGCAGTCGGAAGGAGCAGCGAGCAGCATCGGAAGGAGCAGCGCAGGGATTCGGAAGGGAGGGAGCAGCAGCATCGGAAGGAGTAGCAGCAAGCATCGGAAGGAGCAGCAGCAGCATTCGGAAGGGAGTAGCAGCAGCATTCGGAAGGGAGTAGCAGCAGCATTCGGAAGGGAGTAGCAGCAGCATTCGGAAGGGAGTAGCAGCAGCATTCGGAAGGGAGTAGCAGCAGCATTCGGAAGGGAGTAGCAGCAGCATCGGAAGGAGTATTCAGCAGCAGTCGGAAGGAGAGCACAGCAGTCGGAAGAGCAGCAGCAGTCGGAAGGATGTAGCAGCAGCATCGGAAGAGCAGCAGCAGATCGGAAGGAGAGCAGCAGCAGTCGGAAGGAGAGCAGCAGTCGGAAGGGAGTAGCAGCAGCAGTCGGAAGGGAGTAGCAGCAGCAGTCGGAAGGGAGTAGCAGCAGCAGTCGGAAGGGAGTAGCAGCAGCAGTCGGAAGGGAGTAGCAGCAGCAGTCGGAAGGGAGTAGCAGCAGCAGTCGGAAGGGAGTAGCAGCAGCAGTCGAAGGAGAGCAGCAGCAGTCGAAGGAGTAGCAGCAGTCGGCAAAGGAGAGAGCAGCAGCAGTCGGAAGGAGAGCAACAGAGCAGCAGCGTGGAAGGAGAGTAGTAACAGCAGCAGCAGTCGAAGGACGATATGCAGCAGCAGCAGCGTGTCACAAGGAAACAGCACTAGCACCAGAATGTCCCAAGGCAGCAGCAGTAGTATGTACCAAGGCAGCAGCAGTAGTATGTCCCAAGGCAGCAGCAGCAGTATGTCCCAAGGCAGCAGCAGCAGTATGTCCCAAGGCAGCAGCAGTAGTATGTACCAAGGCAGCAGCAGCAGTATGTACCAAGGCAGCAGCAGCAGTATGTACCAAGGCAGCAGCAGCAGTATGTACCAAGGCAGCAGCAGCAGTATGTACCAAGACAGCAGCAGAGTATGTACCAAGGCAGCAGCAGTAGTATGTACCAAGGCAGCAGCAGTATGTACAAGCAGCAGCAGCAGTATGTACAAGCACGCAGAGTATGTACCAAGCAGCAGCAGCAGTATGCACCAAGGAGAGCAGCAGATAAGTACAAGACAAGCAGCAGCAGTATGTACCTAAGAGCAGCAGCGAGAGTATGTACCAAGGAGCAGCAGATGTCAAGAGCAGCAGCACGAGGATATGACCAAGGCAGCAGCAGTAGTATGTACCAAGGCAGCAGCAGTAGTATGTACCAAGGCAGCAGCAGCAGTATGTACCAAGGCAGCAGCAGCAGTATGTACCAAGGCAGCAGCAGTAGTATGTACCAAGGCAGCAGCAGCAGTATGTACCAAGACAGCAGCAGTAGTATGTACCAAGACAGCAGCAGTAGTATGTACCAAGGCAGCAGCAGTATGTACCAAGGCAGCAGGACTAGCAGAGGTATTTTCCAAGACAGCAGCAGCAGTATGTACCAAGACAGCAGCAGCAGTATGTACCAAGACAGCAGCAGCAGTTACAAAGTGTCTCAGGGAAATTAAGTAATTTACACATTTTACTGATTCAATACAGCCAGTAAATTATCTCTATAATTTCTAGCTCTGCTGTCTCACCTCTCTGAACGCCTAGCTGTTGTCACACCTGTCTGAACGCCTAGCTGTTGTCACACCTGTCTGAACGCCTAGCTGTTGTCACACCTGTCTGAACGCCTAGCTTTATCACACCTGTCTGAATGCCTAGCTCTGCTATCACATTTATTTGAACGCCTAGCTCTGTTATCACACCTGTCTGAACGCCTAGCTCTGTTATCACACCTGTCAACGCCTAGCTCTGTTATCACACCTGTCTGAACGCCTAGCTCTGTTATCACACCTGTCTGAACGCCTAGCTCTGTTATCACACCTGTCTGAACGCCTAGCTCTGTTATCACACCTGTCTGAACGCCTAGCTCTGTTATCACACCTGTCTGAACGCCTAGCTTTATCACTCCTGTATGAACGTCTATCTTTGATCTCTCTCGTTCCTGCGTCCTGTACTCGCTCTTAGTTCTTCCCACATCAAAGTACCTGAAATTTGTCACCTTTGATCATCCTGTTTTTCAGTGCCTGGTGGAAGAATATTTATTAATTCCGTATATAAATGTACAGTGTTGTACAGCAGAGTAACAATTATTAGGAGGAGCAAAGGTCTTACAAAAAAAAAAGTCTGATAAAAATGGTATAAAAAAAGAGAGGCATCATAAAGGACAGCAATTAAAAAAAAACTTCATACAATGAGCATCAGTCAAATATACAATCCAAAAAAAATCAACTCAAAACTTGCGAAAGCCGTCAAAAACAAATTTATTAACAAGAGCAGTAAAATCCAAAAGGCGCATTTCGTATGGATGAAAGGAAGGCCTCCCTACACTGCTCGACTGTCCTAGCCAAATCCACCAACTCATAGACCGTTAATCAGCACAAAGGTCCAACACCATTCTAACTCCGATTTCATGGAAGTTCACCATGCATAAGGTGGATCACACACTGAAACGCATGAAATTTGAGTTCCGGCAGCGAATAAGCAAGCAAGCCAACACCCAGCCTCATCAGCAGACAGCCTCATCAGTAGTGACGTCGTAGCACAGGAAGATATATATTACGTCATGACTTTATAAGTTTTCTGAGTAACGCTGTTTTAATAATGACTTGCTCTGATCTAAATGTATGGGTGCTAAGTGTATTTGCAATATTTCCCAAGTGTGCTGTGGTTTGAGCACTAGCCTGCTTGTTTTAGGACTGGTTTGAAATTCAGTTCCCTGTGCGATATCCACAGTATCTCTAACCAAAACCACTCTTTCTCACTAACTGGCAGTGGAATGGAGTAATTATGCGTATATCAGTGGCGGGTCCTTGGCAGATGTGTTAAGTCTCCATACCAAAGGTCCTCGAGGAGGAGGCGAAGTCCTTGTGGAGTGGCCACAACAGGAAGGAACAAAAGATGCATTAGTGCAGATTACGGCAATAAGCGTGGATTACCCTGGCTGTTGACTCCAACCTGAGAGTACTTCACCCATTGTTATTTCCGTGCCACCATTCTGGCACCCAATCGCCTACTCCATCGCCCTCCCCCCAGGGCGTGAAATTTCAAAACTCAACAGAAATACCGTAGGCGCAATTTTTTTTTAATACCTTCATTCACCGATATATAACAGCGAAAACGAAAAGCTATGAAAAATGGGAGTTTGTGGAAGGATGGCGAGAGGTTGCCGGTGGTGGGTGAGAAAGTTGTGAGTTTGAGTGGACCAGCAAGGGTCCTCAGCGCCTGCCAGGGAGCCCCAACCTCCACGCTGAAGAGAGTTGTTGACTTCGAGAGCTGCAGCGCCCTCTTACACCCGTGTCACCCCCCTTTTCACTCATAGCTCCCCCCTTGAAGGGTGAAAAGGGATGCCTAGAAGCTAACCGACCCTTCCTCGAATCATACCTGATTGCCTCCCATTCCCGAGGCGATATGATCATCTCCCAGGTACCATCGCCAACCAAAGATATCTTTTCGTTTCTTACTCTTATGCATTAATATATTTCTGTGAAGTAATGTGGTGTGCAGTTATTCGTTTGCATCATACTAGACGAGCGACGTGACCAGTGCTTGCTGCCGTAGCTACTGAACACACCATGCTATACTTCACTTTGTATTAACGTTGGTAGAATTACCGACAATGTTAGATAAAAGTTGCACTTGTGTCCTCTTACCTAATATACTTTACTTTATCCTCACCGCTTCCTTGAGATCTCCCACTCGTAATGAACCCACACTGTGATGCTCAACAACACTGCAGTGTTCAACCAATACTGCAGTGTTCAACCAATACTGCAGTGTTCAACCAATACTGCAGTGTTCAACCAATACTGCAGTGTTCAACCAATACTGCAGTGTTCAACCAATACTGCAGTGTTCAACGAACTAATGTTAACACAACTGTGGTTTCGATTCAAACTGCAGTTTCAACCAATACTGCAGTGTTCAATCCATACTGCAGTGAACTCTCAGTGTTGCAAATTTCGATTTCAAACACTAATGTTAAGCACACACTGTGGTCTTCGATTCAAACTGCAGTCTTCAACCCATACTTGCAATGTGATCAATCCATACTGCAGTACTCGAACTCTCAATGCAAAGTTCAGACTTCAACTTCCCACAATAATCCAGTAATGTACATTTTGTGTCCCCTCAAAAAGAATTAATTTTGTATATATGTTAAGTGCCCTCAAGAAAACTATAAGAAATATATAATAATATTACGTTATATGTTATACTTTATGTATCCGAAGCTAAAGACTTATGCCAGCCGTGGTTTAGCCACTAAGCGGGTCATCACATGGCTAAGACCCGGGGTAGGAGACATATTTATCCCTGACGAAGTCAATACCACCACCGCTGAGAACCTAAAACACGAAACGTCTAGAGCAACAGGGACCCTGAGAGGACCTGACCCAGCTCACCATCCACCTCCCAGACGTCTAGAGCAACAGGGACCCTGAGAAGACCTAATCCAGCTCACCATCCACCTCCCATCCCTCCCTCTACCTGTCCCGACCACTGGCTTTTGTCTCATCTGGCCCAACAAAGGCTCTGAATATGAATTTAAACAAAAGATTACATGTGTGGTGGGGGAGTGCAGTAATGATGTATGGAGAGACAGAGATAACTAAACCCACTTGGGATATTGCAGGCAAGGTGGGGAGGGATTATTATTACATATTATTATTATTGTTTGTTAATATTATTGGTGGCGATGGTGGTCGTATTATTAGTATTAACTGTTGCTGTTGTATTTTTACTGGTGGTGTTGGGGGTGGTGGTGGTGTGGGTGGTGGTGTTTGGGGTGGTGGTTGTGGCTGCTGATTGCAGACTGACAGCATAGGTCAGTCTACGATCATAGCCATAAAAATATTTGCAACACAATTAAAAACAAGATGAAATTAACAATGAAAGTAACGAACATAAACACTCGACAAATAAGGGGAAAATTTTTAAAATGGCTGTCGAAAAAGGGCGCAGAGAAAAGGGTGATAAGATTATTGAAATATGGATCAGCTAGTGGAGGAAGGAGGGGATTCGGGGGGGGAGGGGGGGCTGAAGACAAGAATGTAAATGAACTTTGTCACTGGGAAGCGCTAAACACGTAGGGTGGTCATGCAGGGCCTGCATAATGGGACTTAATGAGACTTGATTCAAAGAGTAGCTCTGACCCCTTGGATTAAGAGAGTCGTGGGGCCAAAGAGGATCTGGCAGGAGTGTGAAGGTCAGCATTTTTGGCATTATTATATTTAGCGAAAAGCACTAAACCCGCAGGAGTCAAGCAGCGCCTGTGGAATGGGAGGTAATCAGGTTCGATCCAAGAAAGGGAAGGACTAGTCCAATTCCTTGAATCAAATGCCTCTCACCGGCAGAGGAACCTCAAGGGAGTATGTCTTGGAGAGCGACGGTCGTGGGTGAAATAAGTTTCCAGAGTTTTCCTCTTGCAACTCTGACTTAGTCCAGGCTAGCCAGGTGACCTGATCAACCAGGCTGTTGCTCTCTTCGACCCGCAAGTCTCGATAGCAATCCTAACGTATCTGAGCCTGACGCATCCTGCATAGTCTACTCTCTCTCCCATATCTTTCACTCTAATACGTTATGGCACTGTGTAGATCGTGTGTATTTGATGTACATATTATCATCTATCTAATCAGTGTTTTGAGACTTTCCAGCAATGTAGAGGTTTCACTGATTATATACGAGCAGAAGATAGTCTCTGTATATCACTGCTACTATATACAGACACGTATATTAATATGACACAAAATGCAGTTTATGGTATTTTGTTGAGAAGTTTCGTCCACCAGGAACTTTATTAATTCTAGCAAGAGAGTTGATAAAAGTCCCTGGTGTTCGAAATGTCCTCTCTCTAAAATGCCAAAAACCGCATACTGTCTTATTAACCTATATTAAAAGGCCTCTGTACATTCTCTAGCTCGGATATCTCTCCTGACTTGAAAAGAGCTGTAAACCTAGAACAATATTCTAGGTGATAGAGCACAAGTGTTTTGAAACTATCATTATCATTCTGATTACAGTTGTCTTGAAAATCTACTGCTCCAACCTGTTATTTTCCTTCCCTCAAACTCGCTTACTGTGTTGTATTCTCCAAACTAAGAGTTGAATTATATTATTCATAAGCTTTAACCTCTTCCCTCCGTTTTATGAATATGAGCGAGTGCATTGAACATCTTGTGTTCGGTGTGAGTTCTTCGTTATTTTCTTGTATTATTTACCACGATAACGTTCATGCTTTTCACTTAAATCTTCCGTAAAATATGATACGACACTATGGCTAGTGTTTTTTACTTCTAATACGAGGAGCTAAAGTGTCACAACAGTGTATTGCGACTTTACAAAATCCGTATAAACGTCTGCATTTCTATTTTCCGTCAATGCCCGTCGGGTTTTGCCGAAGTGGATTATAGGTTGCAACAGTCAACACGTTTCGTCTCCCATGTTGACCTGGTTTCTTGAGTTTACCCCTTCGCATAAAACAGGTAAATTGTTAATACGAACACAGGTAATAATGGCCTGTTGTCCATCCTCACTAGCACACCACCTCATCATCACCACCACCACACCATTACTACCTTCACTACCTCACCATTACCATCACCACACCATTACCACCAAACCTCCCCACCCTCACTAAGCCATCACCACCATCTTGCTGTCACTATCACCAACATCCTCTTCACCATCGTCACTAACGCCTTACCATCCTCCTCTCACCCCCTCCCCTTTAACCCCTAGTCCCCTCACCTACCTCGTTCCCCCTCTCCTTTGTTCCTTGTCCCCTCCTCTCGTTCCCAGCCCCCTTCCCCCCGCTCGTTCCCCTCCCCCCCGTCCCCACCATAAAACAGCCACTAAAACTCGCGTCACGAGCTACCGCCATTTGCTCCCACTTAACAACCATTAACAATTGTCATCTGCGACAAAGCCGACCCTGAGATGTGACATTTTCCCCGCCACAGCCACCCACACCTAATATTTTACCGCACACCACGAGTAACCGCTAACTGTCCAGCTCCCGGATACCAGCTCCTAGACACTGCTGTTGGATGCTAGCTCCTGGACACTGCTGTTGAATGCTAGCTCATGGGTGAAAGTAACGTACACTAGCTCCTGGACAAATGCTTCTGGATACAACTACTGGGCAATATGGAAGAAATCACAATAAAACACGTGATTGCAAGTATGAAAAAAATACCAGTGAAGATAGGGAATAAAACCTGAGCGCTTTCGTGTGCTTACACATATCTTCAAAGAAAGGTGTGTGTAAGCACATGAAAGCGTTCAGGTTTTATTTCCTAATTTCACTGTGGTATTTCTTTTCACTGGACAATATCTCTGGGACACAACTGTTTGACACCAATTCTTGGACAGTGAATGTAATACGTAAGATGAGCAAAGAATTAGTAAGGAATGGGTAGAAAAACTGGTACTAGGATAACGGAAAACGCTGAAATAAGAAGGTATAAAGTTACTGAATACTGTGCTACGCCCCTCCCACCGCACAAGACAAGACATATCCTAAAATGCATTGCAATCCACGGGAATGAGCGTTATCTACCAATATAAAAAGAATGGACGGCGACTCGAACCGTGGTCCAC
This sequence comes from Cherax destructor, assembly GCA_009830355.1. Lineage (NCBI taxonomy): Eukaryota > Metazoa > Arthropoda > Malacostraca > Decapoda > Parastacidae > Cherax > Cherax destructor. The sequence goes on along the minus strand of WNWK01000166.1, from coordinate 108,168 downwards.
GAGTGTGACAGGTCCAGCGCTATACCATTCAGCCAGAAAATTAAACAATAGGATAGACCCCAGTTCGAGCCCCCATCCATTCTTCTGTTTACTGAGTGTCGTCTAGTACGAGTTAGTCTATATGCAAACTTTTATATGAAAGCCAGCAATGGATTCGAACCCAGAACTTCCACTCTGCCTGGGCTGAAAGTGAAATTCTGACACTTTAACCCTCTTACCCATTAAATACCTATGCACTTGGTTATTAAAGTATGGCGAAATAAAAAAAAATATTAGTAACAATTAATAAAGTAAAAATAAGAACATAAAGAAGGAGCACTGCAGTAGGCCTACTGATCCATGCTAGGCAAATGGGGGATACACTTCTGTTTTTTATTCAAATATCATTATTTTGTCCAGCTACAATAAGTAGCAGTGTCAGTGCGAGTACTGCAGAATTTCAAGTAGAAAACATAGGCATGGACAAGTTGTTCATGAAGAATGAGAACGGCTTAACTTGTTCCACTAGAAAAAGTTGGCACAGACAGGTTGTTCCAGTAGCAAACCTACCGTAGGCATCAACAATGAGATCCGCTTATATTTCAATTCTCCACTGAATCCAGTTCAATCCCAGACCACCCATACTTCCACTCCTCTTCTTCCCCCCCCCCCACTTATTTCGCTTCACCTTAGTACCCCAGGGAGGCCACACATATCATCTGTCTTGCTTAATGAGGGGCGCCTGAGTTTGCAGAAATCCACGAGTCTCCCCTGAAACCATTACCACTGTGATGAGCTTACTTGCGGGTGAGCAACTGTGTGTCAACTCTCAGAGAGGGGTGAGCAAGTGTGTCAATTCTCAGAGAGGGGTGAGCAAGTGTGTCAATTCTCAGAGAGGGGTGAGCAACTGTGTGTCACCTCTCAGAGAGGGGTGAGCAACTGTGTGTCAACTCTGAGAGGGGTGAGCAAGTGTCACTTCTCAGAGAGGGGTGAGCAAGTTTGTCAATTCTCAGAGAGGGGTGAGCAAGTGTGTCAACTATCAGATAGGAGCAACACCCATACCCACCAACCTCACCCAACACCATCAACCCTCAATCCTCACCCTCTCCTACTACCCACAGCCCACCACCCTCACCCAACACTCCTGGCCCTCAAACCACAAGCCACCAACCAACCACATCCCCCTCCTCCCCACTCACAAAGACAAAACCGTCACTATTTTCTGATGTGGACAAATAAATTATATACAGAACAGAAAGAGATAAAGAGGAAGTATTACAAGATGTGAGAAATATCACGTTTACATGAATTCAACAATGAAGTTCACAACTTTACATGACTTTAGTAAGTTTATTCAGGTACCGGTACACACAAATACAGTTACACACATTATCATACAGTGTGTGGAGAAATTTCTCCAGGAGGGGGGTATCGGCCCCTTTCAGCCCTTTTCAACTAAGGGGCCCAGCCCTCTCAGAAAGAGGCAGTGAGGTCTTGTTTGTTACCACATCAAGTAATTGGACACAGATGTACCAGTGCTAGACACGCCACTTCCTTGTAAGATACATCACGGCTGACCACTGTTGTAATTTGGATGGGTTAATAAGAGATGATCGATCTCTTACAGCAGTACAAAAATTAAGAAAATCCTACACCCATTTTAATACCATGTTAAAGATAGCATACACAGTCGTCTAATCCCAGACAGCAAGAAATCAAACATTCTGCATTGCTTCCTGTAGAAGTTTGGCAAGCAAGAGAAACATGCTTGATCGACACTTCTTTTGTATGTTGAGATGACGCCCAGGGCACACTGGGCGAGCGAGGGGCGGCAGGAATTAGATTGCTTTTAATACTGCCAGAGGGATTATTAACGCCGGGATAACAAATAAAGAACTCTGTTCCGCGCGTTTATGTGCATAAAAGACAATCCACATTAGCGGTATATTACAGAGAAGTGTGTGCAGCTTTCTGTATTGATATTACTGTGAATAGACAATGATTGAAGGACAATTATGGATATCTGTTGAGAAGGTGCATACATACAACATCTAAGCTCACATTACAAAGAGTGAGGTAGGTTTGATCTTACTTGTCATGCAGGGGACTGTGCAGTTCTTGTGTCACAGGGGGTTCAAATCTTTCTATAGTCGGAAGTTAGGTGTGGGCTTTTTACCCCAACCCAGTGAGTATTAGCATTGTTCATTATTCAGTTACTGAATGTATATTGCTATACGCTCCTCAGGGGCAATTATTCACATACTCACTTTATACGTACTTACTTGTCCCTAACAGCTACGTGGCAGTAGAACACACTGGGTCACGTCGGGGGATCTTTCTGGCCGAAGCTGCAGAAAGTTGACCCAGTAACAAAGATAAGTACAGTGTTTCATGTGTTCCTGTACAAATTGTTGGTGTTCTACCAATGTAATTTTACCACACATAGCAGCATATGTGTAGATTATCTAGGATAACCCAAAAATGTCAAAGTAGTAACTTATTTCCATTGGGGTCCTTGTAATATCTTACTACAGTGGACCCCTGAGTAACGAGCATAATTCATTCCAGAAGCCTGCTCAAGTGCCATTACTGAACGAATTTACTCCCTTAAGGAATAATGTCAAGTACATACAGCCAGGGGGTTGTTGGTAATCCCCCTGATGTATGCTGGGAGGCAGTTGAACAATCTTGGGCCCCTGACACTTATTGTGTTGTCTCTCAACGTGCTAGTGGCACCCCTGCTTTTCATTGGGGGTATGTTACATCGCCTGCCGAGTCTTTTGCTTTCGTAGGGAGTGACTCTCATGTGCAAGTTTGGTACTAATCCCTCGAGAATTTTCCACGTGTATATAATAATGTATCTCTCCTGCCTACGTTCTAGGGAGTACAGGTTTAGGAACTTCAAGCGTTCCCAGTAATTGAGGTGGTTTATCACAGTTATGTGTGCCGTGAAGGTTCTCTGTAAAATTTTCTAGGTCAGCAATTTCACCTGCCTTGAAAGGTGCAATTAGTGTGCAGCAATATTCCCGCCTAGATAGAACAAGCGACCTGAAAAGTGTAGAGTAGAAGGTAGAGTAACTTTAGTCTGGCATTTGCTTTCTTTACTACACTGTTCCCTATCAATTCTCCTGACATGGTTGGGTCAAAGGGAATCCCCAGATATTTCACTGAAGATATTGAGGAGATGGGTTCCCCATTACACTGAACATTAAAATTATTTACCCCTTTTCAGTTTATTTTTCGTGCCAAAGAGTATGGCTTCTGTTTTCCCGAGGTATAATGATAATTTTGTTGTCTACTAACCATTTGCTGCAGGACTCTAGTTCTAGTGATAGTACATTAGCTATATCTTGTGGGTCTTTACCTGACACTAAAAGAGCACTGTCATCTGCATACAACAGAAGCTTACACTTGACACTGATGGGCATGTCATTCACATAACATAGGAACAGTAAGGGACCCATCTATGGGTTTATGACAATAAAGATAATATGCTTACACAACTGCAACAACAAAAATCACATGCAATGACAATGGTGACCTGGACAATATATTCCACAAGCCAGGGATCAAAATATTTGAACTGACTACCAAACTGAGGGCCTAAACACCACTATGATTTTCAAACAGCCTGGCTGATGTCTAGACTGTCAGGAATTTTGGGATTCCCAGCCAAATGCAATTTTATGATCAATTTATAAAAATAAATCACTTTATTTCTAATACAGTGGTACCTCGACTTACGATGGTCCCCAAACTCACCCTTGTATGTAAGTTTATTTTTTTAAATGCTTTTGTAAGTGTAATTTTGGGGGTCTAAAAGGACTAGTCTATTTTACAACATTTCTTGAGGAGATAAATTCGTTTGGTAATGACACTTGAACAGCATTCTGGAATGAAAAAATATCGTAAGTCGAGGTACCACTGTACATTTTTTGAGTCCAAAATTAACTGTGTATGTACTAGTGCATATTGCATTAACTATAAATTATGGTATAGCTGTTATATTCATGAGGAAGCACTAAAGCAATAAGGGTCAAACAATGCCTGCAGTAGTTATAGTAATATTTAAACTATAACCATGAAATAAATTGTATTGTGTTGTTAAAATACAAAGCTTTTTTTTTTTTAACACATCGGCCGTCTCCCACCGAGGCTAGGTGACCCAAAAAAGAAATAAACACTTTCACCATCATCCACACATAATCACTGTCTTTCCAGAGGTACTCAGATAGAACAGTTTAGATGTCACTCCAAACAGCCAATATCCCATAACCCTCCCTTTTTTTTTTAACACATCGGCCGTCTCCCACCGAGGCTAGGTGACCCAAAAAAGAAATAAACACTTTCACCATCATCCACACATAATCACTGTCTTTCCAGAGGTACTCAGATAGAACGGTTTAGATGTCACTCCAAACAGCCAATATCCCAAACCCCTCCTTTAACCCATTAACTGTCCAAATGTATATACATATACATTTTTACCGCTAGCGCTCCGACCTTGAATTTCCCCATAAGAAAGCATGTAAAAAAAATGTATATATACGTTCGGAGCGCTAGCGGTAAAAACGTATATACAGTGGTACCTCGAGTTACGATATTTTTTCGTTCGAGAATGCTGTTCAAGTGCCATTACCAAACAAATTTATCCCCATAAGGAATAATGTAAAATAGACTAGTCCTTTTACACCCCCAAAAATATACTTACAAAAGCATTTAAAAAAATAAACTTACATAAAAGGGCGATTTTGGGGACCATCGTAACTCGAGGTACCACTGTATATGTTTGGACAGTTAATTAATGGGTTAAAGTGCATGCATTGTACTTCCCACCTCCCAGTCTCAAATCCTGCTAACCAGTTTCCCTGAATCCCTTCACAAAATATTACCAACAACTCATCAGGTCCCAAAAACCATCTGCCTCCACTCACTCCTATCTAACATGCTCACACATATTGTATTATAATAATTAACATTTTTTTTTTTAATACATACCTGAGGATACCCTTTTGATGTCTCCCGGCTGTGTGGAAACTGGAGTGTCTAGTGGACGCTGGCTGCAAACCCAATTGCAAGAAACCTGCAATCAATCAGACTGGGTAAAATTAAGAAGAAGGGAACAGACTCAAAGGATTGAATCAAGGATGAACCACTATGGTAAAGGTATTTACATAAAGACCACAGCAAGTGAAAAACATTTAATAAGACAAGGAGGATGCAAAGGCTTATAATCTCCACACCCGCCTCTTGACAAGGCAAGTGTAGGGGTGCAAGTTTCCAACACCTGCCTCCTGACAAGGTGGGTGCAGGGAAAAAGACCTCAAAAGTAGAAAAAAAATTCAGTGCTTTTAAATTTGTAACTTATGAGAAACAAAGTTTACCTTGGCAATGATGGATTATTCAGTTAAGTGTTGTATAAGGTTAATGCTTAGTAGACTGTACTTTTAATTCTTACCATTATAGTATGTTTCTTCAATTTTACACATACAGTGGACCCCAAGTTTTGGCCATAATTCATTCCAGAAGGCTGTACAAGTGCCATTACCAAACAAATTTGTTCCCATAAGGAATAATGTAAAGTAGGTTAGTCCGTTTCAGACCCCCAAAAATACACTTACAAAAGCACTTACAATATTACACTTACATAATTGTTCGAGTTTTGAGGTGGTCGAAACTCGGGGGGTCCACTGTACTTGGATCTCTATCCATCCCTCATCCCTCAAAAAAAATTCCTTAACAGTGACAAAGTGCCTTCAAGCACTTTCCTAGTTTAGACACCCCAAATGGTGAGAAAAACACTTACTCTGACTAATTCCTTGAAAGTTGCAGGACTGGAGATGAAGTGGACAGAATCTGTCATGGCTACTGCAAACACTCGCTTTATAAATTCTTCCTTTCTGCGCATAAACTGAAAGAGCACATAGGAAAATTGATTTAACCCAACCAATTTATTATTTTAGCATTAAATGATTAGGAATTAATTACACCTTTTACATGCCAAATGATGATAGAGAAGAGAAAATTAGGGGTCAGAATGGTAAGTAGAAGACTGGAGGCAGTAAATTATTCAGATACTGGGCAGTGGATGATAAAGTATAAGAAGATGAACCTATGAAAGATGAAGTCAGTCACACAGTCATACAATAGATAAAGAAAAAAAAGAAGTTTGTCAGTGCCATATACATTTGTTATCTGTTAATGGATGCAAAAATGACAATGCATACCTTGCTGATTATTGCCTATGCAAGAAGTGCCCTGTTATATTTTTGGTAATGTAACTGGGCTGCCTTGTACTATTTAGTACGTAATTGTTTTCAGCTCAACAAAAGTAAGATGAAGTCCCTCCTGGCTAACCATTTAATGTAGATAATATCCACTAAACAAGCTCTGTGTTACATCAACTAGAAACTAGCACCCAATGCAAAGAGAAAGAAGAACTAATGACATAAGCAAAAATGAATGACGATTGGAGTGCTGGGCTTTGCCAGGCTCCCAGCTGATGTTGGTCATAACTAGATATGTGATGAATGGAGCACCTATAATAATGGTATGATGGGATACAGACCATGCTGGGCCTGTGAGGTAAGTTTTACTGTGAATGAGACACAACATACTCAAAGGATGGGCCCCTGGGGCCCACAAAAATAATGTTATAAAGGGATACAAAAGAACAGATAAGGAAGATTTCTTCATGCCTTTAATGGGCAAAACAAATAGTCATAGTTATAAACTAAGAAAGAGAAGGTGGTAAAAGTATACTAAAAAGAGCTTCACAGTGGTGAAACCATGGAATGGGTTACGAGAGACAGCAAATGCTACAACCACTGGAAATTTAAACAAAATTATATGAGTGAATAAATACTAAAGAGAAATACAAGATGAGTTCGGCTCCTGTAGTTATAACTAGGCAAATACTTCATGCATTCACTCTCACACATCTATATTGTGAATTTGGCACTTCAATTCCTCCCTCCCTGTTTTTATTTTTTCTTCCATCCAACCCTCCTTCTCTGTCTCTTTCTTTCTTTCTTTCTTTCCCTCTGTGTCTTCTTCCCTTCCACCCTCCCTCCTCCTGTCTCTTCCTTCTTCCATCTCTTTGGTGGCCCCTAACTAACTCAGCAACTACAACACAGTGAACTTGTGTCATAAAAGACTAAACCAGCAATAATGCCTGATGACTTACCAATGCAGTAGTGACACATCCCCCATAACTGTGTACAACAAAGGCAATATGCTTGGACTTGCACTTTTTAATATAGTTGTCCCACACATACAAAGCATGATTTTCTGGATTCACACTGCCCTGAAAAGGAAAATAAGTATAATTAAGATTGTAAAAAGAAATAATGTAAACAAATACAGTGGTACCTCAGCATACGAGCAGCTCCCAACTTGAACAATTATGAAAGTGAATTTTTTGTAAGTGATTTTGTAAGTGTATTTTTGGGGGTCTGAAACAGATTAATCTAATTTACATTACGTATTTCTGATGGGAACAAATTTGTTCGGTATCGGCACTTGAACAGCCTTCTGGAATGAATTAAGCTCGTAACCTGAGGTACCACTGTATACTGCAAAAATTGGTTTCACAAATTTTACATGCTGTTGGTATGTGAGCACAGTAACATTTATTAAGAAATTCAGGAAAAACCAGTTAGCTGGACTTAAGAGTCCTGGAAGTGAGAAATAGAGTGCTTGCATTCTGAAGGAGGGGTGGGGATGTTACAGTTAACCAGTTGGATGCATACTGGACATGTGACCTAATTTGTGTACTCTAGAATATCGCCAAAAATCGAACATTTCTACTACTTTGGGCTCAATTTCAAGCTACTTTCAGTTCTGAAACTAATCAGAATCATCTCTATTTCTGTAATACAGTGGACCCCCGAGTTTCGTAAAAACTTCACTCCTGAAGTCTGCTCAAGTGCCATTACCGAACGAATTTACTCCCTTAAGGAAAAATTTCACGTAGGTTAGTCTATTTCAGACCCCCAAAAATACACTTCCACAAGAACTTACAAAATTATACTTACATAATTGCACGATTTCCGGGGTATTCGTTAACCGAGGGTCCACTGTATATCTTCCATTCTATCAAATGAGACCAAAAAACCAAGAATATGACCATAAAAACCATATGAAGATACACCGCAAAATCAATGTTTTAAACCAAAAACACGGTTGCAGTTTTTTCTCATTATGTACTGCGTGCTGCAGGAATTTTTTTTATATGGTGCACACTTACTGCACAGAGCTCTGCTCTATGCCATAGTTCTATGGCACCTACCCTGAAAGGGTTAAAGAAGACACTATAACAAATATTTGCCAGTTTACTGAGAATGGTTTTCTTACCCTGATTCTGTCCCTTTTCTTTTTTGTGTTGACCCGATAATTGTCGTTTGTGTTCATTACCACAACACCATAACCTTCTTCTTGAGCTTTCTTGATAAATGGAATCTGTGTTCCTGAGTCTAGTGAGTCATTTATAACCAATCTGGAAAAAAAAGAGCCTCATCAAAACTCACATAAGTATTACTAACCATTCATGTTATATTTAAAGAAAATTCTAAGTCTTCAGTTATACAGCACAATGTTCAAAAATTATTCTAGCTGTTCTTGAAAAAAAAAAAATGCTTGCAAGAATTTTTTTGTATGAAATGGATGAATGTTTTTAGGGGTTTAGACTGTGTAGGTGCAAATTTTATTGGACTTCAAAGAATCCAACAAAATTCACACTCACAGCCTAAACCCCAAAAAAACATTTCGTTTCATCTCTTTCACATAATGTATCAGCCATTAAAGACTAATGCCATTCAGGATTGCTTTAAACAGGACAAAGTGCTAAACCTATAGGGAAAGCATTCAGATTCAATCTAAGGAAGAGGAGGATAAGTCCAGTTCCCTAGATCAACAGCCCCTCACCAGCACCAAGGCACCCCACCCCATTTGAGGATTACTAGTTTTCCTTTTTTTAACAAACCGGCTGTATCTCACTGAGGCAGCGTGACCTAAAAAGAAAAACAAAAGTTTTTCTTGTTAAATTTAGTAATTTATACAGGCGAAGGGTTTACTAGCTGCTTGCTCCTGGATTATTACAGTTATTTAATGTAAAATAATAGTACTAAACTATCTCAAGATTAAAAGTGGCAAAAATGGTACCTACACACTCCAGTACAAATACCAAAATTCTATGGAGGATGTACAAGTGTTGCCATTTTGAAACCGATCAGAAGAAGCTTTCTAAATTTGTAGCATGTAAACCAATTCTAGAAATGGTCTATACAGTGGTACCCCGAGTTTTGAACAGCTCCCAACTCGAACAATTATGCAAGTGTATTGTTGTAAGTGCTTTTGTAAGTGTAACCCCTGTGGTTTAGCGCTTCTATTTGATTATAATAATAATAATAATAATAATTTTGTAAGTGTATTTTTGGGGGTCTGAAATAGACTAATCTAATTTACATTATTCCTTATGGGAACAAATTTGTTCAGTATCAGCACTCGAACAGCCTTCTGGAACGAATTATGGCCAAAACTCAGGGTACCACTGTAGTACAGTGGTACCTCGAGTTACGATATTTTTTCGTTCGAGAATGCTGTTCAAGTGCCATTACCAAACGAATTTATCCCCATAAGGAATAATGTAAAATAGACTAGTCCTTTTACACCCCCAAAAATATACTTACAAAAGCATTTAAAAAAATAAACTTACATAAAAGGGCGATTTTGGGGACCATCGTAACTCGAGGTACCACTGTAGTATATATAAAATCTGGCAGAAGGCACTTACCAATAACTTCCACAAACCTTCCTCTGATTTTAACCCTTTGACTGTTTCAGTCGTATATATGCAGTGGAACCCCGGTTAACGAAAAAAATTCATTGCAGAAGCCTGCTCAAGTGCCATTACCGAACGAATTTACTTCCTTAAGAAAAAATGTCATTTAGGTTAGTCTATTTCAGACCCCCAAAAATACACTTCCACAAGCACTTACAATATTATACTTACATAATTACACGATTTCCGGGGTGTTCGTTAACCGGGGTTCCACTGTACGTCTTACAAGCCACTGTTTCGGACGTATCTATACGCCAAAATTCTAGCGACCTCAAATCAAGTGGGAGAAAGCTGGTAGGCCCACATGTGAGAGAATGGGTCTGTGTGGTCAGTGTGCGCAGTATAAAAAAAATTGGGCAGCCAGTGGTGCATTGTGGGAAAGCCATTTCAGTAGTCCATGTTCAGCATGCCTACCGGTAAGAAATACCTGACTCCCCGGTGAATCTGGGACTCTTCTCTTCCCCAGTGACAGCTCTAACACAGATGGAAGTGTCTCTGAAGATGAATTTCATGGTTTTGAGGAGTTTGTGACCGAAAGCAATACCCAGGATACCAGAAGGAAGGAAGAAAGAAAGTAAGGAAGGAAAGAAGAGATGAGAGGAAGGAAGGAAGGAAGGAAAGAAGTAAGAAAGGAAGAAAAGAAGGCAGGAAGGAAGAGATGAGAGGAAGGAAGGAAGAGATGAGAGGAAGGAAGGAAGGAAGAGATGAAAGGAAGGAAGAGATGAGAGGAAGGAAGGAAGGAAGAGATGAGAGGAAGGAAGGAAGGAAGAGATGAGAGGAAGGAAATAAGTAAGTAAGAAAGGAAGGAAGGAATGAAGGAGCTGCCTTACCCTGACTCAGCAAATTTAGATCCCCCACACACACACACACACACACACACACCTGGAGAAGAAGGGGTCAGAGGAGACATGATAACGACATACAAAATACTGCGGGGAATTGACAAGGTAGATAGTGACAGGTTGTTTCAGAGAGGGAACACAGAAACAAGGGGACACAACTGGAAGCTGAAGACTCAGATGAGTCAAAGGGATGTCAGGAAACATTTCTTCAGCCACAGAGTAGTCAGGAAGTGGAATGGACTAGAGAAAGATATAGTGGAGGCAGGAACCATACATAGTTTTAAGACAAGGTATGATAAAGCTCATGGAGCAGGGAGAGCAGAGACCCAGTAGCAGACAGCGAAGAGGCGGGGCCAGGAGCTGAGACTCGACCCCTTCAACCACAATTAGGTGAGTACACACACACACACACACACACACACACAGATGATGATGTGAAGTTGATGAGAAGAATTCAATCGGACGAGGACCAGGCAGAACTACAAAGGGATTTGGACAGCCTGCAAGCCTGGTCCAGCAACTGGCTCCTGGAGTTCAACCCCACCAAGTGCAAAGTCATGAAGATTGGGGAAGGGCAAAGAAGACCGCAGACGGAGTACAGCCTAGGGGCCAGAGACTGCAAACCTCAATCAAGGAAAAGATCTTGGGTGAGTATAACACCAGGCACATCTCCTGAGGCGCACATCAACCAAATAACTGCTGCAGCATATGGGCGCCTAGCAAACCTAAGAACAGCATTCCGACATCTTAATAAAGAATCGTTCAGGACCCTGTACACTGTGTACGTTAGGCCCATATTGGAGTATGCAGCACCAGTTTGGAACCCACACCTAGCCAAGCATGTGAAGAAGCTCGAGAAAGTGCAAAGGTTTGCAACAAGACTAGTCCCGGAGCTAAGGGGTATGTCCTACGAGGAGGTTAAGGGAAATCGACCTGACGACACTGGAGGACAGGAGAGATAGGGGAGACATGATAACAACATATAAGATACTGAGAGGAATTGACAAAGTGGACAGAGACAGAATGTTCCAGAGATGGGACACAACAACAAGGGACACAGATGGAAGTTGAAGACTCAGATGAATCACAGAGATGTTAGGAAGTATTTCTTCAGTCACAGAGTTGTCGGAAGTGGAATAGTTTAGAGCGATGTAGTGGAGGCAGGCTCTATACATAGCTTTAAGCAGAGGTATGATAAAGCTCATGGCGCAGGGAGAGTGACCCAGTAGCGGCCAGTGAAGAGGGGCCAGGAGCTTTGACTCGACCCTGCAACCACAACTAGGTGAGTACAACTAGGTGAGTACACACACACACACACACACACACACACACACACACACACACACACACACACACACACACACACAGAGTGGCCTAGTGGGTAAAGCTCTTGCTTCACGCACAGAGGGGCCGGGTTCAATTCCCGGTGGGGCAGAAACATTTCGAAGTGTTTCCTTACATACACATACACACACATATATACAACAGGCCTAGTGTCTAATTGACATGTGCCTAGGACAAAATGGTAACTAACACACACACACACACACACACACTCACAAGAGATTAATGCAAAAGCTAGAGGATCAGGCACACGTAACAGGAAAAGCACTGCAATGGATCAGAGAATATCTGACAGGAGGCAACAACGAGTCATGGTACGTGACGAGATGTCAGAGTGGGCACCTGTGACGAGTGGAGTTCCACAAGGGTCAGTCCTAGGACCTGTACTGTTTTTGGTATATGTGAATGACATAACGGAAGGGGTAGACTCAGAAGTGTCACTATTTGCAGATGATGTGAAGTTATGAGAAGAATCAAATCAATCGAGGATCAGGCAGGACTACAAAGAGACCTGGTCAGGCTGCAAGCCTGGTCCAGTAAGTGGCTCCTTGAATTTAACCCTGCCAAATGTAAAGTCATGAATATCGGGAAGGGCAAAGAAGACCGCAGACAGAGTATAGTCTAGGTGGCCAAAGACTGCAAACCTCACTCAAAGAAAAGATCTTGGGGTGAGTATAATACCAGCACATCTCCTGAGGCACACACATCAATCAGATAACTGCTGCAACATACGGGCGGCTGGCAAACCTAAGAATAGCGTTCCAATACCTCACTAAGGAATCATTCAAGACTCTGATACCATATACGTCAGGCCCATACTGGAGTATGCAGCACCAGTTTGGAACCCACACCTGGTCAAGCACGTCAAGAAATTAGAGAAAGTGCAAAGGTTTGCAACAAGACTAGTCCCAGAGCTAAGGGATTGTCCTACGAAGAAAGGTTAAGGGAAATCGGCCTGACGACACTAGAGGACAGGAGGGTTAGGGGAGACATGATAACACATATAAAATACTGCGAGGAATAGATAAGGTGGACAGAGACAAGATGTTCCAGAGAGGGGACACAGAAACAAGGGGTCACAATTGGAAGTTGAAGACTCCTATGAGTCAAAGGGATGTTAGGAAGTATTTCTTCAGTCATAGAGTTGTCAGAAGTGGAATAGCTTAGACACATAGTGGAGGCAGGAACCATACATAGTTTTAAGACTAGGTTTGATAAAGCTCGTGGAGCAGGGAGAGAGAGAGAGGACCTAGTAGCAATCAGTGAAGAGGCGGGGCCAGGAGCATGACTCGACCCTGCAACCACAAAAAAAAAAAAAAAAAAAAATAGGTGAGTACACAGCTTCAAGTGCTAAGGGAAGTTAATGGAAAGTGTCCAGTCATTATATATGTGTATATATATTATAGAACAATAGTAATAAAAAATTTTTTGCATTGTTGGTTTGTGTAAACAAGTTCTGTAAACAATATAATGATAATAATGTTTGTACACCTTACTTTGGTCTCACAGGCCACATAAGTTACTTGGAAAAAAATATTGGAAAATACAAGAAACCTTCGAATGGGAGTAAATATAAGTGTACCGGTGAGCGGCATTCACCGCTGTTGCCATATGCGGCTCATTTTCTGCCAACTTTACGCCTCCATATCTCAGTAAGTATTGATCGCAAAAAAAAAAATTAGGATGAAAACAATCAGAAAAATAATCTTAACATTTTGATAAGAAAAAATAATTTTTTTTTTCGAATATTTTGCGACAACAGGAGAGCACTCAGGGTTGGGGCTTGCGACATTCAAAGGGTTAATTCACCAGGATTTGAGTCCTGGAGGTGGGAAGTACAGTGCCTGCACTCTAAAGGAGTGGTGTTGACATGTGCAGTTTTTTAACTGTACAGTGGAACCTCGGTTTTCGTCTTTAATTTGTTCCAGAAAGTCTGACAAAAACCAAATTCGACGAAAACTGAAGCAACATTTCCCATAAGAAATAATGTAAATCCAATTAATCCGTTCCAGACACCCAAAAGTATTAACAAAAAATACATTTTATAGAGAATAACTATAGTATTACATACAGAAAACAATGAGAAATAAATATGAAGCACTAATGAAATGGATAAATCAACATTTAAATCACTTTTACCTTTATTGAAGACTCTTGTTGACGTATGGAAGATGGCGAGGAGGGAAGAGGGAGGAGAGTTCATTGTTTGGAAGGGGAATCCCCTTCCATAAGGACTTCAGGTATCAAGTCTCTATCCGGGGTTACTTCCCTTCTTTGTCTTTTCACTGTACCCCTGTCACACAAAAAATCTGTCCAGAGAGGTCTGTTTCTGATGTCTCTTTAAGATTTGCCTAAAATGGGACAAGGCATTGTCACTGAACATGTTGCAGACACAGCTTGCAACAGCTTTGTTGGGGTGATATTTCTCCACAAAACTTTGCAACTCATTCCACTTTGCACACATAGTCCTTAACCCTTTCAGGGTTTAGAGGCCAAATCTCAAGAGTGACAGCCAGGGTCCAAGAATTTAAAAAAAATTGTTATTTTTTCTTATGAAATGGTAGAGAATCTTTTTTAGAAGGTAAAGCAAAAAGTACAAAATGTGATGGAAAATTGACGATGCGTCAGATATATTTACATATCAGCGATTTTGCCGACTTTGATTTCCATTTTAGGCCAATTACATTATTCCAGTTGACCAAATTCTTAACTATTTCACTAGTATTACTTCTATTTTATCGATTGAGCACAAGAAATCACCCAGTCAACTGTTTCAACTACCCAATAAAGTGATCGGAAATTGGGAATTTGGCCAATTTAACACAAAGTTCAAAATATTCCAATTTCAAAATAGGATCCAGAATAAACAATGCAGGCATTCCTGGCACTAAACTAACATTTCCTCTGTTCATTAGTTACATTTTCAGGCTTTACAAATGAATTCCATTTTTATTTTTTATTCACATAATGAATTTTTATTCACACTAAAAAATAGAAGAATTACTGTTATGCAATGTTGTAATAATTGTATAAATAATATCAGCACATTCGTGAATGTATATTAGACCCACCAGCTGACGCGTATCAGACTTGTGATGACATTTGTTTACTCTTGAACATTTGCAAAAATTTAACATTTCCGCTACTTTGAGCTCAGTTTCAACCAATCAAAATCATCTCTATTTCTGTAATATATCTTCCATTCTATCAAATGAAACCCAAAAATCATGAATACAACTGTAAAAAACATATTAAAAAAACACTGCAAAGTCGCTGTTTTAATCCAAAATTACGGTCGCAGTTTTTTTCTCATGCACTGCGTGCTGCAGGATTTGTTTTATGTGGAGCACACTTACCACATAGATGTGTTCTCTCATATCTCATATCTGAGTGAGCTGAGCTCATGGCATAGATCTACGGTTTGGACCCTGGCTTCAAAGCCGTAGATCTACGGGACAGACCCTGAAAGGGTTAATCACTGAAGTGCGGCACATTCTCCCCTCTCTTACCTTCCTTCCTCGTACTTTGCTACGAGTTCTTCCCTGAATTTTATCGTGTTTCTCGCCTTCTTTATCAAAGGGCTGGCACACGGAAATTTCTTTGGCCCCATGGTGGCTTATTTAGCAGTCCCACTCCATAAACAAGCACAAAAAACAATGGATTATTATGAAATGTTTCGTATGAATGTGCAGGGTAATCTTAACTCGACGAGAAACAAACCCAGACTGACTCACAATGCGTGCGTGCGATGCTTTGTGTGGGCGCGGACAGGAGGACACATTCGGTATGGCGGACGAAAACCGAGGTGATGAACGAAAACTGGGACAATATTTTGATGAAAAAAGTCGTTGAAAACCGAATTCAACGAAAACCAGGGCAAACGAAAACTGAGGTTCCACTGTAGTGTAGGCATGCCTCTGGCAAGACAGACTTGGAGTGAATGATCATGATGATGAAAGTGTTTCTTCTTTTTTCTGGTCACCCTGCCTTGATGGGAAATGGCCAATGTGTTAATAAAAAGAAAGGGATGAAAATCTGAAGCAAATTCACTTCTCTTACAACCCCATCTATATATTTATAGATGGGGTTGTAAGAGAAGTGAATGCTCGGGTGTTGGCAAGAGGTGTGGGGTTAAAAGATAAAGAATCTAACACAAAGTGGGAGTTGTCACAGTTGCATTTTGCTGATGACACTGCTTTTGGGAGATTCTGAAGAGAAGTTGCAGAAGTTGGTAGATGAGTTTGGTAGGGTATGTAAAAGAAGAAAATTAAAAGTGAATATAGGAAAGAGTAAGGTGATGAGGATAACAAAAAAATTAGGTAACGAAATATTGGATATCAGATTGGAGGGAGAGAGTATGGAGGAGGTGAATGTATTCAGATATTAAGGAGTGTATGTGTCAGCAGATGGGTCTATGAAAGATGAGGTGAATCATAGAATTGACGAGAGGAAAAAGGTGAGTGGTGCACTGAGGAGTCTGTGGAGACAAAGAACTTTGTCCATAGAAGCAAAGAGGGAAATGTATGAGAGTATAGTTATACCAACACTCTTATTTGGGTGCGAAACATGGATGGTGAATGTTGCAACAAGGAAAAGGCTGAAGGCAGTGGGATGTCACGTCTGAGGGCAATGTGTGGTGTGAATATAATGCAGAGAATTCGTAGTTTGGAAATTAGGAGGTGTGAGATTACCAAAACTATTATCCAGAGAGCTGAGGAGGGGTTGTTGAGGTGTTTCATGTAGAGAGGAAGGAACAAAATAGAATGGCTTCAAGACTGTATAAATCTGTAGTGGAGGGAAGGTGGGGTAGAGGTCGGCCTAGGAAAGGTTGGAGGGGGTAAAGGAGGTTTTGTGTGTGAGGGGCTTGGACTTCCAGCAAGCCTGCGTGAGCATGTTAGATAGGAGCGAATGGGTTTTAGAACTTGACGTGCTGTTGGAGTGTGAGCAAGGTAATATTTATGAAGGGATTCAGGGAAACAGGAAAGCCGGACTTGAGTCCTGAAGATGGGAAAGACAGAGCCTGCACTCTGAAGGAGGGGTGTTAATGTTGCAGTTTTATAACTGTAGTGTAAGTGCACCTCTGGCACGACAGTGATGGAGTGAATGATGGTAAAAGTTTTTCTCTTTTGGGCCACCCTACCTTGGTGGGAAAGGCCGATGTGTTAATTAAAAATATAAAAAAAATCAGGTAAGGCAATCTGAAGTTATAAACAAATGTCTCAGAGAAAAATAGTAGGAGACAGGAACACTACCAAACAATATGACCAGCTCTAGAATAGTCATACAAAAATATAGCATTTAAGTACAGTGGACCCCCGGATTACGTCATTATTTCGTTCCAGAATGCTGTTCAAGTGCCGTTATCGAACAATTTGTTCCCATAAGTAATAATGTAAATTAGATTAGTCCTTTTAGACCTCCAAAAATACACTTACAAAAGCACTTACAAAAATACACTTACATAATTGTTCGAGTTTGGAGCAGTACGTAATCCAGGGGTCCACTGTACTCACTAAACTCATGAAAATTAAAAATGACGTGAAAATGCATCTTCAATATTGCTCTTTTATTATTTCTATTTTCTTTTATATTCCCTACAGTTCTAGATGAAAAATATTTGATTTTGTGTTTTTAACCCTTAAACGGTCCAAACATATACATATACGTTCGCTTGCCCAGTGCCCCGAATATTTTGAAAAAAAAAAAAAAAAAAAAAATTTATATAGAAATAAAGAGCACATTTTTTAAGTGTTATAGGATAAAACAAATTAGGGTCAGTACTTACTGAGATATGAGGCGGAGAAGTTGGCACTGAATGCTCACCTGACAGCAACAGAGTCCTGCTGCTTGCAGAATTGTTGCCGATATACCTTTTTTTCTCTTTTTTATATTATTTTATATAATTTTTATGTTCTGATAATTACAATTTATAGTAGTTCTTGTGATTTCATAACCAATCTTTGTTCTGACACTAATATTAGGTACTGAAATTGTACCCAAATAATAATAATAATGATAGTGCATACTAATAATAATAATAATAATGCATAATAATAATAAATAATAAATAATAATAATAAGTTCCCTTGAAGCATAATGTAAGATGTGTGTCACAGCCTTATCTTATCTTATCTACACTAATGACTGTGGTGACATTTGATGAGGGGTGAGCGTAGTCTTATCTTTTCTTATCAGTCCACTAATGACAGTGGTGACATTTGATGAGCTTACACTTGCTTCGCTTTATTTGTGTTACACAAACCTGTCTCTGTCTGTCTGTGTGTCTGTCTTTCTGTCTGTCTGTGTGTCTGTCTTTGTCTGTCTGTGTGTCTGTCTTTCTGTCTGTCTGTGTGTCTCCTTCTTTCTGTCTGCTTCTCTCAGAGAGTAGCTCATGAACCAACTGGTATTACACACGATCACAAGCACAGTACGTATAGCACTTTGTCTGGATTTTTTTAGTTATCCTAGGTAACTTACACTATGTATTTACGTATGTGTTCCTGTGAGATAGAGACAGAGACACAGAGATAGATACATACAGACAAACAGACGGAGATAGAGACAGCCAATCGGGTAGCTAGCTGGCCGGCCAGCCTGCTGACATCACTTTCCACTTAAAAGGGGAGTGTTAATATGACATGACATCAGTGAATCCTTGGTGTTTGCAGCACTGTTTGCTCTAGCTGGCACTCAATTTAACTGGTGCTCCCAGATTTTTTTAATACAGCGATCACCGAGTGTTAAGACCCATTCTATGCTGACCAGGCATCTCAGGCCAATCGTGCCAAATTTGGAGGCAGGAAAAATAAAATGTAAATATACGTTTGGGGCAGTAGCGATAATATATAAGTTTGAACCGTTTAAGGGTTAAAGAAAGTCCAATTTCATATTTTTTTTCAGTAAAATTAGCAAATTGGTACCTATACAGCCCAAATTCAATACAAAAAGACTGCCAGTTATCAGACACAAGTCCTTAATGTTTAAAGTCAATTAAAGGAGGCATTCTATAGATATGTACATGGAAACCAATTTAATAAAATTGGTAAATTAAAATCTACACAGCTCCAAGTGGAGGCAGAAGAAAAAATTTTGACACCCACTTAAAGGTACCACTTCAGGGATACCTAATTAGTATGAGGTTAAGTAAGCTAAGCATTTTTTTTTCAATTAATTCTTAAAGAAAAGTGTTTTATCATGGGATCCCTGTGGTTTAGCGCTTCTATTTGATTATAATAATAATAATTTATCATGGGATGTTTTTGATCCTTCGTTTGCTGATGCAGTAATATAGTATATGTTAACATTTGCACTGATTCATCTTGTATGGACCAGAACATTCTACTTGGATTTCACATTCCAGTTCTATTATTGGGTTGTATCCCAGGACAAAAAACTTTCTCTCTCCTTGAGTGTTGGCACAGCAAGTTATGCTGCACTACCTTATTTTACGACATAAATAATTTACAATCTTAATTATATTTGCACTCACAATATGTTTACCATAAGTGCATCTCACAGAAGACTACTGTGGGGAATGTAAACTTTGGCACGCTTGAATTTTTTCATCAATGTGATCACTAAAAATGTAAATGTGTGAAATACTGGGCAGCATAAACTAACCTTCGGGCCCACTGTCCAGCACGAACCACTCCACTACCATGGATCAAAACTAAGATCTTGTCTGGATTTGTTATTGCATCTTCAGACATAAAAATAAATGTGCTTGGTTCACCATCCTTGGCATCATGAGGAACTGGACATCTTTTTAGTTTACAAACTGTCTCGAGAAGTTTGTACACCTCTTCTGTCAGAACCTGAAATTATTTTGTTCATTATCAAAATAAAATTTAAAAAAATCAGAAATGTTAGGCAGCCTCACAAATGCAAGTTCCTTGTTATCACCAAGGCTACTAGATATGGTGGCCATCTGGTGAATACAGTGAATAATAAAATATCGTATAACACTAAGAAAGTCAGATGAACACAAGCCAATAATAAAATACAGCAGGTGAACACAGCTGAACAATAAAATACAACACTGAAAGAAACTCAGTCAGTTATGAAACCAAAAGGGAATTTTTTTTTACAGCAATATGGATGAAAGGACACAAGTGCATCCACTTTGGACATTTTTATCGGATACATTTCAGTCCTGGAATCTTCATCCCTCCCAGGTCCCAGAACTGAAATGCATGAAATATAAATGTCCCAAATGTTCTTTCATCCATATCTGTCAGCTAAATTCTGTTGTTCACAAAAAAGCTGAACATCTTACCTCCCCAAAAAAAACAGAAGTCCATTCAAGGGGAGGGATGGAATGGGCTGGGATACATTTATGCCAGTGAAAGGCAAGTGATCCATGGAATTAGATCTATCATTGGGCTGAACCTGATTGCCTCCCATTTCCCTGGCACTGTATAACTCATACGAGTTCAGCAGGGTAATATTTTGTGAAGGGATTCAGGCAAACTAATTAGCTGGACTTGAGTCCTGGAGGTGGGAAAAACAATACCTGCACTTTAAAGGAGGGGTTTGGGATATCTGCTGTTTGGAGTTACTCTGAACTGTCGCATCTGAGCGCCTCTACAAAGACTGATTATGTGTCAATGAAGGTGAAAGTGTTGAATGATGGTGAAAGTGTTTCTTTTTTTTTTTTGGGTCACCCTGCCTCAGTGGGAGATAACCGACATGTTGAAAAAAAAAACTCACCTCACCAAGAGCTTCGTAGTGTTTCTGATTATAACTCTGGTCTCCCTCTCGAACTACGAATTCAAACTCCTCTCCTGTTTCTATAGTTTTCAACTTTCCATCTGCGTAAAAAAAAAAAAAAAAAGGGGATTGTTACAAATTTTGGTTTAGAAATGCTCCTACACTCAATAAATAACAGGAGTGAAATATTGAAAGATAATGTATTGTGTATGAAAAAGATATTACTTTACTGTATACTATGTATACAGTGGCAGACCTACATTTTTGGGGCCCTGAAGCTTGAACTGTTACGGGGAGGGGGGGGGGGGTCCCGTCGTAACCAGCAACATTTTAATTTTTATTTTAACTATTATTTGTATTGAATTACACTATATTATTATTATTTAAAAAAAAAACCTTCTCATACCATAGACCCAAAATTTTTAAGCAATGTGGACTAAAGTCTCTCTTAGGGGGGGCTCCTTAAAACCCTCGCACATCTTTCATGGGGGGCTGATCGTAGAACTCTCCTTCGCCTACATTCAGCCCTAATTCTATCGAAACTCGATTATGGTAACCAGATATATTCGGCAGCCTCTCCTGCCACTCTTTCCAGCCTTAATCCCATCCATCACCAGGGATTACGCTTATGCCTTGTGCTTTTCGTTCTTCCCCCGGGTTTAGAGCCTCTATGTAGAAGCGAACATTCCATCCTTGTCCGATCGGCGTGATGCACATTGCATTCGCTATTATGTTCGCTCTCATGACCTCCCAATCCTTCCATGTATAGGATTGTCACAGATGTTAGTAGACGCTCGTTATTTGTTCGTGCCCCTGTTTACTTCGTTCCTTTTCTCTTCGTCTGCATTCACTCTTGTCTTCCCTTCAGCTTCCGCCTTTATATGTTCATGTGGCTTCACCCTTTCCTCTACCCCCTTGGGAAGTTCCTGCTGTCCGTGTCTGTTCTATTCTACTGCAGCAAGCCCAACTGCCTACGGCGGCTTCTCGCTCTTTCTTTCTAGACCATTTCCGTTCTCATTCCCATGCCATCGCAGTATACACCGATGGTTCAAAGTCATCTGACGGCGTGGATTGCAGCAGTGTTTCCGGACAGCGTCGTGAGGGCATCTGTTACCTCGGCTAGCATATTTACGGCTGAATTGTATGCCATTCTTGTGGCACTTATCCGTTTGCATCTATGCCTGTATCACCATTTGTGGTCGTTTCAGACTCCCTTAGTGCTTTACAGGCTATCCGTAAAATTGATACACCTCACCCCTAGTTCTTCGTATCCACCTTTGGTTACGCCGTATCTTTAGCAAGCATAAAGATCTTGTCTTTTGTTGGGTCCCTGGTCATGTTGACGTACAGGGCAATGAACAGGCAGACACTGCTGCGCGGTCAGCAGTACATGACCTTCCAGTATCATATAGAGGTGTTCCTTTTACGGACTATTTTGCGGTCATTGCTACCCACCTTCGCACCCGTTGGCAACACCGCTGGTCTGACCTGCTGAATAACAAACTTCATTCTATTAAACCGGTTATAGGTTTCTGGCCTTCTTCTTGTCACCAATGTCGAGGTTGGGAGACTACACTCTCCCGTCTTCGCATCGGCCACACTCGTCTTACTCACGGGTATCTCATGGAGAGGCTCCCTGCCCCTCTCTGTGAGCATTGTCAGGTTCCAGTGTCTGTTCGACATATCCTGTTGGACTGCCCACTCTATCAACGAGCACGCAGAATTTACCTCCAACGACGTCTTCGCTCTGCGGCCCTTTCTTTACCTTCCCTTCTTGCAGATGGCCCTCCTTTAATCCTGACTCTCTCATTGACTTTTGACAGAAACTGACTTACTACACAAACTCTGAAGATTATACCTCTAGCACCTCCCTCAGTCCCTTCTACCTCGATCTCTTGCTACCCTCCTCCCCTGCACTATCCACCGTCATCTTGCACTCCATACCCTACTAATCGTCCATCTCCCTCTTACAACCCACTCTCCCTGCATCCTACAATAACCTGCAGCGCTGTATAACCCCTGTGGTTTAGCGCTTCTATTTGATTATAATAATAATTGGGGGGGCCCCTCCGAGATTAGGGACCTTGACACTTAAGCTTCATTAGTTTCATAGTAGATCTGCCCCTGTATGTATGTAAAGATATTACTGTACTGTATCTGTAAAGACAAATATTATTGTACTGTTAATGTATGGAAAAGAAGGACATTGTTTTGTATTTTATACTTTCATTAATTACATTACATATCTTACTATATGCTCATAATGAGTATTAGTGTATACTGTATTCACAAAAAAGTACTAAACCCAAGTGGGTCATACAGCAACAGGAATACTTCCCATAATATATTGGCCAAGAGCTATGATCCCTTTTCATAACTTTTGGCAGAAAAAATACTGCCAAAATATTCATTCAATTGTCTTGCTTTCATCTACGTGTCATTATTAGACCACAAAATATTATCATTAAGCATCAGTATGCTGTATATATGGAAAGAACTGGTGCAAAATAATAGCAATCAGAAGAAGAAACTATTTGTGAATTGTTCCAGCCATGTAAAACTTTTATTCTTCAACTCGTTAATTTTTTTTATTTGTTCATTTATTTCAGAACTAAGGAATATCAAGGCAGTAAGGGGCTACTAAGGGTATAATTCAGAGGGTTGAAAGGGGAGGATGGGATGTTGAGAGGGTTTGGGGCTGTAGAGAGGATGGCGAGGGATAGGATGAGGAAGGTGTATAAATCTGGGCTGGAAGGGCTTTAGCATCCAGCAGACTTGTGCGAGTGTGTTAGATAGGAGTGAATGACAACAAGTAGTTGTATAATGGACATGCTTTTGGAGTGTGAGCAAAGTAACACTTATGAAAGAATTCAGGAAAATCGGATAGCCAGACTCGAGTCCCAAAGGTGGGAAGAGCAGTGCCTGCATGTTGCACTAAGAGTGATTGGAATTGTGATGTTAGCACACTTCTGACGAGACAACAACTGAATGAATGATGGAGAACATTTTTTTTTTCTTTTTGGGTCATCCTGCCTTGATGGGAAATGCCCATACTCTATATTTTTTCCCATCTTGCCTGTCGATGCTTTGTACTAAATTCATAAACTAAAATAGCTCTACAATTGTGTATTAGTTTTAGTAAAACCATAGTTTTAGTCCTAGTTTAAATCTGCCCAGAATACTGTGCATACTAAGGGTGCTTGACAAAAAATAACATCACATATATGCTTTCACTGAAATTAAATTATTATTATTATTATTATTATCATCAATGATCTTCCTAATGTATCACAACACCTTAACCCTACGTATTCTCTTTGCTGACAACACAACTTATGTCATCTCCCACCCTAATCTTGCCTCACTCAACACTATTGTTAACGAAGAGCTAGTAAAAACATCTACCTGGAGGATTGCCAATAAACTTATACAGTGGTACCTCGAGTTACGATATTTTTTTGTTCGAGAATGCTGTTCAAGTGCCATTACCAAACGAATTTATCCCCATAAGGAATAATGTAAAATAGACAAGTCCTTTTACACCCCCAAAAATATACTTACAAAAGCATTTAAAAAAATAAACTTACATAAAAGGGGGATTTTGGAGACCATCGTAACTCGAGGTACCACTGTACTACTTAATATTGACAAAACCTTCTACATTATGTTTGGGAGCAGAACAGGTGATGCCCAGCTGAACATTATGATTGACAACACTCTTTTTGTTAAACATAATGAGGGCAAAGTCCTGGGTCTGCACCTTACCTTACCTTATACCTTTGAAGAGCTTCGAGAGTTTGACTACTCTCGGAGCCCGGCCATGGGCCTTGACAGGAATCTGAAATTCAACACCCATATCCAACACATAACAAAAAAAAGTATTCAAAATACAGTGGTACCTCGAGTTACGATGGTCCCCAAAATCACCCTTTTATGTAAGTTTATTTTTTTAAATGCTTTTGTAGGTACAGTGATACCTCGAGTTACGATGGTCCCCAAAATCGCCCTTTTATGTAAGTTTATTTTTTTAAATGCTTTTGTAAGTATATTTTTGGGGGTGTAAAAGGACTAGTCTATTTTACATTATTCCTTATGGGGATAAATTCGTTTGGTAATGGCACTTGAACAGCATTCTCGAACGAAAAAATATCGTAACTCGAGGTACCACTGTAGTTGGGATCCTCTCAAGATACGTTACTACGTACCACAATCAACCCTACTCACACTATACTATTCACTCATCTATCCCTACATCACCTATGCTATTTGTGCCTGGGGATCAACAGCAGCAACCCACCTAAAGCCAATAATAACCTAACAAAAAGCTGCAGTAAGAATTATCACGCAAACCAATATTAGAGAACACCCCTTCCCCCACTCTTCAAAGACCTAAACTTACTCACTGTACAAAACATTCACACCTACTACTGTGCAACCTACATTTACAGAACCATAAATTCTAATATTAACCCTGAACTAAAACACTTTCTTGATAGTTGCAACAGGACCAACAGACACAATACCCGACACAAAAATCTCTGACATTCATTGTGTCTGGCTAAATCTCTACAAAAATTTGATGTACTGTACATAAAAGGGCCTAAAATCTGGAACTCCCTGCCTGAAAACTCTAGAACCACAGACTCAACCACCATTTTCAAAAGTACTGTTAAAAATCATCTTATCTCCCTAACACACCCCATCATCAGCTATGTGAAAACCACCTATTCTCTTTTTGTATCATGAGCACATCCAAAAGAAAATAGACTTACTCTCGTTATTTGTAATTCCCCCTAATTTACACTCACCCAAATGACTGTAAACATAAAATTCCTAATATGTATAGCTATTGCCTAATAAAAATTAAGTTAGTCCTAAGTTTGCTTAAGATACTCTCCCAATATAGGAGCTTTAATTGAAAGAGTGTATCATGCCTCACTATTATAAATCTAATTAATCACTTCAGTTACCTAACTTTTATATCAGTAAGCAATAAGGTATATTAGAATGTACTGCTCCATAACCTGTGTCAATATAGAGTAAGAATTAGGATTAGTCTGCCTGAAATGCCTAGGCATGCTACTGGCCTTCTTTGTAATTAATATTTTATAATATGTAAACCACACATTGTAAGCTTTGCAAGGAAATAAACATTTTCATTTCGTTTTCATTTTCATTATTACTGGTACAGTGGACCCCCGGAAATCGAACGCCTCCCAACTCAACCTATTACGTATGTAAGTTTATTATTGTAAGTGCTTTTGTAAGTGTAATTTTGGGGGTCTGAAATGGACTAATCTAATTTACATTATTCCTTATGGGAATAAATTCGTTCGGTAACAGCACTTGAAAAGCATTCTGGAACGAAGAATGTTCGATTTCCGGGGGTCCACTGTACAGTGGTACCTCGAGTTACGAGCTTAATTCGTTTCAGAAGGCTGTTTGAGTGCCGATACCAAACAAATTTGTTCCCATAAGGAATAATGTAAATTAGATTAATCTGTTTCAGACCCCCAAAATTACACTTACAAAGCCTTTCAGAAATACACTTACATAATTGTTCGAGTTGGGAGCTGTTCGTAAGTCGAGGTACCACTGTACTTGTATTATTATTATTAGCATTATTACAAACAAGATCATAAACAGATTTGAGAAAATGGATGAATTACATACGTATAATCATCCCCATCAGAGAAAGAATCAGAATGCTAAAAGCTTACTAGTAAGCTTTTCTTCACAGAATACACAGGGACCCAAACACAAAGCTCTGCTCCTGTAGCTACAAACAGACAGTACTACCTTTATCAAATTGATATCCAAAGGCAGCAAGTGTGTCAGGAAAAGTCTCTGCTTCTTTATCCTTGCTGCATACTGTACCAGCCATGGCTCATATCCACCTGTAAGCATGCCATAGATCAAGCAAAAAATGTTTACTCTCAGTGGATAATGATGTACACTTGAATGAAACAGAATCTGAAAAAAAAAATATGAATACTGCACATTTTACATACAGTACTGTATATTCATTCAACCATTTAAACATTTAGCTTTGTTTTCAATGATATATACAGCAGAATTCAGACAGGTAAGGTAATATCTGATGCTTTCAGCTTTTCTTCGTAATTCATACTTTTTAGCTCTTGGGACAATTCATACCTACTTTGCACTTTTTCCTAGCTTGTTTATTATTATATTTTGCCATAAAACACCATAATACCACTGCATATTAAAATTTTAGTCTAACATGGGGGTTTGAACATTTTTATATTTCATCCACTGACAATACCCGTATAGAGTACTAAACTGTACACAAATGCTATTTTAAAATTACCCACTGTAACAGTAATTTCTCACTACAGTATTTTGTTTGATTTTCCATTGACAAACTTTAATTACAATAATGTTAACTTCTTGGATTTTTCGTTTCTTGGAGGCCTTCAGTGTTTTGTTACACAGTTTGTATTCTATGTGAAGCCTGTCTCACTCCACTTCCTCAATCTGTCCAGGTCTTCCAGGAGAGATGCACAGTCATTTTTTGTGCTTATCTTGATTAGGACTTTTGCATTCTCTGTAAGACATTCTTCTGATTAGTCAGTGACAGAAGTTCATTACATCTTATTTTGGGTTTATGAACTATCTGGCTTTTAGGAGTATGAGAACAGGTGTATCATGAAAGTCTTGGGCAGATGAGGCAGTAGGGTCACAATCAGTGCCACCGATATATCCATGTTACAGAAGTGCTGGTTGTAAAAGATTAAGTAGTTACAGCGTTGGATCTGCTACATACATGTTTACACACATCCATATACATATATGAACAAAGCAATGCAGCATTATATTTTGCTTCAAATCACAGGAGCTTTTGAATACATATGGCATGTGTCCACAGTTTATAAAACTGGGATAGTTTATTTAAAATTGTATGAGAAAATAAGGTACTCTATGTATATACATTATGTGGATAGGACGTCATGTGCTACTGTCTTGCTACCAACACTTCCACTCATATTTTGCATTTGTTAAATCTATGTGTAGGAGGATGATAATAGTATACAGTAGTTACTGGAAAGAGGATGGGACGGAGATGTCAGGCATTCCCCACAACAGCGGATTATCATTATAGTATACAGTGGAACCTCTGTTTACGAGTGCCCCACCATGCGAGTTTTTTAGGATACTAGCCATCACTTGGTCGATTTTTTGCTCCTGGATACGAGCCAAAATTCAGGTGGCTTGGTGTCGGTTAAGGGCTCTTGATCCAAGGAGCAGAACTTGACCTCCCTTTCCCCTCAAGGGAGGTTCCTTGACGTTGGAGAGGAACTCTTGATCTAGGGAATTGTATCTGTGCTCCAGTTCCCTAAATTAAGCCTGAATACCTTCCATCCCCTTCCCCCCACAGGTGCTGTATAATCCTGCAGGTTTAGCATTTCCCCATTATAATAATAATAATAATAATATATAATAATACGAATAATAATACTATAATAATAATAAAATAATAATATAATAATAATTATAATACTATAATAACAAGCGAGTTGCAGAACGCCACCACTAGATGGCACAGTGAATACCACAACAACGTGGAAGCAAGAATGGCCGCCACCACTTGTCACATTATGACATATTTTATTCATTCTAGAGTATATATCAGGTTTTTGTTATTTATATTGTTTATTATGTCATATAAGATGAATTGTGATAGATAAATAAGCTGTAGAGTTGATATTAGTGTTATATTGAAGTGTATTTTGTCCTGCCTCCTGAAAGCAGGAATTCCGCTGGAACAGATTAAGGGCATTTCAATTAATTTAAATGAGGAAAACTGACTCAGCATACGAGCAGATCGGGTTACGAGCTAGGTCACAGAACAGATTAAACTCGTAAGCAGAGTTTCCTCTGTATTTATGGAAGTGTTAAACCCATAAGGGTCATACAGAACTGCTTTCCAGGACAGCAATGTTTCTAAATATCATGGTGTTACATACCTGTAGATTTTAGATTAGATTTTCCACCAAAGTGGCTAGTTTATTGTGCACCCCATCCCGTAGACCTCAAGCTCTCTCTCAAAAAAAAAAAAATCTGCAAATGTACTCTTGAATCTGGAAGCAAGGTGTAGCAGTGTGTCTGGCATGCACATACCAACAAACACTGCTGTAAATTTTTCTCTATCAAACTAAGTATAAGCCATATCTTACAAAATATCACACTAATCTTATTGACATTCTTTTTTTTTTTCCCCCAACAAGTCTGCTGTCTCCCACCGAGGCAGGGTGACCCAAAAAGAAAGAAAATCCCCAAAAAGAAAATTACTTTCATCATCATTCAACACTTTCACCTCACTCATACATAATCACTGTCTTTGCAGAGGTGCTCAGATACGACAGCTGAGAATAAGTCCCTCCCAACTGTCACTATCCCAGACCCCTCCTTTAAAGTGCAAGCACTGTACTTCCCATTTCCAGGACTCAAGTCCAACTAATCAATTAACTGGTTTCCCTGAATCCTTTCACAAAATATTACCCTGCTCACACTCCAACAGTTTGTCAGGTCCCAAAAACCATTCATCTCCATTCACTCCTATCTAACACGCTCACACATGCTTGCTGGAAGTCCAAGCCCCTCGCCCACAAAACCTCCTTTACCCCCTCCCTCCAACCTTTTCGAGGACGACCCCTATCCCGCCTTCCTTCCCCTACAGATTTATACGCTCTCCAAGTCAGTCTACTTTGATCCATTCTCTCTAAATGACCAAACCACCTCAACAACTCCTCTTCAGCCCTCTGATAAATACTTTTAGTAACTCCACACCTCCTAATTTCCACTCTGAATTTTCTGCATAATATTTACACCACACATTGCCATTAGACAAGACATCTCCACTGCCTCCAGCCGCCTCCTCGCTGCAGCATTTGCAACCCATGCTTCACATCCATATAAGTGTGTTGGTACCACTATACTTTCGTACATTCCCTTCTTTGCCTCCACGGATAACGTTTTTTGTCTCCACGTATACCTCAATGCTCCACTCACTTTTTTTCCTTCATCAATTCTATGGTTAAACTCATCCTTCATAAACCCATCCGCTGACAAGTCAACTCCCAAATATCTGAAAACATTTACTTCTTCCATAATCCCTTTCTCCAATGTGATATCCAATTTTTCTTTATTTAAATCATTTGATACCCTCATCACCTTACTCTTATCTATGTTCACTTTCAACTTTCTACCTTTACACACCCTCCCAAACTCATCCACTAACCTTTGCAACTTTTCTTTAGAATCTCCCATAAGCACAGTATCATAAGCAAAAAGTAACTGTGTCAACTCCCATTTTGCATTTAATTCCCCATAATTTAATCCCACCCCTCCCCAACACCCTAGCATTTACTTCTTTTACAACCCCATCTATAAATATATTAAACAACCATGGTGACATTACACATCCCTGTCTAAGACCTACTTTTACCGGAAGTAATCTCCTCTCCTACACACCCTAACCTGAGCCTCACTATCCTCATAAAAACTCTTTACAGCCTTCAGTAACTTACTACCTATTCCATACACTTGCAACATTTGCCACATTGCTCCCCTATCCACTCTATCATATGCCTTTTCTAAATCCATAAATGCAATGAAAACTTCCCTACCTTTATCTAAATACTGTTCACATACAGTGAACCCCCGAGTTTCGTAAAAACTTCACTCCTGAAGTCTGATCAAGTGCCATTACCGAACGAATTTACTCCCTTAAGGAAAAATGTCACGTAGGTTAGTCTATTTCAGACCCCCAAAAATACACTTCCACAAGCACTTACAATATTATACTTACATAATTGTACGATTTCCGGGGTGTACGAAATTCGGGGGTCCACTGTATATGCTTCAATGTAAACACTTGATCTACACATCCCCTACCCACTCTAAAGCCTCCTTGCTCATCTGCAATCCTACTCTCTGTCTTACCTCTAATTCTTTCAATAATAACCCTGCCATACACTACCTGGTATACTCAGTAAACTTATTCCCCTATAATTCTTACAATCTCTTTTATCCCCCTTCCTTTTATATAAAGGAACTATACATGCTCTCTGCCAATCCCTAAGTACCTTCCCCTCTTTCATACATTTATTAAACAAAAATACCAACCACTCCAACACTATATCCCCCCTGCTTTTAACATTTCTGTCATGATTCCGTCAATTCCAGCTGCTTTACCCCCTTTCATTCTACTTAATACCTCACGTACCTCCCCCACACTCACATCCTGCTCTTCTTCACTCTTAAATGATGTTATACCTCCCTGGCCAGTGCATGAAATTACCGCCTCCCTTTTTTCATCTACATTTAAAAGTTCCTCAAAATATTCCCGCCATCTACCCAATACCTCCAGCTCCCCATCTACTAACTCCCCTACTCTGTTTTTAACTGACAACTCCATTCGTTCCCTAGGCTTTCTTAACTTGTTTATCTCACTCCAAAACTTTTTCTCATTTTCTGCAAAATTTCTTGACAGTGCCTCTCCCACTCTTTCATCTGCTCTCCTTTTGCACTCTCTCACCACTCTCTTCACCTTTCTTTTACTTTCCTTATACTCTTCTCTTCTTACAACACTTCTGTTTTGTAAAAACCTCTCATAAGCTACCTTTTTCTCTTTTATCACACCCTTTACTTCTTCATTCCACCACTCACTCCTCTTTCCTCCTGCACCCACCCTCCTATAACCACAAACTTCTGCCCCACATTCTAATACTGCATTTTTAAACCTATCCCAACTCTCTTCAACCCCCCACTACTCATACTTGCACTAGCCCACCTTTCTGCCAATAGTTGCTCATATCTCACCCTAACTTCCTCCTCCCTTAGTTTATACACTTTTACCTCTCTCTTACTTGCTGTTGCCATTTTCTTTTTGTCCCATCTACCTTTTACTCTAACTGTAGCTACAACTAAATAATGATCTGATATATCCATTGCCCCTCTATAAACATGTACATCTTGAAGCCTACCCATCAACCTTTTATCCACCAATACATAATCTAACAAACTACTTTCATTACGTGCTATATCATACCTTGTATACTTATTTATCCTCTTTTTCATAAAATATGTATTACTTATTACCAAACCTCTTTCTACACATAGCTCAATTACATTTACATTTACCCCTGGCACCCCAAATTTACCTACTACTCCCTCCACAACATTTTTACCCACTTTAGCATTTAGATCCCCCACCACAAGTACTCTCACTTGGTTCAAAACTGCCTATGCACTCACTCAACATTTCCCAAAATCTCTCTCTCTCCTCTACACTTCTCTCTTCTCCAGGTGCATACACACTATAACCCACTTTTCACATCCAACCTTTATTTTACTCCACATGGGAAAACCCAGTGTGCACATTATAAATAAAATCCTGTCCATGTTTTTTTTCATTTAGAGGCTATGTGTCAAGCAAAATGTTATATACAAAAATTTAATGAATTTGACAATACAAAAAAAATTAACACAGGGTATACCAGGTTAAACAGCTTCACGGGGGACAAAAATTATTGAGATAAATAAATAAAATAAAAGTGCATTGAAGTAATCCTACTAGCTTATGCTAGCCAGGTGTTACTCATTCCCTCCCTTTCCCACTAAAGTACATGTACTTGTTTATCATTTTTTCTCAAGCTACCCAATGTACTCGTCACAATGTCACTGTACTTGGCAGTTTGGCAAATTTATAGCTCCATTGCTAAACCAATCTTCTTCTATACAGTATTCTTTTAAATATATTTTATCCAAAGTAAATCCTATCCTGGATAGATTTTTCCATTTTTTTTTTTTAACACACTGGCCGTTTCCCACTGAGGTAGTGTGACCTGAATAAGAAACGCTTTCACCATCATTCGCTTTAACTTAATTTTTTTTAACACGTCCATTTCCCACCAAGGAAGGGTGACCCAAAAAGAAAGAAAAACTCAAAATGAAAGAAAAAACTTTCATCATCATTCAACAGTTTCACCATCACTCATACATAATCACTGTCTTTGCAGAGGCACTCAGATACAACAGTTTAGACTTCCCTCCACACTTCCAATATACTAAACACCTCCTTTAACCCTTTGACTGTTGGAGGCCCCTCTCTGAAACTGTCATTCTATGTCGGGAAATATTTGAAAAAAAAAAATTATTTTTCTTATCAAAATGTGGCCTGTGAGACCAAAGTAAGGTGCAATGTATATATATACACTCATTGTATGCAACACAATAATCGCACAAACATTAGTATCATTATATTGTTTACAAAATTTGTTTACACCAACCAACAATAAAAAAAATTTTTTATTACTATTGTTTCAAGCAGGTACTGGACAGGCACCTAAAGTCGGTACCTGACCAGCCAGGCTGTGGCTCGTACGTTGGACTGCGTGCGGCCAGCAGTAACAGCCTGGTTGATCAGGCTCTGGTCCAACATGAGGCCTGGTCACAGACCAGGCTGCGGGGGCGTTGACCCCTGGAATTCTCTCCAGGTAAACTCCAGGTGTTCTATAATATATATACACATATATAATGACTGGACACTTTCCATCAACTGCAATTAGCACTTCAAAGCTCCAAGCTGTGTGTGTGTGTGGACATCTAAATTTGCTGAGTCAGGGTAAGGCAGCTGTCAAAATGACATATTATACCATTACTCACCACCCACACTGCCTGTCAACCTGCCAACACAAAAGGGGACCCATGTCTTCTTCCCCACAACCTCCTTCCTTTCCTTCATACCTACCTTCCTAGCTTTTTCTTCCTTCATTCCTTCCTTTCTTACATAGTATTTCCTTCCTTTCATCTCTTCCTTCCTGCCTTCCTTTCTTCCTTCATTCCTTCCTTTATTTCTTCCTTCCCTTCTTACTTCTTTTGTTCCTTCCTTCCTCTCATCTCTTCCTTCCTTTCCCTCTTTTTTTCTTTCTTAATTCCTTCCTTCTTCCTTTCCTCCTTCCTTACTTCTTTTTTTCCTTGCTCTCATCTCTTCTTTCCTTCCTTCCTCTCATCTCTTCCTTCCTTTCTTTTTTCCTTCCTTCCTTCCTTCCTTCTGGTATCATTGGCATTTCTTTCGGTCACAAACTCCTCAAAACCATGAAATTTATCTTCAGAGACACTTCCATCTGTGTTAGAGCTATCATTGAGGAAGAGAACAGTCCCAGATGCGCCAAGGAGTCAGATCATTCTTACCGGTAGGCATGCTGAACAAGGACTACTGAAATGGCGTTCCCACAATGCACCACTGGCTGCCCGATTTTTTTTTTTATACTGCGCACACTGACCACACAGACCCATTCTCTCACATGTAGGCCTACCAGCTTTCTCATGCTTGATTTGAGGCCACTAGAATTTATGCGTCTTAATACGTCCTAAACACTGGCTCGTAAGACGTATATATACGACCGAAACAGTCAAAGATTTAAAGTGCGGGCATTGTACTTCCCATTTCCAGGACTCAAGTCCGGCTAACCGGTTTCCCTGAATCCCATCACAAAATATTACCCTGCTCACACTCCAACAGCTCGTCAGGTCCCAAAAACCATTCGTCTCCATTCACTCTATCTAACATGCTCAAGCACGCTTGCTGGAAGTCCAAAACCCTCGCCCACGAAACTTCCTTTACCTCCTCCCTCCAACCTTGTTTATATCCTTCTTATTTATTCATGTTTTCCATATGTGTACGTACTCTTATCATATCCCCATTAAATTTATACTTCTCTAGAGAGTGAAGATTTAGGGTTTTCAGTTTATCATGCCTTCTTACAAAAGATTGCTAACACATGGGATTAATTTTGTCATCCTTCTCGGTGACCATTTTCAGAAACATCCCATGGCTGGTTTGAGTGTTCATTTTATTTTTGTCCATACATTTTTATTTACTTCTAGGTAGTAGGCTGGTAGACAGCAACTGCCTGGGGAGGTACTACCATTCTGCCTAGTGTAAAACAGAAGCCTGTAATTGTTTTACAAGATGGTAGGATTGCTGGTGTCTTTTTTCTGTCTCATAGACAAGCAAGATTTCACGTACGTCTTGCTACTCCTACTTACACTTAATTCACACTACACATGCATGTTCAAGTATGTATATGCACACCCCTTTGGTTTTTCTTCTATTTTCTTACTAGTTCTTGTTTATTTCCTTTTATCTCCATGGGGAAGTGGAACAGAATTCTTCTTCTGTAAGCCATGCATGTTGTACGAGGCAACTAAAATGACGAGAGAAAGGGGCTAGTAACCCCTTCTTCTGTATATATTACTAAATTTAAAAGGAGAAACTTTCATTTTTCCTTTTGGGCCATCCTGCCTCGATAGGATACGGCCAGTTTGTTGAAAGATTTTAATTTACTGATCCAATCTTTATTTTCTAATTAACACTTGTAAGAAAGAATATTAAGATGAGGCATCCTTCCTTGGGAAGTTAAGATTTGTTTGGATTTTTAACCAGGAGAGTTAGCCACTCAGGATAACCCAAAAGTCATCAAGGACTGTCATATTTCCACTGGGGTTCTTTAATCTTGTCCCCCAGATAAACTTTTTTCCACAGATGTCTCAACCTACCATCTACATTTCCCCTCCCTCCCCCTTTTATCTATTTATTTTATGGTTCACCTTGTCTTTTATAGACAAGGTGAACCATAGAATATATATCTAATATATATAGAGTATTATACACAATCTATATTTCTAAAATCAGTAAAATATGTAAGATGGCTATTGCTTGGCATCAATCACGTTGGATTTTTATGTTATGCAGAAAGTATATCTAATCTAGCAATGTACAAAAAAATTAGAAAACAAAATGCACAATTTTTGTAATAAAGGCATTTTTAATTCTTCCAATCAGGTGAATAATAAAATTTTATTTTGATAAATATATTCTTACAACATGAATTCAGTTTAATATTTAATGAAGTAGTGTGCATGAATATAATCAAGCAGCATGAAAAACAATAGACACAGAAATAACATTTGAAAAAAAATAATTAAAATTAAGCAAGCTGAACATGCTTAATTTTAAAGATAAATAGTAAATATTTAAACTCAATGGAGTCCTTCTTAAATTTCATACTTTTACATATATGTACTGTATACGTATAAATATATGAAGGACTATAACATTAACTTATACTGTATACAATTATGTTTTTTTCTAATTTCAGGGGTTTTACCAGTGAAAGGTCAACAACAGGAAATATGAAAATTTTTGCAATGTTCTATTAGATTAAATGGCACATTAGTACAGTATGTACCTTACACCATCAAGAACAAAAGACAAACAGCAATTAACACCCTGTGTAAGTCAATATCATTGTACGTACCTTTTTATTCTATTAAGAGTCCCGATAAATGTAAGTGCAAAAATATTAACAGTGGATAAGCCCTTTATGGATTCCTTGATGAGCTGTGATTCAAGCACTTAAAGATAGTGATAGGCTTATAATGTATGAACACACTCATATGTACACAAATAACCCGCACATAGGAGAGGAGCTTACGACAACATTTCACTTTGACTTGGACCATTTACAAAGTCATACTAAGAGGAGAGAGGAGCTTATGATGACTGAAACGTCGTTGTAAGCTTCTCTCTCCTATGTGTGGGTTATTTGCATATTGTTTCAGTCACGTTATTGTGCCTTTTTGTTCTTTCTTCACTCGTATGTATTCTGCATCACAAGACAAAATATTTTTATTCTCTGAGAAAGAGCTAAAGTATGAGTGCCAATTGCTAGGTAATAAGCTGCACAAAGTACTGCAAAATTATATAACAATGGTTGTCCTTCCACATTTTCAATTGCTATTGCTATTCAGCAACACATGAAAACATTAGACAAATGAAAAATAATTAAATAATCAGCTTTGAAGGTACAGATTTAGTCATCTTCTAGTTTCCTTTACATTATATAGGTGATAATGAGCAGACAAACAGCTGTTACAGAAAGAAGACCTTTCATGGAAATTCACACTTATTGATAAAGATAAAAAAAAAAAAAAACTGAAAAATTAACTACTCATCTACTTTCGATTTTATCTATACAATAATAGGCAGACATTGTTTTCATTTACAAAACAAATTATATTACAAATGCCTGTGAAACAATAACTTTCTGTTGGAATACACATCCTCAAGGTACAAATATAATTATCAACTACAGTAGAGCATCAGTAATCTAGAATGCTTGAGAATGAGCCATGTAAGAGATCACTTGATCAAAAATATATAGTACGTATAGTACATAGCAGCATCATGACACAATACACAAAATATTAAAGAAATGCTTTACCTGCACTGTACATGGTTTACTTCATTAGTATATTCATTTGTCATCTCTGCTTCTACAGTACAGTATACTGCACTATATTAAGGTTGACACAAAATTCACTTATTTACTAAGTGGTCTGAAACACCCATTACTTTTTGGATTATTGCTTATGCAAATTTTCATCATTTTTTACTAGAGCTCTACTGTATCAACAAATATGTAGTGCTTAAAAGTATAATAGCTAAGTTCTTCAAGTTGAATACATATACATTACTGTAAATAAATGTTTCTAATGCAGGCATTCTCATCTTTCAGTCATTTTTCTTATCTTCAATTACTGCTTCAGATGACCCTGTCTCTTTTCCAGAAAATGGACACGAAAGATCACCATTGGCAACTGCTGCTCCATTTGATGCTGTACACCCATTTGCAGCTTCTTTCTCTTCACCCTTTTTTTCTGTCCCAGCTGTCACTTTTCTCCAAGGATTCCAAAATGTGAGGAAAACTGGTTGCAGGAAACGGTGCCAGATAAAGAGAAGAACTGGCACCACGATGCAAGGTATGCACACCATCCTGGCGACACCTTCCAAGCTCTGCAGACAACATTCAACCCAAATTAAAAGAATACATAATACAGTGCTTAATTCATCAATATAGGTCATTTTGCATCATGAGGCCCTAATATTTTATTAATCAAGAAATTGTGGGTATTGAAAAAAAAAAAAAACTCATAGTACTATGGCTTGCTTTGGTTACTAGCAATGATACATGGTATTAGATGAGTAAGCTGAATCTTTGTTGCTGAGGAACCAAACTGTTGCAAATGTACCTTACTCATCTACTTGTTGGTATTGCATACCAGGGTGTCCCAAAAGTGTCCATACATAGTTAATTTCTTTTTTTTTTCAGATACCCTTTAAGAATGCCTTTCTTAAAAAAAGAATGTACAGAAATCATTCTCATGGCTGGATCAGGAAGCTGTCGCCAGGTTGCAATGAACTTTAAAAGGAAACATGGCAAGCACATCACACACGACACTGTTGCCAAACTTAATGCAAAATTAAAAAAGAATGGAAGTGTTGTGGACTAAATGTGTTAATGCAAGTTCACTACGAATGAGAGAGCTGCAGCCATGTGTGTTTGCAAAGAAATAGATATCATGTAGAGAATATTCTGAAAATAATGTTACATTTTGCTAAAATTGCTAAATTTCCCTATTTATGGAGACTTTGGAACACCCTGTATAATAAACAGAATTAGAAATGCACTTAACCCTTTGAGGGTCTGTCATGTAGTTCCACGGCTTTGAAGCCAGGGTCCAAGCCGTAAAACTATGCCATAATTCTAGCAGCTTCAAATTTAGCACGAGAAGGCTGGTAGGCCTACATCAGAGAATGGGTCTGAGTGGTCAGTGTGCGCAGTAAACAAAAAATCGGGGCACCCGCATTTCATTGTGGAAACGCCATCTCAGTATGCTTTGTTCATTATGCCTCACGGCAACGAAGCTCTCACTTCCCGGCAAACTGGGACTCTCCTCTTCCCAAGTGATAGTTCTAACACTGATGGAAGTGGATCTGAAGAGTAATTCTATGGTTTTGAACTATATGGTACATTATACCATATGGTACAATGGTACCATATCATACAATGGTATCATATGGTACAATGGTATCATATGGTACAATGTACCATATGGTACTTTGTACCTTATGGTACATTGTATCATATGGTAAAGGATACAGGGACCCCAATGGAAATAAGTCACTGTCAGACTTTTCTGGGTTATCCTAGGTTCTCCACACATATGCTGCTATGTATGATAATCTATGTAACTGTATTTACGTATACGTACCTCAATAAACTTACTTACGACGCCACATGTGCTCGGGTAAGTAAGTTTATTCAGGTATACACAAATACAGTTACATAGATTATCATACATATCTGCCTGGAGTCTACCTGGAGGGTATTCTGGGAATCAACACACCGCAGCTCGGTCCACAACTAGGCCTCCTGGTGGATCAGAGCCTGATCAACCAGGCTGTTACTGCTGGCTGCACGTAGTCCAATGTACAAACCACAGCCTGGCTGATCCGGCACCGACTTTAGGTATCTGTCCAGCTCCCTCATGAAGGCAGTCAGGGGCCTATTGGTAATTCCCCTTATGCCTGGTGGGAGGCTGTTGAACAGTCTTGGGCCCCGGACAATTATGGTGTTTTCCCTTAGTGTACCAATGGCGCCCCTACCTTTCATTGGGGGTATTTTGCACTGCCTGCCAAGTCTTTTACTTTCGTAGGGAGTGATTTCTGTGTGTAGATTCAGTACCATCCCTTCTAGGATTTTCCAACTGTTGACCACTACTCTTTGTGTTCGATTGGTTAGAAAGTTGAAGATCCATCTCCCCACTTTGCCATAGCAGCATATATGTAAAGATCCTAAGATAACCCAAAAAAGTCAGAGTGACTTATTTTCATAGGGGTCCCTGTATCTGTACCATATGGTACCCTGTACCATATGCAATTCGAAGGGGACTGAGTACATCCCGTGGCCCTACACCTGGAATAGACAGTGAAAGTGACGATGATGTAGCTACAATTGGGATGGATAGACCACACGCGTCAGTAGGTGGTGGTGGTGCCACAAGCATGTGAGCATGCAGCATGCGGCACCAGGCCAGACTGGGACCCAAGCCGCTGACTCAGCAGGTCCAGGACAAAGTGCATCATCATCCACCGGTGGAAGGAGACAACTGTGGCTGAAATGTATTTGTTTTCTGCAACAATAATGCTTATGCCTCATGTCTATAAGTATAATATAAAATCATATTGGTCCACAGATGAGTAAGACACCACTGTGCATGACACCTTGTTTCAAAGATTTTCACGGAATGTCGCAGTTCTAGGAACATGTCCAGTGACTGTACATAAGTACAGTGGAACCTCGGTTTTCGTGATTAATCCGTTCTAAAAAGTCTGACGAAAACTGAATCGTACAAAAACTGAAGCAATATTTCCCATAAGAAATAATGTGTAAATCCAATTAATCTGTTCCAGACACCCAAAAATATTAGCAAAAAATACATTTTACAGAGAATAACTATATAGTTTTACATACAGAAAACAATGAGAAATAAATGTAAATGACTAATGAAATGGATAACTGAACATTTAACATCACTTTTACCTTTATTGAAGACTCTTGTTGGCGTATGGAAGACAGCGAGGAAGGGAGAGGGAGGAGGAGAGGTTATTGTTTAGAAGGGGAATCCCCATCCATAAGGAATTCAGGTATCAAGGCCCTATCCAGGGTTACTTCCCTTCTTTGTCTTTTAATGGCACTAGGACCAGCTTGAGAGTCACTGGACTCATGTCACACAAAAGATCTGTCCAGAGAGGTCTGTTTTTCGTTGATCCACACCAACAACAACTTCTCAACATCTTCGATTGTTTGCGATCTCTTGAATTCTATTGTGTCTCGCTTTCTTTATCAAGGGGCTGGCACTCGGAACTTTCTTTGTCCCCATGGTAGCTTATTTAGCAGTCGCACTCAATAAACAAGCACAAAAAACAATGGATTATTACAAAATGTTTTGGATGAACGTGCGGGGTGATGCTCACTCAACCAAAAACAAAGGCAGGCTGAGTCACGAATGCATGGGTAGGCGAACACGTTTGGTACGGACCATTTTCAACTCTACAAAAACTGAGCGGATGTATGAAAACTGGGACAAAATTTTGACATAAAAAGTCATCGAAAACTGAATCCTACGAAAACTGAGGCATATGAAAACCGAGGTTCCATTGTAAATATATAGTGGAACCCCGAGTTTCAGCCGTAATCTGTTCCAGAAGCTTGGCCTAAACTCAAAACGGCCAAAAGTCAAAGCAATATTTCCCATAAGAAATAATGTAAATCCAATTAATCCGTTCCTGCTGTCAGGAGGCATGACAAAATAGTATACTTCAATATGATGCTATTATCAACTCTATGGCTTATTTATCTATCACAATTCATCTAATATGACATAATAAACAATATAACATAAAAACTTGATATACACTCTAGAATGAATAAAATATGTATGTCATTATGTATGTGGTGGCGGGCATTCTTGCTCCAGCTATGAAAACATCTTCCCATTCTTTCCTCCTTCAGACGTGTTAGTATAAGAGAAAACGGAGTTTGTAATGCTAACTGCATTAGATCACTTCTTTCACAAGAAAATCATAATGTAGAAATGAAATGGTGAACGTACACCATTTACATACTTTGCAAAAGATAGGCAGAGCGGCTTATGCTGTCAGGAGTTTATTTCGTTTTGTCCTTTTTCTATCACTTAATTGCTACACTTTGTCACTGAACTTAACTACTTTAAACTCCACAACCTGTGCCTGTGCTTGCATGCAGGAGCACATTAAAATCCTTAAGAGTGTGTTATTAGTCTTGAAGGCGCCATATTAATAATAATAATCACTCTGAGGCGCATTAAATGTCGTATAAAACGTTAATATGGACATTTTGCTTAATACATGATATTTTTTCCAAATTATATAATAAACACGCTACGTAACATATAAACATATACGTAAATTAATATAAATATGAGATGTTTTTCCAGTTGGCTTGACGGAGTGAACAAAAACCATTCGTGTCCAGGCTGGTAACAACAACAACTGGTTTGTTTACAAAACTCGCAAACCTTCTACACTCATGTACTCATTCTCTCTCTCTCTCTCGTTAATTCATTCAATCTTGTTTACTCACCTCTCACTCTACATTAAGACTACAAATATTTTAAGGTAAGTAATGAGTGCACTGTACGTATATGCATTTTATTGCTCTAGGGCACTTTAAATGCCTAGTAT
Organism: Cherax destructor; assembly: GCA_009830355.1. Lineage (NCBI taxonomy): Eukaryota > Metazoa > Arthropoda > Malacostraca > Decapoda > Parastacidae > Cherax > Cherax destructor. Next base: position 66,296 of record WNWK01000166.1, on the reverse strand, counting down.
ATAATGTGTGAGTGGGGTAGCCAGATGGGAGTTACATACCTACCACACTTTGATACCTACCTACCTTACTATTCACCTTGCACCCTATATTAAGACCATTATGACTACAAATATTCCTTGGTGAGGGTTCCTTGGTGAGGGGCACCACTGCCTCGCAACATCAGCTTCCTTGATTTCTTTTTTCTTCACCAGGAAAGAAGTGATTGTTAATTTGTTTTTGTCATACATCCTGGCAAGCTGGAGCACACGCACACCACTCTTGTGGTTAATTATGTAGCAGCCGCACTCAATCAACAAGCACAAAAACACAATGAATTACTGTGAAATGTTTGGATGAGCAAGCATTGTAATGTTCACTCAAGGAGAAACAAAACCACACTGACTCACGATGCCTGCACGAGCAGGCACGGGAAAGAGGACAGGTTTGGTATGCTGGCCAAAACTCAGGGCACAGTGCGAAACTCAAGACAAAATTTAGCCGAAAAAAGCGGTCTAAACTTGAAGCGGCCAAAGCTTGAGGCGGCTGAAACTCGGGGTTTCCACTGTATAATAGAACATTACTAATATACAACATTTTTGCATGTTTTTTGTTGTAAACAAGTACAGCCTCTCCTCTCTTAATGACGGAGTTCCATTCCTAAGCCCATGTTGGTAAATAAAATCATCGCTAAGTGAGGAGCATACTATAATGGTAGTGGGTTTGTGTGAACTATCTTTGATATTGCTTTAATGTCACCTTTGTACCATTTATAACATTTCTGGTATATTTTTAAATGTTTATCCAGTAGTGTACTGTACATACAGTGGACACCCAGTTTTCGTTATTTTTTCGTTCCAGAATGCTGTTCAAGTGCCATTACCAAACGAATTTATTCCCATAAGGAATAATGTAAAGTAGACTAGTCCTTTTAGACCCCCAAAAATACACTTACAAAAGCATTTAAAAAAATACACTTACATAAAAGGGTGAGTTTGGAGCAGGACGAACACCGGGGGTCCACTGTATATTGAAATAAAAAGAATAAAGTAAATCAGTTCTAATATACATTATTTAGGTATGAATACTGGTCAGAGAGCCCGTCGTAAGTCCGAGGCATTGGTAAACGAGTATGTTGCTAAGTGAGGAGAGGTTGTATTGCCCCTTAGAGACCGTGACAGGAAAACCATCCACAAAAACCCAGCAAGTATCACTACGCATTTTAGATAATAGTGAAATGCTAGCTATACGCTTTGGGGCAAATTGTAAATTTTAACTAACTTATTTATTAACAGCCTCTGTGGACACTTAAACACCATCCCGAAGGGATTTCCAGTGAGTGGCTACTGGAAACTGTGCTGTTAAAAAATAAGTAATGCTTGTCTTACGTTTCTTTCATGCAAGAAGTGTATTTATCTAACCAGTTCTCCACACATGTCTGTCTGTCTATCTGCCTGAGTCTGTCTATCCATCTGTCTAGCTCTGTCTCTGTTTATCACTGTCTCTGCTTATCTGTCTTTCTGTCTGCCTGTGTGTGTGCGTCTTTTCATCTCTGTCTGTTTGTCTCTTTGTTAGCTTGTCTCTCTCTTTGTCTCAGAGAGAGCTGCTCATGAACCAACAAGTATTACACACGATGCAGAGTCGTCACGTCTGATTCCTGAACAAGTGAAAATGCGTATTACTTGCCAGTCATGCTTTGTGTAGCACTTTGGATTTTTTGGGGTATCCTAGGTAATTTGCACTATGTATGATAACTGTACTTCTGTGTACCTGTGAGATAGAAACAGATAGAGAGAGACAGATAGAGACAGAGATAGAGACAGCCAAAGTCAATCAGCCAGCCAGCATCCCACGCATCCAGCCAGTTGGCCAGCCAACCAGCTAGCCATCCAGCCGAACACGTATTACACGTTCCAGAATCATTTCTCGGTATTTAAAGCATAGGTTATAGGACATTCTAGCAGGATGTGGCACAAATATTGCACATGGGTTATTATCAAGGTTTTTTATATTTCCTCAACCAGTTGTGGTTTCATCCATCTCAAAGCCACTAAACTTGGGGTCAACATCACTTTCCTCTTAAAAGGGGAGTGTTAATACAACATGGTATCAGTGAATCCTTGGTGTTTGCCACACTGTTTGCTCTAGCTGGCACTCAATAGAACTTCTGCTCCCACAAGGTACTAAGTGGTCTTAGATTTTTTAATACTGCGCACACTGAGTGTCAAGACCCATTCTATACTGACGAGGCATCTCACGCCAATAGTGCCAAATTTGGAGACAAGAAAAATATAACGTCGATTACATTTGGAGCGATAGCATTAAGACCGTAGATCAATGTTTGGACAGTTTAAGGGCTATGTTAGGTAAAAGGACACAAGGGTAACTAATGTGACATTTTATTGTGGCAACATTTTGCTCTCCAAAACCTTTGTCAAGCCGTTACAAACAATACATGGACACAGAGGAGTATATATAGGCTTAGAGTGAAGTGTAATACTAGTGGTATATATATCCTCTGTGTCCATGTATTGTTTGTAACGGCTTGATAAAGCTCCTGGAGAGCAAAACGTTGGCACAATAAAACGTCACATTAGTTGCCCTTGTGTCCTTTTACCTAACATATTGTCGGTAATTCTACCAACAGTAATACAGTTTAAAAGAGTTAAAACACAAAAAGAGATAGTTTAATATACTACAAGGCTGTTTTTCTCCTCTGATTTCTTTGGTGAGGGAAGCACCTTTTCCAGTTCACTATGTTATCAAAACTCTTATAACCTTCCATGAAAGCTATATATATACAGGATTGTTTCATGTCTGTGCTAAGTAATTGATCCAACAAACAGTTTCATCATGCTTAATTTCTTTTTTTAGAGAAAAAGATTTTTTGCCTAAAAAAAAAATCACTGGACTCTATATAGTTCAGCGTTTTTAGCCATTTTTGGACAGATTTCCAAAATTTCTGAAAATCGCACTAGGAGTACTATTTTGTATGCTGATTAAGAATATACACTTAGAAAGGTAAAAAATCAGATAATTTTAAAGTGATACAAGACCCTGTTTTTTGTGAAGCCCTAATAGAGGATTAAGTAAGTTTATTCAGGTATACACAAATACAGTTACATAGATTATCATACATAGCAGCATATGTGTAGAGAACCTAGGATAACCCAAAAACGTCAAACAAAGTGACTTATTTCCATTAAGATTAAGATTAAGATTATTTATTTCTCTGTAAAAATTACAATGTGTGTTTTACATTTAGAAGACAATAATTACAAAGATGGCCGTTAGCATGCCTAGCATGCCTGGGCATGCTAGGCATTTCGGGCAGACTTAATACTAGTTTTTAATCTATATTACAAATTACATATGAATACAAATTTCAAATTACATATGAATACAAATTTCAAATTACATATAAATACAAATTTCAAATTACATATGAATACAAATTTCATTGGGGTCCAATGTTTTCATTAAAACTATTCTAACCTTCAAAAATGTATATTTTTTTATTTGTGGGAAATAACTGATCCAACAAACAGTTCCATGATGAAAAAATTTGTTTTGCCCCTCGCCCCACCTTCTGGACTATATATAGTACATCAATTTTACAATATCACATGATTTGTCAAAATTGCCTAAAAATCACTCCAATTCAACTATTTTTTATGCTAATTGAGAATATGCACTTTAAAACATAAAAAGAGATTGTTTTATTATAATACGAGGATGTTTTTTTCCCTCTGATTTCTTCAGTGTCTGAAGCCCCCTTTTACAGCTCACTATGTTATCAAAACTCTTATAATGCTCCAAGTATTCATTAATAACCCACACTTAGAAAACTTATGATGATGTTTTAGTCTGTCCTTAAAAATGGTTGTCACAACAACTTGATAATGGTCCAGGACAGACTGTTATGTTACCACCATGGCCCAGTCTCAGACCAGGCCTAAATTAGAAGAAGATAAGATTTCTTTGGATTTTTAACCCCGGAAGGTTAGCCACCCAGGATAACCCAAGAAAGTCAGTGCGTCATCGAGGACTGTCTGTCTTATTTCCATTGGGGTCCTTAATCTTGTCCCCCAGGATGCGACCCACACCAGTCGACTAACAACCCAGGTACCTATTTGCTGCTAGGTGAACATGACAACAGGTGTCAGGAAACACGTCGAAATGTTTCCACCCGCCGGGAATCGAACCCGGGCCCTCCGTGTGTGAAGCGAGAGCTCTAGCCACCAGACCACTGGGCCACCAAATAATACTGGAATAAAACCAATTAAAAACACACAGGAAAGTAAAACTAAGTATGCACTGAATGTACCATTAGGCTCCTACCAGATGATAGACACAGTACATATTATATTTATGGGGAAATGCTAAAAAAAGAAAATAATCAGAAATCTTGCTAGAGAACAAAACAAGAGTTTTATTACACTCATATGACAGCATGGAAGTGCCTCTTTCAATGATTGCTGTCTACCAACCTCTGGCTTACCAATTTTGAATATTAGATTTATTTGATTTACCTTTGAATAATAAATGCTGTACTGCTTTAGCTGCGTGTACAATACTTTTCAATACATCATGCTGGCAAGCCTCTTCCTTACTGCCTGTCAGGTTTCCACCAAGGAAATTCTTAGATTAATGCAATCACAAGTGATATAAAAATGTCTAAGGATATGAAGTATTCATTTATTTTCAATTTGCTTAGTTGTGGTTAAATATGTATCATAATAAGGTTATACAACCAAGCCAAACCTAAACTACCCTAATCTATAAACTAGTTGCTACCCAGCTGCTGGGGAAATACCCAACATAATTTGGGTTTAAGTTAAGATTAGGTCAGTGCTTGCTGATAGTTTCACTATACTTTTATATAGAAGAACTTTCCTGAAATGCTATACATACTATGGGCTTTCAAATTATTGTGAATATTTATACATTAATCTGAAATAGTCATTATCATGACTGATTGGTGACTTGGAAACATCAGTGAAATTACTTCATCCATCTTGATACCAGAGCTTAAATTCCTTGGAATAAGAGCCCTGTAACTTGTATGTAATGATTATTTTAATCAGCGGAGCGCTAAACCCGTATGGGTCATACAGAGCTTGATGACTGGGAGGCATTCACGTTTTATCTATTTCTAAAGGGAGGTCAATTATTATAATTATAATCATGGGGAGCACTAAACCCATAGGATTATACAGCGCTTGTGGGGGGGGGATGGAAGGTATTCGGGCTTGATTCAGGGAACTGGAGCACAGATTCAATTCCCTAGATCAAGAGCCCCTCACCAGCGTCATGGAACCTCCCTCAAGGGTAAAGGGAGGTCAAGTTCTGCTCCTTGGATCAAGAGCCCTTAACTGACACCAAGCCACACATCACTAACTACAAGGACCTGTAACCCTAATGGAAGTCACTTTTTTTTTTTTGGGGGGGGGAGGTTATCCTAGGTAATTTACACTATGTATGACAACTGTACTCATGTGTACCTGTACCTAAATAAACTTACTTACTAACCTGTATAAAATGACTCCCAATGACTCAGGATAACTGGATGGTAGTACAGGAAAATCATCCTTTAAAGTAAGGCTTATTTAGGTAAAAATTACACAATTTTCTAACGATTACAACTGCCTCATATGGCAATGTGTGTGTAAAATACATAGGATAACCCTCCCCCTTCCCCCCCAAAAAAAAAAAAATTACGCATTTCCATTGGGGATCTTCCATTACTTGAAACTATGCTTGCAGAGCTGAAATTCTCACCTCCAATGTATTATAAGTACTGAACAGTATATAAGTGAACCCTAACCACGTTATTAAGCGTATATAAAGTGCAACATAACTATTCCTATTGCAGTAATTACGGGAAGCAACAATTAGCTTACGTTGACAGCGTAGTGGAGGGCAGCAGCAATGGCAACACCACACAACTAATAAATACCATCAGTATAAATATTTATGTTGAGTCTTTTTATTTCGAACCATCTACAAATGTTTTTTTTTAACCATTTAATGATTTTTTAACAAAATACTTTGTTTTGCAAGGCACATATGTTGTTAACATAATGATTGGTCGGCTGGAGTTGTGGATGAGTGGGATAAACTATAATAATAAAATTAATAATATTAATATCTTTATTTACTACAAGTATACATGTACAAGGTATACAGGCCTAGCTGACATCAATGATATACTACTAATCAAATCTTTATTTCTCTGCAAAGATTACGATGTGTGGTTTACATATTACAAAATAACAATTACAAAGAAGGCCACTAGCATGCCTAGGCATTTCGAGCAGACTATAGAAAGCTGCTTGTTATGCAGAGCATTTCGGGAAAATTAAGTAGTTTTGTCCCAGGATGCGACCCACACCAGTCGATTAATACCCAGGTACCCATTTTACTGATAGGTGAACATAGACAACCGGTGTAAGGAAACACGTCCCATGTTTCCACCCTTTCGCCGGGAATCGAACCCGGACCCTGTGAAGCGAGAGCTTTTGCCACCAGGCCACGGGGTACCGTTCAGGTATCAGGTAGTGTCTAACATTAAAATATTTGTTCAGATTTTTAACCCGGAGGGTTAACCAACCAGGATAACCCGAGAAACTCAGTGCGTCGTCGAGGACTGTTAATAAGATAAGATAAGATTTGTTTGGATTTTTACCCATCCAATGGATATGAGTCACTGACTTTTTTTTGGGTTATCCTAGGTTGTCTACACATATGGTGCTATGTATGATAAAATGTAACTGCATTTATGTATACCTGAATAAACTTACTTAATCTTTATATACTTATTTTTACTGTCTATACCAGTTCTATTTTTTAAGCTACTTCTGGGGGTCAACGCCCCCACGGCCCGGTCTGTGACCAGGCCTTGTGGTGGATCAGGGCCTGATTAATCAGGCTGTTACTGCTGGCCGCAAGCATACCGACGTATGGATCACAGCCCAGCTGCTCAGGTTACTGACTTTAGGTGCCTGTCCAGCGCCTTCTCGAAGACAGCCAGGAGTCTATTGGTAATCCCCCTTATGTATGATGGGAGCAGTTGAACAGTCTTGGGCCCCTGTTTCTTAACGTACTCGTGACGCCCCTGTTTTTCATTGATTTTCGTGTGCAGATTTGGGACTAGTCCATCTAGGATTTTCAAAATATATATTATCATGTATCTTTCTCGCATTACAGTTGTGGCTGGGTGTAGACTAATAGATTGCTCATTGCTTTATAATTTGTTCATGAGTGCAACCATGTACAGACGTAAGTAAATTTACTTACATGATTCATTACCTTGTAACTAGTGAATTAATTACCATTGTACCTTGTTCAGCTATCAAAACTTTGGGGCCCAGTCTCTGGACCCTATATATACCTCTGTAATCTGCAAATACCTTTGTAACTTGTCATGATTGTGACCATCTGAGTTCATTACCTTTGTAACTTGCTCAGCTATCAAACTTTGAGGTCCAGTCCCTGGACCCATTATGTACCTCTGTAATCTTTTGACTACCGCCCACAGGATGGGTATGGGGTGCATGATAAAGATATCAAACTAAACTGTGTTCCAGGGAGAACAAATCAAGGGACTTCAACTCTTCCCAGTAATTTATGCGCTTTATCGTATTTATACATGCCTCGAAAGTTCTCTGTATATTCTCAAAGTCTGCAATTTCGTCTGCCTTGAAAGGGGCCGTCAGTGTACAGCAACATTCCAGTCTAGAGATAATAAGTGATTTGAAGAGAACCATCATGGGCTTGGCATCCCTAGTTCTGAAGGTTCTCATTATCCATCCTATCATGGTAGATACATTGTTGTGATCTTTGAAAGTGAGATTCTCTGACATTATCACTCCCAGGTCCTTCACTGTTTTTCGCTCTATTGTGTAGTTGAAATTTGTTTTATACTCCGATACAGTTTTAATTTCCTCGAGTTTTTCATTGCCGAGTAATTGGAATTTGTCGTCACTGAACTTTATACTGTTTTCGGTGGCCCATTTAAAGACTTCGTTGATGTCCGCTTGGAGACTTGCAGTGTGTTCGATGGAGGACACTGTCATGCAAATTCGGGTAACATCCGCAAAGGAAAACACGGTGTTGTGGCCTACATCTCTATCTATGTCAGATATTTTTTTTATTTTATTGAGAAAACAATTACAAAACACATCACAATACGGAGACAGAAAACAGAGTGATAACTTAAAATACAAGCACTAACTGTGCTTGGCAAAGCAACAACAGAGGTTAACAAGATTTTCCCTACTTAAGAAAACATACAAAGCATAAATACAATGCACAAGGATGAGGAACAGAAAGGGAGCGAGTAATGTACCTTGTGAAACAGAGCTTTTCCCTATAGCTGCCCCAGAGTTTACTTTGTTTATTATTACTCTTTGTGTTTATTTATTAGGAAGTTATAGATCCATCTACCAACTTTTCCGCTATTCCTTTATCACGCATATTGTGTGCTATTACACCATGATCGCACTTGTCGAAGGCTTTCGCAAAGTCTGTGTATACTACATCTGCATTTTGTTTGTCCTCCAGAGCATCCAAGACCATGTCATAGTGGGCCAGTAGTTGGGATAGGCAGGAGCGACCTGCTCTAAACCCATGCTGCCCTGGGTTGTGCAACTGTTGGGTTAGATATCTAAGTGGTTGGCGATCTTGCTTCTTAGAACCCTTTCAAAGATTTTTATGATGTGGGACGTTAGTGATATCGGTCTGTAATTCTTTGCAATTACTTTACTGCCACCTTTGATGAGTGGGGCTATGTCTGTTGTTTTTAGTGACTGGGATAACTCCTGTGTCCATGCTCCCTCTTCATAGAATACTTCAGGCACGTGACAGGCCAGGGGCTTCTTGCAGTTCTTGATGAACGTGGAGTTCCACGAGTCTGGGCCTGAGGCAGAGTGCATGGGCATGTCATTTATTGCTTTTCTCAAAGTCTTGTGATGTTAGGATAATATCAGAATTTTTTTAATTAACCAAATTTTGAGTCTCGGTCATAAAAAAAATAATTGAGATTGTCAACCCTTAGTCTGATTTACGGCTCACGAAACGCTGAGTCGTATTAGGACTTGAATATTTCACTCATTTCTTAGCTGTCATCTGACCTAATTTTCCAGAAATACTCTGCATAACAAGGGGCTTTCTATATATAGTATGTCATTGATGTCAGCTGGGCCTGTATACCTTGTACATGTACTTGTAGAAATAATGATATTATTATATTTTCCAGAATGTGTATCACAGTACCATAATTCACACCCAAGGCGTAAGCTCTAGTGGTCCTCAACAAACCCCACCAACAACACAACAGTTTTGTAAGTTTTGTCCTTTAAGAGCTCCTGATCCAAGGAGTTCTAAGTTCTCTTTCCTTGGATCGGAGCTGTTTGCCCCCGCCATCCTTCCCCATTGCCAAGGTGGTGTGAAACTCCTACGGGTTTAGCGCTTTCCCAGCGAAAATTCTTAGTAATCATATTTTAAGTCCATGCCGGTAAGGGTCTCGATCCAAGGAATTGGAGCTACTTCTTTTTCCCCCTTTCCTCAGATCAAACCTTATTACCTCCCATTCTCAGGCTCTGCATAACCCCTCCCCATTGGGGTTCAGAGCTCTCCCCATGAATCTAATACGTAGCTATTAAAAAGATAATTACAAATTTTTAGCCGTATGGAACTTCAATTCATTCGTAATGACAAACATTAACCATAATTATAATTCAGGCACTTCTTGTTTAATCACGGGAAAGCGCTAAACCAGTTGGGGCCTCTTAATCAGGGAAGTGCTAAACCCATAGGAATTATATAGCTGGTAAATATGATTTTTTTTTATTATCCCAGGATAAATCCACAGTTGTTAATGTGTTTATGACAACCATTTTATTAATGTTCAGTAGTGTGTAAAACCATATATTGTACTGTATATGTAGGGAGCCGAATAAAGCTTATCTTCCTCAAAAGTCATGATGATTTGCAGATTGTTGTGTAGGGTGCCAGTAATGGTGATAATACAGTAATAATAACAATAATGATTAATAATTATAATACAGTAATAATGATTAATAATTATAATCATTTATTTTTATTATTTAAATGTTCTTCAAATAGTACTGTATAAATACGACAAGAGTACTAGTATAAATAATACCAGAAATTCATTTATTGTGGCACCAGTATGGGAATCATATTGTCAGCCATATACAAAAGTATTACAGTACTTAACAACAAAATGTATTTGAACTTAAATTGCACTGCACAAACCAACATTTATAGTAACTTCAAAAAATGTTATAGCAAATTATTTTACTAAAACCTCCAACAAATTGATATTGCTAAAAATTCCAGTAGTAATTTTAAGATATAAGTAATTGTAAGTTATTTTAAGGCTGCCGGCAATGCTCTGCTTATATAACCAGGGGCTTTAGTAAGAAAGTTTATTCATGTATACACAAATACAGTTACTACATAGATTATCATACGTAGCAGCATATGTGCAGAGAACCTAGGATAACCCAAAAAAGCCAGACAGAGTGACTTATTTCCACTGGGGTCCTTTCTGTGAAGTAAGTCAATTGTGTCACCTTTTCCTGAATCATTTGTCAATCATACTTTATAGAAATAATGTTTATCATTTATCACTGTAGTATTTATGGGTACTTACCTGGAGTATACCTGGAGAGGGTTCTGGGGGGTCAACGCCTCTGCAGCCCGGTCTGTGACCAGGCCTCATGGTGGATCAGGGCCTGATCAAACAGGCTGTTACTGTTGGCCGCATGCAAACCAACGTATGAACCACAGCCCGGCTGGTCAGGTACTGACTTTAGGAGCTTGTCCAGTGCCTGATTGAAGACAGCCAGGGGTCTATTGGTAATCCCCCTTATGTATGCTGGGAGGCAGTTGAACAGTTTTGGGCCCCTGGCACTTATTGTGTTGTCTCTTATCATGCTAGTGGCACCCCTGCTTTTCATTGGGGGATGTTGCATTGTCTGCTGAGTCTTTTGCTTTCATAGGGAATGATTTTCATGTGCAAGTTTGGTACCAATCCCTCTAGGATATTCCAAGTGCATATGATCATGTATCTCTCCCGCCTGCATTCTAGGGAGTACAGGTTTAGGAACTTCAAGTGTTCCCAGTAATTGAGGTACTTTATCGTAGTTATGTGTGCCGTGAAGGTTTTCTGTACATTTTCTAGGTCAGCAATTTCACCTGCCTTGATACAGAAAAAATGATAGTTTATGATGACTTAATCTAGGTTATTTCTCAAATTCCTCAGGAGGATTTTCATCTGGGGTTTTATGAGGGCCCTAATGGAAATAAGTTACTCTAGATTTTTCGGGGGTTATCGCTCAAGTTTGCCCAAAATGCTCGGCATACAAGGGGCTTTTGGCATGTACACCCAACTACGTATTATATTCCTTTGTACAACCATGTATTATGTCAAAATAAAGTTACAGTGTACCCTTGGTTTTCGTCGATAATTCTTTCCAGAATGCTGTTCGAGTGCCGTTACTGAACGAATTTGTTCCCATAAGGACGAATGTAAATTAGAATGTAATATCTTATTATGTAAATCTTGAAAGTTTGAACAGCTAAGTAATGTCCTATGTTTCACATCTGCACTTACAAATGGGCACATAGGAATCTTCATGTGTGATACATAAACATTATTACATACAAGTTTTATTGTTTTCTTTCCACAAGGGAGTTTTTTTGGTGCTGATGAGGGGCTATTGACACAAGGAATTAAACTTGTCCTTCCCTTTCTTGGATCGAAGACTTCCATTTGCAGTTGATGTATGACCTTTGCATATTTAGTGCTTTCTCCTAAATATAATAATAAATTATTGCCATAGTGAAAAGCTCTGTTCCACAAGGCACAGTACTCGCCCCCATCCTGTTCCTCATCCTCATATCAGACAGACAGAGATGTAATCCACAGCACTGTGTCATCCTTTGCAGACGATACTAGGATCTGCATAAGACTGTCATCTATTGAGGACATGGTTAACCTCCAAGAAGATATAAACCAAGTTTTCCAATGGGCAAAGGAAAACAGTATGATGTTCAGTGAAAACAAATTCCAACTATGTACTCGATTATGGAAAACTGGAGGAGATAATAACTAGAACTGAGTATACTTCAAACTCTGATCATATAATAGAGTGGAAAAATAATGTGAGGGACCTGGGAGTGGTAATGTCTGAGGATCTCACTTTCAAGGATCACAACAGTGTCTCGATCACAACTGCAAAGAAAATGATATAATCGATAATGAGAACATTCAAAACAAGAGAAGCCATGCCAATGATGATCATTTTCAAATTGCTTGTTCTCTCTAGGCTGGAATATTGCTGTACATTAACATCTCTGTTCAAAGCAGGTGAAATTGCAGATCTAGAGAGTGTACAGAGAACCTTTACTGCATATATAAGTTCTGTCAAACACCTCAACTACTGGGAATACTTGGAAGCACTTGACTTGTACTCATTGGAATGCAGGAGAGAGAGAGACATAGCATAATCTACACTTGGAAAATCCTAGAAGGAATGGTCTCGAATCTGCACACAGAAATCACTCCCTACGAAAGTAAAAGGCTGGGCAGGCAGTGGAAAATACCCCCAATGAAAAGTAGGGGTGCCATTGGTACACTAAAAGAAAACACCATAAGTGTCTGGGGCCCAAGACTGTTCAACAGCCTCCCACCATGCATAAGGGGAATTACCAATAGGCCCCTAGCTGCCTTCAAGAGGAAACTGGACAGATACTTAAAGTCGGTGCCGGATCCGCCGGGCTGTGGTTCGTATGTTGGACTATGTGCGACCAGCAGAAACAGCCTGGTTGATCAGGCCCTGATCCACTGGGAGGCCTGGTTGTGGACTGGGCCGCGGGGACATTGATCCTTGGAATGCCCTCCAGGTAGACTCCAGGTAACTCTTGGAAGTCAAAAATCAGGAATGCAGCTCGTTTGTAAGTTTGCACCCTCCAGTATGTGTTGCTCAAGTACGGTAGTGTGTGTGCACATGTGTGAGTGCGTGTGTGCATCTGTTCATTTTGTGAGGAATGGTAGAGTCAAGTAAACACTCAAATAAAATGAGTTAGTACTTTAATGATTGAATGATAGGATATACTAGATACATTTGCACTGTTCAAAATGTCACATGAATCCTCACACACTTCCTTTTGCACTGATCACTCTCAACATTTCTACTACTATTCTATTGTCAGGCCCCTCAAGGGAGGTTTCTTGAGGCTGGTAAGAGGCTCGTGATCCAAGGAATTGGATTTGCCTTCTTCCTCAGATCAGATCTGATTGCTTCCTATTTCCCAGATGCTGTGATATCTACACAATTACAATTTCCCTCTAAATATGATAATGTTTTGTCATGCCACCTTAATTAGTTACATTGTTCAACTTTGCTGGATGATCTTAGGTTAATTTCTCCATAAATTACTGTAGAGGACCATTGTAACAATGTATGAAACCTAAAAAAAAAAACTTACGGTACTTCTGTAAGTTATTTTGTGCCATTCATTATAAACCTATTTTATTTTAGCTTATTCGATTTTAATTTCTGTCTTCTAATTTTCAGAACTTCATTATATCTACTACTATATCAACTAAAATGTTGCTGACTCACAGCAAAATCATTAAGGTGCAGTTAAAGCAGGTAAGATTATAATTTGAGTAACGCAAGTAAAAATTATAATTTGAGTAATACAAGTAAAAATTATAATTTAGGCTAGATATGTTTTGAGGAAGCATTTACTCAGTTCTCTTCATTTCAGTCCCTCAAGGGAAGTTTCTTGATGACAGTCTGAGGAATTGAACTTAGTCCTCCCCTTCCTTGGATCATTCCTTATCTGATGCCATTAAATTCCACCTATCATTATCACTCCACTTTTACGATTTGTTCAGGTCTTCAGGGATACACACACAGTCACTTTTATTGCTTATCGTGCATAGGAATTTTGCATCACCTACAAATACATTCACATTTTTTTATTCCTTCTGGCAAACCATTTATAGCGATTAGAAACGTGAATTTGGTAAGAATCTCTTCTCTGGTGACATTACCTTGTGAAAGGATTGTACCTTTAATTACTGTTCACATTTTCCTTTCAATCCAGAAATCTCTTATCCTCTGTAATATTCATCCTATGCTTTGTGATTTCCTGATTAGCCTTTCATAAGGAATTCTGTCAAATGCCTTCTTAAAATCCAAATACAGTGGTACCTCGACTTACGATATTTTTTCATTCCAGAATGCTGTTCAAGTGCCATTACCAAACGAATTTATCTCCATAAGAAATGTTGTAAAATAGACTAGTCCTTTTAGACCCCAAAAATTACACTTACAAAAGCATTTAAAAAAATAAACTTACATAAAAGGGTGAGTTTGGGGACCATCGTAAGTCGAGGTACCACTGTACGTACATACTGTACTGTACTCTGCTGTACTGTAAATTCAATCCTCTCATAGTTCCATTCATATTTCTAAAAATATTAATTGAAATAAATATATATAAAATGCTGTCATTTATATACTAGATGTTTAACTAAATAAAATTAGATTTTTCATCAAATTTTCCATATATGCGCCCGTCCGTGAATATTTAAAATCATTTGTGGGAAACCCTTAAATATAAACTCTGTATAAACTAAATTTGCAAATTTGGAGTGTAAGAAATTTGGAGAAAAGTAATTTAATTTTAATATTGAAATTCTATTTATGAGGAAAAATGTATTAAAATGATCTCATTAAATCCTTCACAGATTCTAAAAACTGTGAAAGGCAGTGTGGTGCGAGGGCTTCACACAACCTCTATGTAAGTACCCCACAGTTTCCTGTATGAGTTTGGATAATGAACTCTTATCCAAAGGGAACTGCCTCTTCCCTTAGTCTCAAGGATTTTTTGTCATAGTTATACTTGAACCTGTGTTTGCAGTTTGCCTGTTCTCCTTCCTCACCTGGGGACTTTATGCACTTATTACTGTACTCTCACTTTGAAGAAGTTTCTTCTCATTTTTTCTGGCATATTTGATTGTTCAGTTTTTACTTGTACAGTCAGGCCCTGCTTATAGAGCAGGTTAGGCTCCAGGCTGCTGCTGTATAGCAAAAATCGCTAAAAGTTATTTGTTTTTTTTCACTTTTAAATGCATATAAAAACTGATAACATGTTAACACTATCATACATATTAAGTAAGTAATAGAGCTAGGCATAAAAAATGCATATACAGTACACACATTACTTACCTTAAAATATTTTCATCCTTACCTTATAGTGAGTGAATATATTTATTGTAGGAAGTCTGAATAAGTGAAGAATGGGTATCTTTGAAAACTGCTGCATTAGCAAAATGCTGTAAAGTGAAGCGCTGTAAAGCAGGGCCCTCCTGTATATTCTTATCCTTGTTCCAGCCCTTGAGAATAGCTTGTTTTTATCCTTATTTTTTTTCATCATACCAGCCATATCCCACCAAGGCAAGGTGACCCAAAAAGAAAAATGAAAGTTTCTCTTTTTAAATTTAGTAATTTATACAAGAGAAGGGGTTACTAGCCCCTTGCTCCTGGCATTTTGGTCACCTCTTATAACATGCATGGCTTATGGAGGAAGAATTCTGTTCCACTTCCCCATGGAGAATCCTTATTGATGTGGCTAAATATTTTGTAGGAATCTTCAACATGTGCAACACTAGGAATCTTCAATATGTGCAACATTAGGAATCTTCAACATGTGCAACATGTGAAGCACCAGACAACCCTGGCCCAGGGCTGGGCTGTTGGGGTTGGAAAATTCTTGAAACCCTTCAGAGGTATTTGCTTCTCCTCCTTTCCTCTAACAGTGTGAGATTTATGTCTGTCATTTTAGCTCAGGCACTTTGTTTCAGGAACCAGCCTGATAACAAACCTTTGCACCCTTTCTAGCTTATGTATTTGAGGTGTGATCTCCATTCTGGTGCTGCATACTCTGAGGTTGATCTTATATATGTGATATACAGAATCTTGAAGGATTCCTTGAAATCCAAGTGTTGCACATGTGTCTTTTTCTTCAACTTGTATTTATTGTGTGCCATTAATATTAGGAAGTTTTGTTGGTATTAACCTGTTGGTGCATCCACCCCTAGGTCTTTCTTTATGATTCGTGTTATTTTTTCTTTTCATTGATTTAATTGCCATTGGTTCCTTGTCAATTCCCCATCTTCATCACCTTACAATTGATTTAATTTCAGCCACTTGTACAACCATTCGTGTAACTTACTCAAATTACTACGTATACTTTTTTTCAAGATACAGTGGTCCCTCGGTTTTTGCCGAAAATTCGTTCCAGAATGCTGCTCAAGTGCCATTACCGAATGAATTTACTTCCTTAAGAAATAACGTCACGTAGGTTAGTCTATTTCAGACCTCCAAAAATACACTTGCAACAGCACTTACGAAAATACACTTACATAAATGTTCGAGTTTGGAGATGCACGAAAACCGAGGGACCACTGTATTTGTATTATCACCACAGTGCAGTAGTACAGTGGTCCCTCGGTTTTCGTGCATCTCCAAACTTGAACATTTATGTAAGTGTATTTTCGTAAGTGCTGTTGCAAGTGTATTTTTGGGGGTCTGAAATAGACTAAACTATGTGACATTATTTCTTAAGGAAGTAAATTCGTTCGGTAATGGCACTTGAGCAGCATTCTGGAACGAATTTTCGGCGAAAACCGAGGGACCACAGTATATGTATTTTGGTAGGCACATGATCTGAGAGAAATATCCCATGTATCAATAAACCCAATCTCCTATCATCCCAGAATGCTATACGTATACAACATCACCTCCAAATTTTGAAAATAAAATTGACAAATTGGCAGTTATGTAGCATAAAAACAAATCTGAACCTTCTGTTAAGATACACATTTATTCAAAGTTTGAAACTGATCAGAAGAGGCATTCTCAAGTTTTTGCATCTAAACTAGTGCCCCAGTCATCCCAGCTTGTTCAATAAAATGGATAAGTTTACACCTACACAGCACACACCTCACACTTGTGTGGTATCATTGATGTAATACAGTATGAAGCACGGATTTTGGCATTGGCAATTTTGGTGGATAGCAGTAACAGACCTTGTCATTTGTTTCCAAATCAGTTGAACTCGTATTTTGTTCCATATAGTGGAACCTCGGATTTCGTCCGGTGCGGATATTGTACAATTCGGATTTCGACCACTTTTTTGGGCGAAATTTTACCCCGGGTTTCATACCTCCACTCGGAAATCGTCCATATCAGACGTGTCTGCCCGCCCGGGACGCGACCGCTTACACGTACGTGAATCAGTCAGGTATGTGTAATATTTTTTGTGCGACAGGGGTCCAGTGACTCTCAAGCTGGCCCTAGTGCCAGTAAAAGACAAAGAAGGGAAGTAACCCCGAATAGGGCTTTGATACCTGAAGTCCTTATGGATGGGGATTCCCTTTCCAAACAATAACTTCTCCTCCCTCTCCCCTCCTCGCCTTCTTCCATACGCCAACAAGAGTCTTCAATAAAGGTATGTAATAGTGATTTAAATGTTCATTTATCCATTAGTCATTTACAGTGGACCCCCGAGTTACGAGCATAATTCATTCCAGAAGGCTGTTCAAGTGCCATTACCGAACAAATTTTCTCCCTTAAGGAATAATGTCAAGTAGGTTAGTCCATTTCAGACCCCCAAAAATACACTTACAAAAGCACTTACAATATTACACTTACATAATTGTACGATTTCCGAGGTGCTCGTAACTCGGGGGTCCACTGTATATTTATTTCTCATTGTTTTCTGTATGTAAAACTATAGTTATTCTATATAAAATGTATTTTTTGTTAATATTTTTGGATGTCTGGAACGGATTAATTGGATTTACATTATTTCTTATGGGAAATATTACTTCGGTTTCTGTCCATTTCGGATTTCGACCGACCTTCTGGAACGGATTAAGGATGAAAACCGGAGTTCCACTGTATTTCTAAGTCTTTTAGATTGAGGTTTGTTACATCAAGGATTTACCATATTTTATTGTTCAGGGTTTCCCAGAATTCTTGATCCATAACAAAAATAAACAATTTATGCTTATTTATTTTATTATTCAAATTCAGTGCTCACTGTCATACATAGACATATTAGAGGAGAATTAACTACCAGTATGAGGTCCATCAGCAACACTTTTGGAACACCATGTTAGTATGAGCCCAGAATTTTGGGATACCCTGTTCTGTGATACAATGGACTTAGACTTTTGGAACATCGTGCACTAGGGATCCAGACTTTTCGAATTTCCTGTAGTTCCTGACTTTTGGGGCACCTTGTACTATAGGTGCATATTTTTGGGGCACTACTTTGGATCCAGCCATTGGGACAACTTGTATAGTTCAAGTGTAGACAAATTTTTTATTACATCTTATATTTTTTTATTTTTTTTTTCACTTAGATACACTTCCAGTGTGCAGGATGATGACTATCGATACATTCACAGATCAAAAATACCGACAATGCATTTTCAGAAGTCCTTATTGCGA
The DNA here is from genome assembly GCA_009830355.1 of Cherax destructor. Taxonomy (NCBI): domain Eukaryota; kingdom Metazoa; phylum Arthropoda; class Malacostraca; order Decapoda; family Parastacidae; genus Cherax; species Cherax destructor. The sequence continues at coordinate 47,753 of WNWK01000166.1, read as the reverse complement.
CTGCCTATCCCAGGTGAGTTTGTAAAATTTTCTTGAGTAATTATGTTTTGAGTAATCATGATCATGCACCTTAATTATTTTACACTGCAGTTATTTATGTATAACCTCAACTGTTCTGTCAATTCTTTTTGGGTTTGTTTAATATTTAGTCTGCTTGACATGCTTTGCATAACTATGAGCTTTACCTGTATGTATGTATCCTTAAATTATGCAATCTCTTATGCTTTACATATGTATTATCTTTATAAATAAATTTGTTGTTTGATTAGCATACAGTGGACCCCTGGAAATCGAATGCCTCCCAACTCGACCTATTATGTAAGTTTATTATTGTAAGTGCTTTTGTAAGTGTATTTTTGGGGGTCTGAAATGGACTAATCTAATTTACATTATTCCTTATGGGAATAAATTCGTTCGGTAACAGCACTTGAACAGCATTCTGGAACGAAGAATGTTCGATTTCCGGGGGTCCACTGTATATGCCTTATGGGTTTGACGTATATTTTTTTTTAATTTTCTGTTTTTTCTGCAATTGAATTCTGGCTCCCTTGAAAATGCCAGTTTGCAGTGACCTGAAACTTTAAGCAGATTCTTCATTTTTTAACCCTTTGACTGTCACAACCCCAAATCCTGAAGTGTCTCCTTGTGTCACAAAATTTTTAAAAAAATAAATTATTTTTCTTATGAAATGATAGAGAATCTTTTCCCGGTGGTAATGACACCAAAAGTACGAAATTTGATGGAAAACTTATGGAATTACGCTCTCGCGAAGTTAGTGATCTTGGCGATATATACACATCGGAGATTTCGCCGACTTTAAGCCCTATTTTCGGCCAATTCCATTGTTTCAGTCGACCAACTCATAGCTATTTCTTTAGAACTCCATTTGTTCTATCGATTGAGTACAAGAAACCTCCAATTTACCGATTTCAACTACCCAATAAAGTGGTCAGAAATTGGCAATTTGGCCAATTTCATGCAAAATAAAAAAGATGTCAATTTCAAAATAGGGTCCAGAATAAACAATGCAGACATTCCTGGCACTAAAATAAGATTTTCTCTGTTCATTAGTCACGTCTTTAGGCCCCTCTTATATTACTCTTGCTTTCTATTTTGATTTTTTATTCAAACAAAAAATAGAAGATTTACTGTTATGCAGACTACTGCATTATTGTAAAAATGGTATAAATAATATCAGCGCACTCGTGAAAGAATATTAGACTCACCAGTTGACGTGTATTGGACGTGTGGCGTGATTTGTTTACTCTTGAACATTGGCAAAAATCGAACATTTCTGCTACTTTGAGCTCAATTTCAAGGTTGTTTTCATCATGAAACTAATCAAAGTCATCTCTATTTCTGTAATATGTTTTCCGTTCTATCAAGTGAGACAACGAAAAAGAGAATACAACCATAAATACAATACGAAAATACACCTCAAAGTCGGCGTTTTAATCCAAAAACATGGTCATTATGCACTGCGTGCTGCAGGATTTTTTTATACAGCGCACACTGACCACACAGATCCATTCTCTTACATGTGGGCCTACCAGCTTTCTCCCGCTTGATTTGAAGCCGCTAGAATTTTTGAGTATATATACATCCGAAACAGTGGCTCGTAAGACGTATATATACGACCGAAACAGTCAAAGGGTTAAGAGTTTGTCCTTCAAGGAAGATGCCTAGATGCTGGCGAATAGCTTTTGATTTCAGGACTTGGCACATCTTTCTTCACTATGAAATCTGATTCACTATGAAATCTGATTCCCTATGATTATAATAGTAATGCTGAGTATTGATTTCTGCATTTTATTGGGGGTTGCCTTTGTGAATGTAATGGGTTTACAGTGCTTTTCTTCTTATGTTGGTGGTTTGAATGTCTTTCATTTACCAAACTCACACCTTCCTGCTTACACCTTAATGGCTTACACCATCCTGGCTTACACCTTGCTCACTTACACCTTCCTTCTAAACATGCTCAACCACTGTATTTGCAATGCCTTAATTTTTTTAAACTTTTTTACTTGTGTAATGTATTTTTTATTATAAATTTCACATCTCTCTCTTTTTCTTTATAGTATATTCAGTACAGCAGTCCTTTGAAGGATCATCCATTCTCTAATTATTCTGTGTTGTATTATATTCATTTATCCCCAATAACTGTTTCATACTAGATTTATTCCTATGATGCTAATTCCAGTATCATAAGTATACCCTGCTTAATATATTTCATATGAAATATTTCTTACAATATTAAGGGTTTAGTGCTTGCTAATAAAAATAATGATAATTATCCTATGCAATGGATATTATTAGAAGAATGCTAATTTTAATGCATTTTTTTCAGATTTAGACAAGACATGTACTCGTTATTTACGATCGCAGAAAGCCTTATTAAGTGATGAAGAGTACAGCACTACAAAACGTGCTGTTTCCCAGTTCAAAGAAGGATCGGGGATGGATTTACATGCCCAACTGAAACAAATGGATAAGGTTTAAATTATTTAATTATTTTGGGAATACACTGTACTCTCTCAGGCTCTGTAAGTCTACAACTCAAATTTAGTTTTCTGGTTTTATCCTTCTAATCTGGCTGCCAGAACCATAAATTTCCCTAAGGTATTATGTTATCTAAGAACTTAATTCTCAGATCTGTGACATGTACTGCAACCGACCTGAAATAGCACAAAACGTTCAACTAGTAATTCTGTTTGGGTATGGGGGAACAGAGAGCAACCCCTATCGGCCATTTCCCACAGAGGCAGGTTGACCCGAAAAAGAAGAAACACTTTCATCATCACTTGCTCCATCACTGTCTTGCCAGAGGCATGCTGATACTACAGTTCAAAAACTGCAAATTCACCACTCATGATCTCACAGAATGCACCCCCCTCATAAATACCAAGGAAGTACAGTATTTCCATTACAGTGACATAATCATGACATCTTGTAATTTTTATAGTCTCTCTCCTCAATTATATGCTGACATACTGCATATGAATATTATTTGTTCTATAAATCATTCAACTATATTTCATGTTAACCCTTACTGGTTTAGTGCTTCCCTAAGATTATTTTTTTTTTCAACAAGTCGGCCGTCTCCCACTGAAGCAGGGTGACCCAAAAAGAACGAAAATCCCAAAAAAGAAAATACTTTCATCATCATTCAACACTTTCACCTCACTCATACATAATCACTGTCTTTGCAGAGGCACTCAAATACATACTACAGTTGAGAATAGTCCCTCCAAACTGTCACTATCCCAGACCCCTCCTTTAAAGTGCAGGCATTGTACTTCCCATTTCCAGGACTCAAGTCTGGCTAAATCTATAATAAGCAGTTTCCCTGATTCCCTTCACTAAATATTACCCTGCTCACACTCCAACAGCTCGTCAGGTCCCAAAAATCATTTGTCTCCATTCACTCCTATCTAACACGCTCACACACTTGCTGGAAGTCCAAGCCCCTCGCCAACAAAACCTCCTTTACCCCCTCCCTCCAATCTTTTCGAGGACGACCCCTACTCCTTCCTTCCTCTACAGGTTTATACGCTCTCCAAGTCATTCTACTTTGATCCATTCTCTCTAAATGCCCAAACCACCTCAGCAACCCCTCTTCAGCCCTCTGACTAATACTTTTAGTAACTCCACACCTCCTAATTTCCACACTCCGAATTCTCTGCATAATATTTACATAATACAGTGGACCCCGGATTTCATCATTAATTCGTTCCAGAATGCTGTTCAAGTGCCATTACCGAACAAATTTGTTCCCATAAGGACGAATGTAAATTAGATTAGTCCGTTTCAGACCCCCAAAAATACACTTACAAAAGCACTTACAAAAATACACTTACATAGTTGTTCGAGTTGGGAGCTGTATGAAATTCGGGGGTCCACTGTATAATATAATAATGTTATGAAGTACATACAGTCAACCCTCATATAATGCAACTCCACATAGTGTGTCTTTTCCACAATGCAATTAAAATGTACAACCAAATTTTTTGGTTGCACAAAAGAATCTTGATATCATATACACGTATGTACCGTAAATTTAAAATAAAGTACATAACATGAAATTTGGTAGTAAATGCCATACATTTCTTCAGTCTGCTTGTTGGTGGCCGTAAACCTTGCCAAGTGAGAGCAAGTCGTGGCCACTGAACATTGTTTTTCTTATCTATTTCATTCCAAAATTTATATCTTACAAATGCTTAATTTATATAAAACATTTGTAGAAAAGTTTGAAGAGAATGTTTATTATATTTGTATGTAATAATATCAGGCATCCACAAAATTTCAGTATTGTACATTATCATATTTACATTGTACTGTATAATGAATTTAAAGTGATTATATTTGGCATGCAGGGTGACACCTTTATGTGCTTACTCCTCGACATTAGAACCTGGTTATACCATTGAATGTAACCCATGGATTATGAGAAGGGTATACTGTATACAAGAACGGGAAATCAAAACACGGTGGACATGCCATAATAAGCTGTCAAAAGATGGAATAGTTGCAGAATAGTTTACTGTGTGGTCAGAATAATAAGTGAGAGGAGGCGGCTGGAGGCAGCGGAGATGTCCTGTCTAAGGGCAATGTGTGGTGTAAATATTATGCAGAGAATTCGGAGTGTGGAAATTAGAAGGAGGTGTGGCGTTACTAAAAGTATTAGTCAGAGGGCTGAAGAGGGGTTGAGAGAATGGATCAAAGTAGAATAACTTGGAGAGCGTATAAATCTGTAGGGAAAGGAAGGCAGGGTAGGGGTCGTCCTCGCACGCACGTCCTTGCATGTCCTAACATGCTCATGCGCGCAAGCGTGTGTGAGCGTGTTAGATAGGAGTGAATGGAGACGAATGGTTTTTGGGACCTGACGAGCTGTTGGAGTGTGAGCAGGGTAATATTTTGTGAAATGATTCAGGGAAACTGGTTAGCCAGACTTGAGTCCTGGAAATGGGAAGTGCAATGCCTGCACTTTAAAGGAGAGGTTTGGGATATTGGCAGTTTGGAGGGACTTCTAAACTGTCATATTTGAATGCCTCTGCAAAGACAGTGAATATGAATGAGTGAGGTGAAAGTGTTGAATGATGATGAAAGTATTTTCTTTCTTTTTGGGTCACCCTGCCTCGGTGGGAGACGGCCGACGTGTTAAAAAAAAATTATAATATTTATTTTATTACAGATTACAGGCAGTGAAAGCATTAGATGGGAGAGGATGTTAGAGTGAATAGAGATGTAGACGCAGTTAGAGAAATCAGCTTGAAGAGCCAATGAATAATAATAATTCGCCTTTCTAGAGGGCAAGAAGCTGTGCACTCAAACTCAAAGTATTCAATTTAAAGATAGTATACAAGTGGGAAAAGAGAGGGAGAGAGGCTGCTGTGTGTTTGGTCTACCCCTTTTCAGTTAGAAGAAAAGTTGATTGAGCTAAGTAACAGTGGAGAAAAATGTTAACTGATTTGCCCCTGAATTCTTTGAGTTGATCTTTATTATACTTATTTTATATAGACTTTTAATAGCTTTTACTGGTGCTAATTAGAATAAATACAGGTTGTGTCATCTTTCATTGTCTGCTCACATAATTAATAGAGAAATTTTATCGTCAGGCAAACAAACACACAAGCTACATCTCAGAGCCCTGGTTTGATATGTATCTGAGTGATCGTGTGCCTGTAGTGTTGAACTACAATCCCTTCATGGCTTTCCATCCTGAGGAGCGCCCAGGCTACTCTGACCCAGTTATACGTGCTACAAACACCCTAGTGTCATCTCTAAGGTTTGTGTTCTGTATTTGTAAAATTAATGCATTGATCCTATGGTATCCTGGCACTCTCAGATATTAGAGTGTTTTAATATCACACTTAGTAATCAAATTAGTCACTAGGTATCCAAGATGAATGGGAGATGTGGTGTGAGGATCCTAGTGAGCTGTCTCAGGTTGTGGTTATGTGGATAAAGGACCTGCGAGATTTTTGAATTCTCGAGTATATTTGTTGTTTGATCCCTTGGAGTTTCCTAAGAATAGTCAAAGTAAGCAAATACAGTGGTACCCCGAGTTTCGGCCATAATTCGTTTCGGAAGGTTGTTCGAGTGCCGTTACCAAACGAATTTGTTTCCATAAGGAATAATGTAAATTAGATTAGTCCGTTTCAGACCCCCAAAAATACACTAACAAAAGCACTTACAATAATACACTTACATAATTGTTCGAGTTGGGAGCTGTACGAAACTCAGGGTACCACTGTATACAGCAAATAACTAAGTTTTATGTAGTACTACATTATTTAGATATGTTCCTCTCTTTTGAAATTGCAGGGTACTTTTACAGAAGAGATCACCATTGATCTTGCTCTTACTGGATGCAAGTAGGAACAAACAAGATAGCATCATGGATCCTAATAGAGTTTGCAGGTTATTCTATGTGGAAAATATTTTGAACTTCACAACTAGAAAGTAAATTTGCAGACAAATGAAAAATGGCACATGCTATGCAAGTATTTAAAAAAGGGTGACAAGGAGGATTTCCTGAACTATAGGCCCGTTTTGATGAAAAGCATTATGAAATGACTGGAAAACGTCTTTTGAGAACAATGAATAAAACACTTGCAGAATAAAGGAATAGTACCTAGCAAACAGTTCAGGTTTTGATCACCAAATTCCTGCATATCAAATTTATTTTAGCTAAGTCACCTTACCTCAGTGGGAGATGGCTGGAGTGTTAAAAAATAAAATACAGTCATGGAAATCATTCGAGTAAAATGATGCACATCTTGCATATATTTAGATTTTAAGGCTTTTGATTGGGTCCCTCTTGAAAGACTTACAGTATTTGGAAATTTCAAAACATTAGAGGCATAAAAATGCAAGCTTTTGAAGTAGATGAGAGATTCTGTATTTGCAAGAAAAATGCAGTTAATGAGATGATTCAAAATATCAACATGAGGTACAATAATGTCATTAGTGGGATCAGTATTTACTCTCATAATTTTTTTAACCTACTGTATATAAATGACTATAAAAAATTAAGTGGAATAAGAGATGTATGATGGAATTTAAAGTGGATAAATGCTATGTAATAGAAATGGGTATAAGTGAAAATGGGCCTCGCATAGAACATGCTTCTTCTAACATTCTGGCATTGACTATTTGAGCAGGAGAAAATGAGGAATTAATACAGCATCCCAGGTCAGACCAGAGCTATTGGGGTGATTAATTGGTGGAAGACGGCCGACTTGTTGAAAAAAAAAAAAATGTATGATGGGAAGTGGAGAAGAATTCTTCCTCCATAAGCCATGCGTGTTATGTCATAAGAACCGTCTGAAATGCCAGGAGCAAAGTACCAGTACGGTTAGGAAAAAAAAGTATTATTGTATCTCATAGCAAAAAGGTTGATGAAGAAGGAGTATAAATCTGGAGTAGATGGAAAGGTGGTGTAGGGAGTGTCTGAGGAAGAGTTTGAACAGAGATGTGAAAGAGGTACAGTATTTAGGGATTGAACATTTGTCAAGCATATGAGTGCTTTAGGGAGCAAGGGGCTAGTAACCCCTTCTTCTGTATACATTACTAAATTTAAAAAGATAAATTTTCCTTTTTCTTTTTAGGTCATCTTGCCTTGGTGGGATACAGCCGGTTCATTGAAAAAAAAAAATGAGTACTTTAGACTGAGAGACTAGTGGCCTATAGGATTTTAAGTGCTTGTAGAACATGAGTAAAGTAATATGAGAAACACAGCAAGCTAGACTTAAGTTATGAAATTTGGTAAGTACAGTGTCTGCACTGGGAAAGGGACCTTGAGGTGCATTTTGTCGACATTTGATCAAGATGATGATACCATTCTTGAAGTGCAGTTAAATAGTGCATTTGATACATGTTTGTTTTCCTTGAGTCGCCTTGCTTTGGTGGGATATCACAGAGGGTCTAAAAATATAATGTAGAGTCTAGCAGTAGTAAATAAGTTTCCTTGTTTAGTGTTGTTGGTTATCACTTGAGCCTGTTTTTATATATACAGCATAATGTATACATTTTTTTTTTAAACAAGTCGGCCGTCTCCCACCGAGGCAGGGTGACCCAAAAAGAAAGAAAATCCCCAAAAAGAAAATACTTTCATCATCATTCAACACTTTCACCTCACTCATACATAATCACTGTCTTTGCAGAAACGCTCAGATACGACAGCTAAGAATAAGTCCCTCCCAGCTGTCACTATCCCAGACCCTCCTTTAAAGTGCAGGCATTGTACTTCCCATTTCCAGGACTCAAGTCCAACTAAATCAATTAACTGGTTTCCCTGAATCCCTTCACAAAATGTTACCCTGCTCACACTCCAACAGCTCGTCAGGTCTCAAAAACCATTCGTCTCCATTCACTCCTATCTAACACGCTCACACATGCTTGCTGGAAGTCCAAGCCCCTAGCCCACAAAACCTCCTTTACCCCCTCCCTCCAACCTTTTCGAGGACGACCCTTACCCCGCCTTCCTTCCCCTACAGATTTATACGCTCTCCAAGTCATTCTACTTTGATCCATTCTCTCTAAATGACCAAACCACCTCAACAACCCCTCTTCAGCCCTCTGACTAATACTTTTAGTAACTCCACACCTCCTCCTAATTTCCACACTTCGAATTTTCTGCATAATATTTACACCACACATTGCCCTTAGACAGGACATCTCAACTGCCTCCAGCCGCCTCCTCGCTGCAGCATTTGCAACCCATGCTTCACACCCATATAAGAGTGTTGGTACCACTATACTTTCGTACATTCCCTTCTTTGCCTCCATGGATAATGTTTTTTGTCTCCACAGATACCTCAATGCACTACTCACCTTTTTTCCTTCATCAATTCTATGGTTAACCTCATCCTTCATAAACCCATCCGCTGACAAGTCAACTCCCAAATATCTGAAAACATTCACTTCTTCCATAATCCTTCTCTCCAATGTGATATCCAATTTTTCTTTATTTAAATCGTTTGATACCCTCATCACCTTACTCTTATCTATGTTCACTTTGAACTTTCTACCTTTACACACCCTCCCAAACTCGTCCACTAACCTTTGCAACTTTTCTTTAGAATCTTCTATAAGCACAGTATCATCAGCAAAAAGTAACTGTGTCAACTCCCATTTTGTATTTAATTCCCCATAATTTAACCCTTTCAGGGTCCAAGGCCATTTTTGGAAGGGGTGTGCCAGTGTCCAAGAATTTAAAAAAAAAAAATTCTTATTTTTTTTATGAAATGGTAGAGAATCTTTTTCTGAAGGTAATAAAACAAAAAGTACGAAATTTGATTGAAAATTGACAAACTTATTCTCTCGCGAATTTTGATGTGTCAGCGATTTTGCCCACTTTGACTCCCATTTTAGGCCAGTTACATTATTCCAGTCGACCAAATTCTTAGCTATTTCACTAGTATTACTTCTATTCTATCGATTGAGCACAAGAAATCGCCCAGTCAACTGTTTCAACTACAAAATAAAAGTGATTGGGAATTGGTAATTTAGCCAATTTAACTCAAAGTTCAAAATATTCCAATTTCAAATTAGGATGCAGAATAAACAATGCAGGCATTCCTGGCACTAAACTAACATTTCCTCAGTTCATTAGTTACGTTTTCAGTCTTTACAAATGAATTCCATTTTTATTTTTTATTCACATAATGAATTTTTATTCAAACCAAAAAATGGAAGATTTACTGTTATGCAATATTGTAATAATTGTACAAATAATATCACCATATTTGTGAATATATATTAGACCCACCAGCTGGCGCGTATTAGACGTGTGAGGTCATTTTTTTACTCTTGAACATAGGCAAAAATTTAACATTTCTGCTATTTTGAGCTCAGTTTCAAGCCATTTGCAGTACTAAAACCAATCAAAATCATCTCTATATCTGTAATATATCATCCATTCTATCAAATGAGACCAAGAAATCTCAAATACAACTCTAAAAATTATACGAAAAAACACTGCAAAGTCGCTGTTTTAATCGAAAATTGCGGGTTCAGTTTTTTTCTCTCATTATGTACTGTGTGCTGCAGGATTTGTTTTATGTGGTGCACACTTACCACATAGATGTATTCTCTCATATCAAATTTGCCGCTCAAAGCTTATCTGAGTGAGTTAAGCTCATGACGTAGAACTACGGTTTGGACCTTGAACTCAAAGCCGTAGAAATACGGCACGGACCCTGAAAGGGTTAATCACACTCCTCTCCCCAACACCCTAGCATTTACCTCTTTTACAACCCCATCTATAAATATATTAACCCTTTCAGGGTTCGGCCGTACTAGTACGGCTTAAGCCCCAGGGTTTTCGTCGTACTAGTATGCCTAAATTCTAGCGCCCTCAAATCAAGCAGAAACAGGCTGTTAGGCCTAGATGTGAGAGAATGGGTCTGTGTGGTCAGTGTGCGCAGTATAAAAAAAATCCTGCACAACACAGTGCATAACGAGAAAAAAAAACTGATTGTGTTTTTGGTTTAAAACAGCGAATTTGCAGTCTATTTTCGTATGGTATTTATGCTTCTATTCTCGTTTTCTTAGTCTCATTTGATAGAATGGATGATATATTACAGAAATAGAGATAATTTTGACTGGTTTCACAATGACAGGTACCTTGAAACTGAGCGCAAAGTAGCGAAAATGTTCGATTTTGGCCGATGTTCAAGAGTAAACAAATCACACCATGCGTCCAATACACATCAACTGGCAAGTCTAATATTCTTGCACAAGTGCGCTGATATTATTTATATCAGTTTTACAATGATGCAGTTGTATACATAACAGTAAATCTTCTATTCTTTGTGAGAATAAAAATTCAAAATAGAAAGCAAAAGTAATGTAAGAGGAGCCTGGAGACGTGACTAATGAACAGAGAAGATGTTATTTTAGTGCCAGTGAATGTCTGCCTTATTTATTCTGGACCCTATTTTGAAATTGACATCTTTTGAAATTTGTGTGAAATTGGCCAAATTGCCATTTTCTGACCACTATTTTGGGTAGTTGAAATTGGTAAATAGGCGGTTTCTTGTACTCAATCGATAGAAGAAATGGAGTTCTAGTGAAATAGCTATAATTTTAGTAGATTGAAACATTGGAATTTGCCGAAAATAGGGCTCAAAGTGGGCGAAATCGCCGATGCATAAATGTCATCGATACCGCTAACTTCGCGAAAGCATAATTCCGTTAGTTTTTGATCAAATTTCATAATTTTGGTGGCGTTATGATCGGAAAAAGATTCTCTATCATTTCATAAGAAAAAATAATTTATTTTTTTCCGAAAAATTTGCCTTCCTGAGAACGAGTTTCGGAGAGTGCCTGGCGACCCCCAAAGGGTTAAACAACCATGGTGACATTACACAGCCCTGTCTAAGACCTACTTTTACCGGGAAGTAATCTCCCTCTCTCCTACACACCCTAACCTGAGCCTCACTATCCTCATAAAAACTCTTTACAGCATTCAGTAACTTACTACCTATTCCATACACTTGCAACATTTGCCAAATTGCTCCCCTATCCACTCTATCATATGGCTTTTCTAAATCCATAAATGCAATGAAAACTTCCCTACCTTTATCTAAATACTTTTCACATATATGCTTCAATGTAAACACTTGATCTACACATCCCCTACCCACTCTAAAGCCTCCTTGCTCATCTGCAATCCTACTCTGTCTTACCTCTAATTCTTTCAATAATAACCCTACCGTACATTTTACCTGGTATACTCAGTAAACTTCTTTCTTTCTTCTTTCAACACGTCGGCCGTTTCCCACCGAAGCAGGGTGGCCCAAAAGAAAAAACGAAAGTTTCTCCTTTTACATTTAGTAATATATACAGGAGAAGGGGTTACTAGCCCCTTGCACCCGGCATTTTAGTCGCCTCTTACGACACGCATGGCTTACGGAGGAAGAATTCTGTTCCACTTCCCCATGGAGAACTCAGTAAACTTATTCCCCTATAATTCTTACAATCTCTTTTATCCCCCTTCCCTTTATATAAAGGAACTATACATGCTCTCTGCCAATCCCTAGGTATCTTCCCCTCTTTCATACATTTATTCAACAATAATACCAACCACTCCAACACTATATACCCCCCTGCTTTTAACATTTCTGTCATTATCCCGTCAGTTCCAGCTGCTTTACCCCCTTTCATTCTACGTAATGCCTCACACACCTCCCCCACACTCACATCCTGCTCTTCTTCACTCCTAAACGATGTTATACCTCCCTGGCCAGTGCATGAAATTATCGCCTCCCTTTTTTCATCGGCATTTAAAAGTTCCTCAAAATATTCCCGCCATCTACCCAATACCTCCAGCTCCCCATCTACTAACTCCCCTACTCTGTTTTTAACTGACAAATCCATTTGTTTCCTAGGCTTTCTTACCTTGTTTATCTCACTCCAAAATTTTTTCTTGTTTTCAGCAAAATTTCCTAACAGAGCCTCTCCCATTCTTTCATCTGCTCTTCTTTTGCACTCTCCCACCACTCTCTTCACCTTTCTTTTACTCTCCATATACTCTGCTCTTCTATTAACACTTCTGTTTTGTAAAAACTCTCATAAGCTACCTTTTTCTCTTTTATCACACCCTTTACTTCATTCCACCACTCACTCCTCTTTCCTCCTGCACCCACCCTCCAATAACCACAAACTTCTGCCCCACATTCTAATACAGTGGACCCTCGGTTAACGAACACCCCGGAAATCGTGCAAGTATGTAAGTATAATATTGTAAGTGCTTGTGGAAGTGTATTTTTGGGGGTCTGAAATAGACTAACCTACATGACATTATTTCTTAAGGACGTAAATTCGTTCAGTAATGGCACTTGAGCAGGCTTCTGAAATGAATTTTTTTTGTTAACCGAGGGTCCACTGTACTGCATTTTTAAAACTATCCCAACTCTCTTCAACCCCCCACTACTCATACTTGCACTAGCCCACCTTTCTGCCAATACAGTGGACCCCCAAGTTACGAGCATAATTCATTGCAGAAGGCTGCTCAAGTGCCATTACCGAACGAATTTTCTCCCTTAAGGAATAATGTCAAGTAGGTTAGTCCATTTTCAGACCCCCAAAAATACACTGCTCATAACTCGGGGGTCCACTGTAGTTGCTTATATCTCACCCTAACTTCCTCCTCCCTTAGTTTATACACTTTTACCTCTCTCTTACTTGTATATATATTTTGTATAATTCAACAGATATATGTGCACTCTTCGGGATAGTGTCTTGGAGCCGGTTGTTTATCATCTTAATCCTGCAAAGAGTGATAATCAGCGATTTCGTAATATTATGCGATGGATGCCATCTTCTTTTGCCTCTTATGCTGCTTATGCTTTAAAGGTAAAGAAGAATTTGTTGTTTATATACAGAGTGTAAGCCACTAAATGAAAGTGGTTTTAGTTTTTTGGAATCATAACTATATCCCTAGAATGAGAATGCCAAAGCCCATCCAAGGTAACTGTGCTAGATAACATGACCCAACAATTATAGTATATAATATTGTATTGCATATTACCCTTGACAATATAGCAGTACTGTTTAGGATAATATTTTATTAGGTCTAACACAGTGTATTGATTGTTTTATGCAGTAAAGGTACTGTACACTCCCTCACATCCAGTTCCCAGGATTGAGGTATGTTCGGCATTGAGGGACTCATTGTCAAGTATTTGTACTAAAGTATTTTGAATCCTTGATGCAACTAATCTCTCACACCTGGGAGTCAGAGTTGAGAAAATCTAATATTAATTACATAAATATGTTTTTACAAGATGGGGGTAAACAATATTTTTTTATTTTTAAAGCATAGTTATGCAGAACATTTCATGCAAACTTTAACCAGGATTGAAAGATTTTAACACTAATATAGTTATATGTTATCATGAAACTACACACAGTTTTTACATTATGAGTTTAATACAGTTTGTGTTTAAACATTATGAATATTAACATTTATAACAATTCTAAGTGAATTTTTTTTATAAAAAATATCTAACAATAGTAATATAAAATGGTTAGTACAGGTCCGCCATCACAAATCCAGCAGTCAGTCATCTGGTTCCATCAGTTATTCAGCACTAACTTCAGCTAGCATAATTTCAAATTTCCAGGGTTGCCACACCAACCTGCTGCTACTGTTTGGTGGTGCTACTTTCTGCATAAATCATTCCAAATTTTTTTCTCCATTTATTGTTATAATCTGCTTACTTTTAGCCCTAGCCATGGTTCCAATGAATAAAAGAAATGCTTCTTGTTGTGTAAAGCACATACACAGTACATTGTCCATAAAAGATAAGGTGGCTTTGAAGCCACTGTCAGTTACCATGAGCTCAGTCTCGTGATGCAGGGGAATATGCTTTATTATTATGGTAATATCAACACTATGGCTTATTTACCTATCACAATTGATCTAATATGACATAATAAACAATATAAATAACATGAAATGTTAAATACTCCAGAATGAATAATATTTGGCATAATACCGAGTAGTTCGACAGAGGTATGAAGAGGATATGGGATACAAGTACCATCCTCCTATCCCTGTCTTGTGGGATTATATTAAAGAAAACAGAGTGTAGCACAGGGCTAGCTGTGATATACACTCGTAATGCACCATAAAACTGAAACAAAAATCTATTTTCTCTACATAGATTATCATACATAGCAGCATATGTGTAGTCCTTAATCACTGAAGAAGGCACATTCTTCCCTCTCTCTCTTCCTCCTCCTCTGAACCAGTTTCCTCAGCTGCGGCCCATGGTGGCTTATTTAACAGTCACACTCAATAAACAAGCACAAAAAACAATGGATTATTACAAAATGTTTTGGATGAACACGCGGTGTGATGCTCACTCAACAAGAAACCGAGGATAACCAAGGATAACCCAAAAAAAGTCGGTGACTTATTTCTAGTACAGTGGTACCTCGAGTTACGATATTTTTTCGTTCGAGAATGCTGTTCAAGTGCCATTACCAAACGAATTTATCCCCATAAGGAATAATGTAAAATAGACTAGTCCTTTTACACCCCCAAAAATATACTTACAAAAGCATTTAAAAAAATAAACTTACATAAAAGGGCGATTTTGGGGACCATCGTAACTCGAGGTACCACTGTACCTGGCTTGGGCTTGCCATATACAGTGGACCCTCGCTATTCGAACACTCCAAAATCGCCCTTTTATGTAAGTTTATTATTGTAAGTGCTTTTATAAGTGTATTTTTGGGGGTCTGAAATGGACTAATCTAATTTACATCATTCCTTATGGGAATAAATTCGTTTGGTAATAGCACTTGAACAGCATTCTGGAATGGTAAATATTTTTTTTTCTCAGTTGTTTCTTGGGCTATCTTATTGAAACTTAGGCAATGTGTGGTGGAAAGATGCTTTTTAACGTACACCAAAAATAAAAGAAATCGGACCATAAATAACGGAGTTCACTTCTCAGCCATTAGCCGCCGCTTAGCGGTATACAGTGGTCCCTCGACTAACGGTCTTAATCCGTTCCAGGAGCTAGACCTCAACATGAAAAATTCGTAACTCGAAACCTTTTTTCCCATAAGAAATAATGTAAATACAATTAATCCGTTCCAGACATCCAAAAATATTCACAAAAAATTAATTTTGTAAAGATTACCTATACTTTTACATTCACAAAACAATTATAAATAGTATATATAAAGTAGTATATGTAATATTAAATTTATAATTAAACATTTAAAATAACATTTACTTACCTTTATTGAAGACAGGTGCTGGCATCTGGAAGATTGGGAGGATGACAGGGAAGGGGTTAGTGTTTGGAAGGGGAATCCCCACTCCCTGCCTTCCTGCTACACTCCCTGCCTTCCTGCTACACTCCCTGCCTTCCTGCTACACTCCCTGCCTTCCTGCTACACTCCCTGCCTTCCTGCTACACTCCCTGCCTTCCTGCTACACTCCCTGCCTTCCTGCTACACTCCCTGCCTTCCTGCTACACTCCCTGCATGCCTGCTACACTCCCTGCATGCTTGCTACACTCCCTGCAAGAATGCTACACTCCCTGCATGAATGCTACACTCCCTGCATGCCTGCTACACTCCCTGCATGCCTGCTACACTCCCTGCATGCCTGCTACACTCCCTGCATGCCTGCTACACTCCCTGCATGAATGCTACACTCCCTGCATGAATGCTACACTCCCTGCATGAATGCTACACTCCCTGCATGAATGCTACACTCCCTGCATGAATGCTACACTCCCTGCATGAATGCTACACTCTCTGCATGAATGCTACACTCTCTGCATGCCTGCTACACTCCCTGCATGCCTGCTACGCTCCCTGCATGAATGCTACACTCCCTGCATGAATGCTACACTCCCTGCATGAATGCTACACTCCCTGCATGAATGCTACACTCCCTGCATGAATGCTACACTCCTGCATGAATGCTACACTCCCTGCATGAATGCTACACTCCTGCATGAATGCTACACTCCCTGCATGAATGCTACACTCCCTGCATGAATGCTACATTCCCTGCATGAATGCTACACTCCTGCATGAATGCTACACTCCCTGCATGAATGCTACACTCCCTGCATGAATGCTACACTCCCTGCATGAATGCTACACCCCTGCATGAATGCTACACTCCTGCATGAATGCTACACTCCTGCATGCCTGCTACACTCCCTGCATGAATGCTACACTCCTGCATTAATGCTACAATCCCTGCATGAATGCTACACTCCCTGCATGCCTGCTACACTCCTGCTGATGACATGCTGACACTCCCTGCATGAATGCTACACTCCTGCATGAATGCTACACTCCCTGCATGAAAGCTACACTCCCTGCATGAATGCTACACTCCTTGCATGAATGCTACACTCCCTGCATGAATGCTACCACAGGGGTGCCACTAGGAAGCTTCTTTGGACCCATGGTGACTTATTTCACAGTGACAATCACTAAACCACCAATAAACACAACAAATGTATTGTGAATGTTTGAAAGAGCGCGCTGGGTATTGTTCACTCAAGTGTAAACAACGCTAGACTGGCGTCCTGCACGGCGAGGCGCGCAGGACGCGTGTCTGGTACGGACCGCTACACAAGAAAAATATTGACCGTAAAAAGCAACCTTTACACGAAAAAAACGTTATTTGGACAGACCGTTACTCAGGGGTCTACTGTATTTTCATATGGTTTTTATGGTTGTATTCTCGTTTTTTTGGTCTCATTTGATAGAATGGAAGATATATTACAGAAATAGATATGATTTTGATTGGTTTCACGACGGAAAGTACGTACAGTGGACCCCCGGCTAACGATCACCCCGGAAATCGTACAATTACATATGTAAGTATAATATTGTAAGTGCTTGTGGAAGTGTATTTTTGTGGGTCTGAAATAGACTAAACTACGTGACATTATTTCTTAAGGAAGTAAATTCGTTCGGTAATGGCACTTGAGCAGGCTTCTGCAATGAATTTTGATCGTTAGCCGGGGGTCCACTGTACTTTGAAATTGAGCTCAAAGTAGCGGAAATGTTCGATTCTTTGGCGATATTCAAGAGTAATTAAATGACATCACCGTCCAATACATGTCCGACTGGCCAGTCCAGTAGCAGTCACGAATGGGTTGACATTATTTATACAATTATTACAATAATGCAGTAGTGTGGAAAACAGTAAATCTTCTATTTTTTGTGTGAATAAAAATTCCAAATGGTAAGCAAGAGTATATAAGAGGGGCCTGGAGACGTGACTAATGAACAAAATTTTTTTATTTTAGTGCCAGGAATGTCTGCATTGTTTATTCTGGACCCTATTTTGAAATTGGCATCTTTTGAAATTTGTGTTAAATTGGCCAAATTGCCAATTTCTGACCACTTTATTGGGTAGTTGAAATAGGTGAATGGGCGGTTTCTTGTACTCAGTCGACAGAATAGAAGTAAGTTTATTCAGGTATACACAAATACAGTTACATAGATTATCATACATAGCGTATGTACAGTGGACCCCCGAGTAATGAGCAAAATTCATTCCAGAAGCCTGCTCAAGTGCCATTACCGAATGAATTTACTCCCTTAAGAAATAATGTCAAGTAGGTTAGTCCATTTCAGACCCCCAAAAAAAACACTTAAAAAAGCACTTACAATATTATACTTACATAATTGTACGATTTCCGGGGTGCTCGTTACTCAGGGGTCCACTGTATAGAGAACCGAAGATAACCAAAAAAAGTCAGACAAAGTGACTTATTTCCAGTACCTGGCTTGGGCTTGCCATATATAATTTTTGGTAAATATTTTTTTTCTCAGTTGTTTGTTGGGCTATCTTATTGAAACTTGGGCAATGTATGATGTAAAGATGCTTCTTAATGTACACCAAAAATTAAAAAAATCAGATGATAAATAATGGAGTTCATTTCGCAGCCATTAGCCACCCCTTAACGGTATATTTTCGTATGGTTTTTATGGTTGTATTCTCGTTTTTTTTGGTCTCATTTGATAGAATGGAAGATATATTACAGAAATAGATATGAATTTGATTGGTTTCACAACGAAAAGTACCTTGAAATTGAGCTCAAATTAGCGAAAATGTTTGATTTTTGCCAATGTTCAATGAACTTTCTTGTCTAAGTCAAGTTAGTTAACTTTATTAAGTGTAGTATTCTAACCTAACCACTCTGTAATCTGGCAAACTCAATAATCCGGTCCCAGTGATGCCGGATTTGTGGTGGCGGACCTGTGGTATATAAGTAATAGGATTTAAGTTTGTCATAAAAATAATCGAGGGTAGACACATAGGTGGTGACATTAAGTGCATGAGAGCAAGGGACTAACAACCCCTTCTCTTGTATAAAGGGCTAAATATAAAAAGAAGAAAAAACTTAACATTTCTTCTTTTTCGAGTCACCCTGCTTCTGTGGGAGATGGCTGTTGTATTAAAAAAGCAATTAATGCCATGAATATGTAAGCTGATATGAAGCATGTTGTACAAAGAAACCTCATTAATGGGCTCATAGAGGGGTAAAGGTGTATGATAATTCCAATTGTCTGCAACTCTTACCTTGCTCACACTTCAATTTTCAGTTCAGCATTAACGTTAATGCTTATTTTGTTAAGATATAAATAATATAGTGTGAATCTTGCTTTTGATCATAATACAGTATAAGAAAATTAAAATTTATTGATTTTCTTATAACAGATTCACATCTAATCTGTATATTATTTTCTTTAACATTTCATTAATGTTTGATTTGATTTTTAGTCTGATTACAGAAGTATATAAGTAATGAAATACTGTATCACAATTTATATTTTAGGTGTTTCCACTGGATATGTCTCAGTTTGGCAACCTCTTCTACTCTACTCGTATACCAGAGATTGGTAAAGACAGTCTGAAGTCTGACCCACATGCACAGCATATGCTCTTCATGAAAAATGGCCACTTTTATATATTTGATATCTTTGATAGAGATGGTATGTTTACTTATGTTGCTTATCTAGTATGTAATTTACTAGTTTAAAAAAAAATTCAGTGCCTTCTTTTTTTTAAAGACTGTATAGTAATATATACAATGGCTAACATGATAGGAATACAGTGGTACCTCTACTTACGAGCAAAATTCGTTCCAGTCGGCTATTCAAATGGCGATACCGAAGGAATTTTTTTCCATAAGAAATAATGAAAATTAGGTTAATCCATTTCATACCCCCAAAAATACACTTACAAAAGCACCTACAAAAATACACTTACATAACTGTTCGAGTTGGGAGCTGCTCGTAAGTAGAGGTACCACTGTATTTAGAATATGTAATTTAATATATCCTAGGCAGTAGGTTGGTAGACAGCAACCACCCAGGGAGGTACTACCTTCCTGCCACGTGAGTGTGAAACTGAAGCCTGTAATTGTTTTACATGGTGGTAGGATTGCTGGTGTCTTTTTTCTGTCTCATAAACATGCAAGTTTTCAGGTACGTCTTGTTACTTCTACTTAGATTTAGGTCACACTACACATGCATGTACAGTGGTACCTCGAGTTACGATATTTTTTCGTTCGAGAATGCTGTTCAAGTGCCATTACCAAACGAATTTATCCCCATAAGGAATAATGTAAAATAGACTAGTCCTTTTACACCCCCAAAAATATACTTACAAAAGCATTTAAAAAAATAAACTTACATAAAAGGGCGATTTTGGGGACCATCGTAACTCGAGGTACCACTGTACAAGCATATACAGTGGTACCTCGAGTTCGATGGTCCCAAAATCGCCCTTTTATGTAAGTTTATTTTTAAATGCTTTTGTAAGTATATTTTGGGGTGTAAAAGGACTAGTCTATTTTACATTATTCCTTATGGGGATAAATTCGTTTGGTAATGGCACTTGAACAGCATTCTCGAACGAAAAAATATCGTAACTCGAGGTACCACTGTACATGTACAGTGGACCCCCGGTGTTCGTCCTGCTCCAAACTCGCTCTTTTATGTAAGTGTATTTTTTTAAATGCTTTTATAAGTGTAATTTTGGGGGTCTAAAAGGACTAGTCTACTTTACATTATTTTTTATGGAAATAAATTTGTTTGGTAATGGCACTTGAACAGCATTCTGGAACGAATTATGGACGAAAACCGGGGTACCACTATATACATACCCCTCTGGGTTTTCTTCTATTTTCTTACTAGTTCTTGTTCTTGTTTATTTTCTCTTAATTCTGTGGGGAGGAACAGAATTCTTCCTCCATAAGCCATACGTGTCATAAGAGGCAACTAAAATGGGGGGAGCAAGGGGGTAGTAACCCCTTTTGTATTTTTTTTTTTTTTTTTTTTTCAACAAGTCGGCCGTCTCCCACCGAGGCAGGGTGACCCAAAAAGAAAGAAAATCCCCAAAAAGAAAAAACTTTCATCATCATTCAACACTTTCACCACACTCATACATAATCACTGTCT
Organism: Cherax destructor; assembly: GCA_009830355.1. Taxonomy (NCBI): domain Eukaryota; kingdom Metazoa; phylum Arthropoda; class Malacostraca; order Decapoda; family Parastacidae; genus Cherax; species Cherax destructor. The sequence continues at coordinate 26,786 of WNWK01000166.1, read as the reverse complement.
TTGCAGAGGAGCTCAGATACGACAGCTGAGAAAAGTCCCTCCCAGCTGTCACTATCTCAGACCCCTCCTTTAAAGTGCAGGCATTGTACTTCCCATTTCCAGGACTCAAGTCCAACTAAATCAATTAACTGGTTTCCCTGAATCCCTTCACACAATGTTACCCTGCTCACACTCCTTCCCCTACAGATTTATACGCTCTCCAAGTCAGTCTACTTTGATCCATTCTCTCTAAATGACCAAACCACCTCAACAACTCCTCTTCAGCCCTCTGATAAATACTTTTAGTAACTCCACACCTCCTAATTTCCACTCTGAATTTTCTGCATAATATTTACACCACACATTGCCCTTAGACAGGACATCTCCACTGCCTCCAGCCTCCTCCTCGCTGCAGCATTTGCAACCCATGCTTCACACCCATATAAGAGTGTTGGTACCACTATACTTTCGTACATTCCCTTCTTTGCCTCCATGGATAACGTTTTTTGTCTCCACAGATACCTCAATGCACCACTCACCTTTTTTCCTTCATCAATTCTATGGTTAACCTCATCCTTCATAAATCCATCCGCTGACACATCAACTCCCAAATATCTGAAAACATTTACTTCTTCCATAATCCCTCTCTCCAATGTGATATCCAATTTTTCTTTATTTAAATCGTTTGATACCCTCATCACCTTACTCATATCTATGTTCACTTTCAACTTTCTACCTTTACACACTCTCCCAAACTCGTCCACTAACCTTTGCAACTTTTCTTTAGAATCTCCCATAAGCACAGTATCATCAGCAAAAAGTAACTGTGTCAACTCCCATTTTGCATTTAATTCTCCAAAATTTAATCCCACCCCTCTCCCCAACACCCTAGCATTTACTTCTTTTACAACCCCATCTATAAATATATTAAACAACCATGGTGACATCACACATCCCTGTCTAAGACCTACTTTTACCGGGAAGTAATCTCCCTCTCTCCTACACACCCTAACCTGAGCCTCACTAAATATAAAAAGAAACTTTTTTTTTTTTTTTTTTTTTTTTTGGTGGGGGCACCCTACTTAGGTGGGATACGGTCAGTTTGTTGAAAGAAGAAAGTAGAATTTAAAATATATACAATAACTATTTTTTGTTATGGGTCAATAAAAAAGTTTAATAATTTTGTTTTTTACAGATATAAATCAGTAGGTAGAATGATTAGGAGCCGTGAAGGTGAACTTAGAGAGGCTAGCCAGCTTAGCAGTAAAAGTACTGTAGGGTTTGCTACAGAACCTAGACCTGTACACTGTAGCAGGTACAGATAGGTACACTCTTATCAAATATCTGGACAATTTCTATGTTGAAACACTAACAGGGAGACACACATATGGTCTAGAATCTGGTTGTTAATTGGTTCTCAACAGATGGGGGACCAAGAGCTTAGCTATTAAAAGGAAACAAGGCTCTCCTAAGAAAATGGATGATGGAAGGAGGCATATGAGCTATAAAGGAAAGTAAGGTGGTCCACTACTACTGTAGCATAAGGAGAGGTAAAACTAGAGTGGTTGTCTTTCTAAGTATAGTTCATATCACAGACACAGTAAGCATACAGTATCAACATATACTGCTTAATTTGTTTTGGCTAAAATATCAGGACAATCAATTTACGTTAAATAAACCTCTAGCTATTTGCATTAATAATAATTGTTTTACTGTTAAGAATTTTATTTTTTGGCCCACTTTCTGTTGTTTTAAAAAAAAAAATTTTCAGTACTCATAAGAATTGTAACTTGCTTAGACTCAACTCCTGTCCTCAAGACTCCATAGGGATGTATGGAGTGAGGAAAAAAACAGGGATCAACCTTAGGTTTCCTCACTATATCTCTTCACTCTCCATGGGGAAGTGGAACAGAATTCTTCCTCCGTAAGCCATGCGTGTCGTAAGAGGCGACTAGAATGCCGGGAGCAAGGGGCTAGTAACCCTTTCTTCTGTATATATTACTAAATGTAAAAGGAGAAACTTTCGTTTTTCCTTTTGGGCCACCCCGCTTCGGTGGGAAACGGCCGACGTGTTGAAAGAAAGAAGATCTCTTCACTGTCAGTTGAAGAGTCTACAAAACAACAAGTTTTGTCTCTCCATCTATGGGAGACTCAGGAGACTCGCTTCATAACAATCACTCGTATGGCACAAAAGTAATACAGGAATAAAAAATAAACAGGAGGTTTCTAGCCTACAACTCCTCAAATTACACACATTTGCACTTACAAATGGGGCAAGTGAGACCAGTTAAAGTTTTACAATCATCAGGCTACAGTACAAACATGTGAGGAAAAATCATCCTTTGTGCTATTATTGTTTATACAAACGACACAATTTTAGTTGAAAAACTATGAATGCAATGTTTGTAAGTTAGGAACCTCTTGCATTAAGTTCATATGCCATTGCTTCATTTAACTTTTATTTATGTCATTTTCTCTTTCCAGGTAACATACTACCTCCAGAGCATATTCATGCCTGCATATCATACATTGCCAAAGATCAGACTCCACCTCCAAAGTATCCCATTGCCATCCTCTCATCAGAAAACCGAAATACTTGGGCTGCATGTCGGGCAGAATTGCTTGCAGCAGGAAACGAAGCTGCTTTGAATGCTATTGATTGTGCTGCCTTTAATATAGTATTTGATGATGTAGAAGTTGGTTCACAACCAGAAAAAATATTTCACACTTTTCTCTATGGCAATGGAAAGAATCGGTTTGTATGTGCCAAATTTTATTATAAGTATCTAATAGGGTATAATAAAATTGTGCTTAATTTAAATATGTTGCCATTAAAGCTTTGTAGTACTAAATGGAAGTATTTTTTTTTTTTAAACTTAGTGTACAGTATGAAAAATGGTTTTCTGTATAAATGTAAGAATCCACATTGTGTTGTACTTAAATTAAAATCTCCACATTATTATTTTATATGCACTGTTTTCTGTATTTTATATCTTTAATAATTTTTATTACAGTTTATTAGCTTTTATTTTAAAATTCATTTATTTTCAGGTGGTTTGACAAATCTTTCTCAGTAATCTTCACTTCTGATGGTCAAGGTGCTCTCAATTTTGAGCATTCATGGGGTGATGGAGTAGCTGTCATGAGCTACTTCAATGAAGTAGCCAAAGATATTCAGAAGAAGCCATCCATTCACCCTGAGAGTGTACCTGCTAACATTGATGCCTCACAGTTTGTTCGTAGGTTAGGTAAGTGTAATGACTCAAGTTTTGTTATATTTCATGTACTGTACAAAAATATAAGCATTATCTGTTTTTAACTTTAACCTCTTAACAAACTATTTTTTTTTAACCACAGCAACCATTTCTCACCAAGGTAAGGTGATGCAACGAAGGAAACATTCACCATGGTTCATTCAGTAACTGCCTTGTCAGAAGTGCAGGGAAATTGCATTTCAAATGACCCTCAATACTGCATCATCCTCACATCTTCTTCAGAGTGCAGACATTGTACTCTAATCCAGTTATTTCTTATTGTAAAATTTGGTTTTGTTGGACAAAGACTTCACACACATTGGTATTTGTACAACAATGTACAGTTTCTTTTTACACATTCTGATCCAGGTGTATCTGCAAAGTTTTCTCTGCTCATACTGAGTTATACCCATATACAGAAGTGAAAGTTATCTGTTCAGTCTGATTCATATAAAAGTGATTGTTTTCAGTGAGAAGGACAATATGTAGTGAAACCTTCATTGTGATGTTTTGGTCATGACAACTTTATCATATTTTAATGGCAATAAAGGTTTCATTGCAAACATAGTCTTTCTCACTATCTACCATCTTATGCCATTGTGCAGCCACTTGTCTTAACACTGCCTATACAGTGAGTGCTCAGTTATCCAAACTATACAGGGCAGAGCCTCATCTGGTTAGTAGACTTCTGGATGTTCTTGATTTGAGAGGAGCAACTGCTATGTCTTGATTATTATATACAGTGGTACCTCGAGTTACGATATTTTTTCGTTCGAGAATGCTGTTCAAGTGCCATTACCAAACGAATTTATCCCCATAAGGAATAATGTAAAATAGACTAGTCCTTTTACACCCCCAAAAATATACCTACAAAAGCATTTAAAAAAATAAACTTACATAAAAGGGCGATTTTGGGGACCATCGTAACTCGAGGTACCACTGTAGTTGTAAGTTTTTGAACTGTAGTATCGGCACACCTCTGGCAAGACAGTGATGGAGTGAGTGAAGAAAGTGTTTCTTCTTTTTTGGCCGAAGTGTTAAAAAAAAAAGAGGAAGATGAAGTGCTAAAAGAAAAGTTTAAGTGGGTAAGAGAAAGAAGTAAAAGTAGATGAACTAAGAAAAGGGTAAGTTAATAAGAATGATGAGCAAATGCTAGAATATGCAGCATGGGCTTTTGGTTATAGGTGGGTGGAATGAAACATGATTGGTGGAATGATGAGGTAAAAAGGATGGTAAGGGGAGAAAAAGTTAGCATATGAAAGAGGGAGATTACTTCCCAGTAAAAGTAGGTCTTAGACAGGGATGTGTAATGTCACCATGGTTGTTTAATATATTTATAGATGGGGTTGTAAAAGAAGTAAATGCTAGGGTGTTGGGGAGAGAAGTGGGATTAAATTTTGGGGAATCACGTACAAAATGGGAGGAGTTGACACAGTTACTTTTTGCTGATGATACTGTGCTTATAGGAGATTCTAAAGAAAAGTTGCAAAGGTTAGTGGATGAGTTTGGGAGGGTGTGTAAAGGTAGAAAGTTGAAAGTGAACAAAGATAAGAGTAAGGTGATGAGGGTATCAAATGATTTAGATAAAGAAAAATTTGATATCACATTGGAGAGAGGGAGTATGGAAGAAGTGAATGTTTTCAGATATTTGGGAGTTGGCTTATTAGCGGATGGGTTTATGAAGAATGAAGTTAACCATAGAATTGATGAAGAAAAAAAGGTGAGTTGTGCTTTGAGGTATCTGTGGAGACAAAAAATATTATCTATGGAGGCAAAGAAGGGAATGTATGAAAGTATAGTGGTACCAACACTCTTATATAGGTGTGAAGCTTGGGTTGTAAATGCTGCAGCGAGGAGGCAGCTGGAGGCAGTGGAGATGTCCTGTCTAAGGGCAATGTGTGGTGTAAATATTATGCAGAGAATTCTAAGTGTGGAAATTAGGAGGGAAAAAAGGTGAGTGGTGCACTGAGGAGCTTGTGGAGACAGAGAACTTTATCCATGAAAGCAAAGAGGGGAATGTATGAGAGTATAGTTATACCAACACTCTTGTATGGGTGTGAGACATGGGTTGTGAATGTTGCAACAAGAAGAAGGCTGGAGACAGTGGAGATGTCGTGTCTGAGGGCAATGTGTGGTGTGAATATAATGCAGAGAATCCGTAGTTTGGAGATTAGGAGGAAGTGTGGGATTACCAAAACTATTATTCAGAGAGCTGAGGAGGGGTTGTTGAGATGGTTTGGACATATAGAAAGGATGGAGCAAAAATAGAATGACTTCGAGAGTGTATAAATCTGTAGTGGAGGGAAGGCAGGGTAGGGGTCGGCCTAGAAAAGGTTGGAGGGAGGGGGTAAAGGAGGTTTTGTGTGTGAGGGGCTTGGACTTCCAGCAAGCGTGTGTGAGTGTATTAGATAGGAGCGAATGGAGACAAATGGTGTTTAGGACTTGACATGCTGTTGGAGTGTAGGCAAGGTAACATTTATGAAGGGTTTCAGGGAAACCGGCAGGCCGGACTTGATTCCTGGAGATGGGAAGTACAGTGCTGGCACTCTGAAGGAGGGGTGTTAATGTTGCAGTTTTGTAGCTGTAGTGTAAGCACACCTCTGGCAAGACAGTGATGGAGTGAAGGATGATGAAAGTTTTTCTTTGTCGGGCCACCCTGCCCTGGTGGGAAATGGCCGATGTGGTAATAAAAAAAAATAAAAAAGTGTGGAGTTACTAAAAGTATTAGTCAGAGGGCTGAAGAGGGGTTGTTGAGGTGGTTTGGTCATTTAGAGAGAATGGATCAAAGTAGAATGACTTGGAGAGCGTATAAATCTGTAGGGAAAGGAAGGAGGGGTAGGGGTCGTCCTCGAAAAGGTTGGAGGGAGGGGGTAAAGAAGGTTTTGTGGGCGAGGGGCTTGGACTTCCAGCAAGCATGTGTGAGCGTGTTAGATAGGAGTGAATGGAGATGAATGGTTTTTGGGACCTGACGAGCTGTTGGAGTATGAGCAGGGTAATATTTAGTGAAGGGATTCAGCGAAACTGGTTGTTATAGATTTAGCCGGACTTGAGTCCTGGAAATGGGAAGTACAATGCCTGCACTTTAAAGGAGGGATCTGGGATAGTGACAATTTAGAGGGACTATTCTAAACTGTCATATCTGAGCGCCTCTGCAAAGACAATGATTATGTATGAGTGAGGTGAAAGTGTTGGATGATGATGATGAAAGTATTTTCTTTTGAGGGATTTTCTTTCTTTTTGGGTCACCCTGCCTCGGTGGGAGACTGCCGACTTGTTGAAAAAAAAAATGAAAGACTTACAATGTAAAAAGTATATACAGAAGGAAGAGATAGGGGAGAAAAGGAGAGGTTAAATAAGTGGCAGAAGAATACAAAAGGAGACAGTCTAATAAAAAAAATTTGCTGAAACTTAAAAATAATTTTGGAGAAAGATTAATAAGATGAGAAACCCTGGAAACTAGTAAACTTAGCTGTTAAAAAAAAAAGTAGTAAAATGGGGAAGGGAAAGGTATTGGAAAGATAGAGTTTATTGGGAGGTATTGTTAAATGATGATGAAAGGTAGGTGGTAATTTCATGCATGGGGCAGGGAGAAATAGGATCTGTTATGATAAGGGAATATCTGGTGGTGAGTGTGGAATAAATAGGCAGGATGAAATGGGATAAAGCAGCTGGGGTAGATGGAATTAATAGTTAGGAAGGGGAGAATAGCTCAAATTCCCTTCACTGCTCTTTACTGGCATCATGTCTTTTTTCTCACCCAAAGATACCTTTCAGCAGCAGCTTGTGGTGTGCAGCTAACTGTGGAAAATACACTAACAATTTGCTTACCTCGGGGAACTTTTAGTAGTCTTTTGATGTTAATAATTTAATGGGATTTGTTTGCTAGTATTTATTTGTGTTTTATGTTTCTTATTAGTAGTTCAAGGTTCAAGGTGTTCTTCAAATATTGAAACTGTCTACCTATCCTCTTCCCTTGAAGGATGAAAGTAGTTGGAGATAAAAGTTTAGAATAGTTGGACTGTCTTGTTCCACACTAGCCAGCATTTTTCATGCAATTCTTTGGAATATACCATAACCTCATTTATATCTGGATACTTCTGTTTGCAGCTATGTCTTCCCAAGCAGATATGGGCAGTTCTTTTACCTGCTGTCCCTGTTCACCCAGTAATAAATGGATATCTGAGAGTCAGTTCTTGTGGGTCACATCCTAGGAAAGAGGATAAAGGACCCTTAAAGGAATTATACCACACTGCTTGGCTTAATTGGGTTATCCTGTGTTAAGAACCCTCTGAGGTTAATAAACCAAAAAGTCTTCTTCAGGAAGTTAGTGTCAGCTTGACCTACTTTCATAATGAGGGAGGAAGAGGGACTGGCAAGTCTTAATTCATTACGGAATACATGACTGGACGAAAGAATTGAGTGGCTGGCAACTGCTCCAACACATCAGAATATTTTATGAGAACCATGTTTATTTATTGTTCACAGAATCCCCATGCTTTGAAAGGTATGGCTAAGCCTTGTTTACCCTTTATTTGGCAGTGTGACAAGATACACTGGATGACTGAGAGACTGTTTGAGTGGCTGGGATCAGGCAACTGATACCCAAATCAAGAGCTTACACTATCGTACTGTACTGTAATACAGTGGTACCTCGAGTTACGATATTTTTTCGTTCGAGAATGCTGTTCAAGTGCCATTACCAAACGAATTTATCCCCATAAGGAATAATGTAAAATAGACTAGTCCTTTTACACCCCCAAAAATATACTTACAAAAGCATTTAAAAAAATAAACTTACATAAAAGGGCGATTTTGGGGACCATCGTAACTCGAGGTACCACTGTACATGTTTTTTTAACTCAGTTTTCTACATACTGTACCTTCCTCGCCATTGTACATTAACACTTGACACATAGGGTTATTTATATTACCAGACATCAGAGGAATAGCAGATTTGATTACAATATGTAACAAACACTGTAGCTAGGGATGATGAGGTGTTTAAGGTTTATAACAGTGTAAGATGCATGAGCCCGTAGTTAGCGATATGTAAGTGCAGAGGTCACATTCTTCCTGGGTTGTTGACGGTTTCCACAGCAAGATAAAATAAATTGTGCCAAGAGCCCATTACTTTAAACTGTGAAATAAATAATGCATGCAAGAGCTAGGTGTGTTTAATTAAATGATAAAACAGGATATAGATTATGTTGTCAAGGAACTGTAATACAGGAATTGTTTAAAGACTGTAATTCATTTCAGAATTCAACTTGACATCAAATTTAGAGGCTGCTATTAATAAGGCTATCCAAACATATGAGACTAACACCAGCGTTCTACAAGTTAATGTTTTGGAATCCAAAATTTTGAGCAAGAATTTATGCAAGAAATACAAAGTGTCACCAGATGCCATGATGCAGTTAGGATTCCAGGTACAGTATGTTTAAATAAAAAATGCACTACATTACTATAAAATGCTAATTTAGTCATTGATTTTTAAACATACAAAAATACTTTTAAGTGAATTAGGATGTGATAGTTTCACCACCAATCACTTGATGTTTTAGACAGCCCTGCATCTCCTGTGACAAGGATAAGGGTAGGGAAGGGAGCACATCTTCTGCCCAGTAAAAACCAAGTGGTGCCACTCCATTAAAGTTGGAAAATGGGAATGCAGATAATAAATATAAAAATAAAATTTGACACACTTACCATCTCTCACTGAGGTAGGGTAACCCAAAAAAAGGAAATACATTCACCATCATTCATTCAATTGCTGTCTTGCCAGAAGAGTGGAGACATCACAATTAAAATGGCCTTCCCAACTGTTACACTCCCATCCATCTTTCAGAGTGTGCTGTACTTACCACCTCCAAGACTCAGGTCCAGCTAACCGATTTTCCCTGAATCCCTCCATAAATGTTACATAAATATACCCTCAATATAACAAACTAATAGGAGGGAGCGGGTGCCTGGTAATGGCAATTGTGGTAGATAGAAAAAAGAGATTGTTTTGCTGTGATAGCAACACTAACCGACAATTATATGGCCAAAGACTTTGAACGTTGTTTCCAAAATGACTGACCCAACAGAATTTGTTCTGGGTTTTCAAAATCCTGTCTATGGAGGTCTGTATGTGTGTTAGACCAGACTGAATGGAAAAAAGTGGTTTTTATGGCTTGACGTGTAGTTGGCATGTGAACAAGGAATATTTGAAGGAATTCTGGAAAATCTGTTAGCTGGACTTGAGTCTGGCTCAGAATGCAAGTACATACTCTGAAGGAGGGGTGAGAATGTTGCAGTTCAGAGGGTTATTTGACTCATGATGTCTGCTCACTTCTGGCAAGACAGCTATTCAGTGATTGATGTTGATTGTGTTTCCATTTTTTAGGTGGGAGATGGCCCGTGTGTTGAAAAAATAACTTTGTTGGTAATTTGAAAGTATTTTTATGTTCAAAGCTCAATGTTTTTACAGGTTGCATATTACCTTCAGCATGGAATGGTTGTGGCTACATATGAATCTTGCAGCACTGCTGCATTTAAACATGGTCGTACAGAGACCATTCGCCCAGCAACTTTGGAAACAACAGAGTTTGCAAAAGCTGTGTCTCGGTCACAGCCACCGAGCAGTGTAGACTTGAAGAAATTAATAATGGAATGCTCTAAATATCATGGGATATTGACTAAAGAGGCTGCTATGGGTGAGGCAGTTTTATCTATTAATTTGTTTATTTTGGGTTGCAGGTTATTGTAAATTTTGAAAGAAGAATTAAATTTAAATTTGTTTAATGTTTTTGTGAATTAAGGGGTACTGTAAGCAAAGAAAAATAATAGGTTATTATTGTGTATTGTTTATTTGTTATATTTATATATTTGAATTTGTAGGGAGGTGAGATCTAGTTCTTGGTCTAACCTCTTAACATTCTGCAGAGATGTGAAATAGCTATCATATTCATTTTAAACCCCTATATAAAATTTGCTTCCACTCCATACATATTTAGCTAATCCCATGTACAGATACATGTACATGTTTTTTTTTTTTTTTCAACAAGTCGGCCGTCTCCTACCGAGGCAGGGTGACCCAAAAAGAAAGAAAATCCCCAAAAAGAAAATACTTTCATCATCATTCAACACTTTCACCACACTCATACATAATCACTGTCTTTGCAGAGGCGCTCAGATACGACAGTTGAGAATAAGTCCCTCCCAGCTGTCACTATCCCAGACCCCTCCTTCAAAGTGCAGGCATTGTACTTCCCATTTCCAGGACTCAAGTCCAACTAAATCAATTAACCGGTTTCCCTGAATCCCTTCACAAAATGTTACCCTGCTCACACTCCAACAGCTCGTCAGGTCCCAAAAACCATTCGTCTCCATTCACTCCTATCTAATACGCTCACACATGCTTGCTGAAAGTCCAAGCTCCTTGCCCACAAAACCTCCTTTACCCCCTCCCTCCAACCTTTTCGAGGACGACCCCTACCCCACCTTCCTTCCCCTACAGATTTATACGCTCTCCAAGTCATTCTACTTTGATCCATTCTCTCTAAATGACCAAACCACCTCAACAACCCCTCTTCAGCCCTTTGACAAATACTTTTAGTAACTCCACACCTTCTCCTAATTTCCACACTCCGAATTTTCTGCATAATATTTACACCACACATTGCCCTTAGACAGGACATCTCCACTGCCTCCAGCCGCCTCCTCGCTGCAGCATTTGCAACCCATGCTTCACACCCATATAAGAGTGTTGGTACCACTATACTTTCGTACATTCCCTTCTTTGCCTCCATGGCTAACGTTTTTTGTCTCCACAGATACCTCAACGCACCACTCGCCTTTTTTCCTTCATCAATTCTATGGTTAACCTCATCCTTCATAAACCCGTCCGCTGACACGTCAACTCCCAAATATTTGAAAACATTTACTTCTTCCATAATCCCTCTCTCCAATGTGATATCCAATTTTTCTTTATTTAAATCGTTTGATACCCTCATCACCTTACTCTTATCTATGTTCACTTTCAACTTTCTACCTTTACACACCCTCCCAAAATCGTCCACTAACCTTTGCAACTTTTCTTTAGAATCTCCCATAAGCACAGTATCATCAGCAAAAAGTAACTGTGTCAACTCCCATTTTTGCATTTAATTCCCCATAATTTAATCCCACTCCTCTCCCCAACACCCTAGTATTTACTTCTTTTACAACCCCATCTATAAATATATTAAACAACCATGGTGACATTACACATCCCTGTCAAAGACCTACTTTTACCGGGAAGTAATCTCCTTCTCTCCTACACACCCTAACCTGAGCCTCAGTATCCTCATAAAAATTCTTTACAGCCTTTAGTAACTTACTACCTATTCCATACACTTGCAACATTTGCCACATTGCTCCCCTATCCACTCTATCATATGACTTTTCTAAATCCATAAATGCAAATACATTTGTGTATACATACATGTATACACATAAATGTCATTCTGATTACACAGTGATAAAGATTCTTTGCCAGTAGTATTAATGCTATCAAATTTCCTTTCGGTGTTTAACTACATAGGCAACAGGATTGAATAAAGGAAAATTACACAAATTTGCCTTCAATATTTCTTTTTATGCCTTAGGTCAAGGGTTTGACCGTCACCTGTTTGGTCTGAGGAAGTTAGCAGAAGCCCAAGGTGGTCGGATGCCAGACCTCTTCATTGATCCTGCGTATGCAAAAATAAATCACAATATTTTATCTACGTCTACTCTTCCATCTGCTGCTATCAGTTTTGGTGGCTTTGCACCAGTTGTTAGAGATGGATTTGGTGTTGGGTGAGTTCTAATATGCTTTCTCTAATTATTAATTTTCTTTTCAGTAAGATTTATGGTTTTTAACCTTTTTATTTTATTAAATATTTTTAGCTGTTTTGTTTCAATACAGTTCCATTACCAATATATATTGTTAGTCCTTTTAAGGAAAATGGGTGGATTGATGCTTGGGAAGCTCTCTTGACCCAACGATAGAGATACTCTTTCCTTTCCTTGGATCAAACCTGCTTAACTCCCATTCTACAGATGTATGGCCTCTGTGGGTTTAGCATTTCTCAGTGATTAATTATTCTGATGTCTGAACCTTTCAGCCCAACAACAGTAATAGCCATCCATACTAGTTTTCTCCAAATTCTTCATTTTGGATAAAAACAAAAAGTGTATGACATTCATGAGGTGAAGGATGCAATTTTGGACTTTTTATTGTGTGGAGAGTGCAAAAAAACAACAACTTATAGCTTATAATGTATAGTAATTATACAGTGGACTCCCGAGTATCGTAAGGCTCATATATTGTAAAAATCGTGTTTCATAAGCTTTTTTTTTATTTCGTGTATCGTAAACGTATTCGTGTTTCGTAACGTATTAGACCTGTCCGCCTGCTCCGCGCCTGCGCAGCACGCCCGCCAGTGAAGCGTTTACCATTGAGAGAACATTACCCAGCGTGCTCTTTAAAGCATTCACAATACATTTGGTGTCTTTTTTGGTAGTTTAGTGATTGTCACTGTGAAATAAGTCACCATGGGTCCAAAGAAGCTTCCTAGTGGCACCCCTGTGGTAAAGAAAGTGAGGAACACCATCGAACTGAAGAAGGAGATAGTAGAAAAATATGAGAGTGGCGTACGTCTGAGTGATCTTGCCAGGATGTACAAGAAAACCCCATCTACTATCAGCTCTATCCTGGCAATGAGAAATGAGATCAAGGAAGCTAATGTTGCAAAAGGGGTTGATATGTTAACGAAAAATAGATCGAAAACAGTGGATGAGGTTGAGAAGTTGTTGTTGGTGTGGATCAATGAAAATCAGATAGCGGGTGACAGTATTTCCATGGCGATAATTTGTGAAAAGGCAAGGAAGTTGCACGCAGATCTTGTCAAGACAATGCCTGCAACCAGTGGTGAGGTGAGTGATTTTAAAGCCAGCAAAGGCTGGTTTGACAGGTTTAGGAAACGTAGTGGCATACACAGTGTTGTGAGGCATGGTGAGGCAGCCAGCTCAGACAAATGTGCAGCTGAAAAATTTGTGCAGGAATTCCAGGGGTTCATAGACACTGAAAAATTCGAACCCCAACAAGTGTTTAATTGTAATGAAACAGGCCTGTTTTGGAAGAAAATGCCCAACAGGACCTTCATTACTCAGGAGGAAAAGGCACAGCCAGGACACAAGCCTATGAAAGACAGGCTAACTCTTATGATGTGTGCCAATGCCAGTGGTGATTTTAAAGTGAAGCCTTTACTGGTGTATCACTCAGAAAATCCCAGACCCTTCAAGAAACACAGTGTTGACAAGAATAATTTGTGTGTGCATTGGAAGGCTAACACCAAGGCATGGGTCACTATGGAGATTTTCAAGGAATGGGTGACTGGAGTGTTTGGCCCTAGTGTGAATACCTCCTGGAAAAGAAATTGGGACTCAAGTGCCTCCTGGTACTGGACAATGCTCCTGCTCATCCTCACAACTTGGAAAAGTTGTTGCCTGACAACTTCAATTTCATCAGAGTGAAGTTCTTGCCTCCTAACACCACTCCTCTCATCCAGCCCATGGACCAGCAGGTCATTGCAAACTTCAAGAAACTGTACACCAAAGCAGTGTTTCAGAGGTGCTTTAATATGACCAATGACTCTCAATTGACCCTAAGAGAGTTCTGGAAAGATCACTTCAATATCGTGCATTGCCTAGGCCTTATAGGTAAGGCTTGGGAGGGAGTGACTTCCAGGACTTTGAACTCTGCTTGGAGACAACTGTGGCCGGATTGTGTTGAAAAAGAGGGATTTTGAAGGATTTGAGGTTGACCCTGTGCCTGTTGTGGAAGATATTGTGGCATTGGGGAACAGCCTGGGGTTGGAGGTGAGTGGTGACGATGTGGAAGAGTTGGTGGAGGAACACAGGGTAGAGCTAACAACTGAAGAGCTGCAAGAGCTTCATCTGGAACAGCAACAGACCACAGCTTGAGGTTATTGCTTCACAGGAGGAGGAAGAGAGAGTGAAGGAGGTGCCTTCTTCAGAGATTAAGGAAATGTGTTCTATGTGGAGTAGGTTGCAGACATTTGTTGAAAGACACCACCCTGAGCAAGCTGAAATGAGCCTTCTGTGCAACCACTTCAGTGACAGAGCCATGTCTCACTTCAGAAAAGTATTAAAGAGTCGCCAGAAACAGAGGACTCTGGACAGTTATTTTTCTAAGAAGAGTTCTAGTGACTCTCAAGCTGGTCCTAGTGGCATTAAATGACCAAGAAGGGAAGTAACCCCAGAGAGGGACTTGTTACCTGAAGTCCTTTTGGAGGGGGATTTTCCTTCCAACCACTAACACCCTGCCCCTGTTATCATCCCTATCTTCCAGATGCCTGCAACTCTTCAATAAAGGTAAGTAAATGTAGTATATATATATATATATATATGTATATATATATATATATATATATATATATATATATATATATATATGTATATATATATATTGTTTTTTATTATGTGAATATTTTTTTGTGGAACGGATTAATTGTATTTACATTATTTCTTATGGGAAATAAGGGTTCGAATTTCGTAATCTTCGTGTTAAGTAAGAGCTCCTGGAATGGATTAATTACGATACTCGGGGGTCCACTGTAATTAGCTTTGAAATCATAATTTTTTTAATTGAATATGTGTTTGTTTACTATTTTTATATCGGGTATGTATACGTATTTTATTTCTCCATGGGGAAGTGGAACAGAATTCCTCTGTAAGCCATGCGTGTCGTAAGAGGCAACTAAAATGCCAGGAGCAAGGGGCTAGTAACCCCTTCTCCTTGTATACATTACTAAAATTAAAGAGAGAAACTTTTGTTTTTCTTTTTGGGCCACCCTGCCTCGGTGGGATACGGCCGGTTTGTTGGAAGAAGAAGAAATATATCTAATTACTGTATCATTATAGTTAATGACTTGAATCATATTACTGCCTCAGTCTTGAAATGATTTTTGTTTTTCATTATTTATATTGCAGTTACCAGATTCAGGATGACTGGTTGGGTCTGGTACTGTCCTCGTATCATCCTCATCGTGATGGTGCTGGCTTTATTGAATGTGCTGAAAAAGCCTACAAGATCATTCATGATGCACTAACAAATCCTTAACCTACAGCTTGGTTAGAGATTTATCCGAGGAATTGCAGAATTACTGAAAATTCTCTTGAATGCAACTATAGCACCCACAAGCAGCCAAAACAAAATAAAATAAATATTGTAGAAAAAAATGGTAGGTGACTTAAGTTAATTATTGTATGCACATCTGTTAGAAAAAAAAAAAAAAGTCAAGATATCTTTAAACTAGTACATATTATTTTAACTTGGGACTGCTGGGCTTGCATCTGAGCAGTTTTGAAAATAGTTAATCTGTGTGAAAGCTTACAAATAAAAATTTTTGTGTAACTTCTTGCTATAAAAATCTATACTTTGCTGTACAGGAAGGCCCTGTTTATATGGCGGGTCTGGTTCCAATCTATCGCCGTAAAGCGAATTGCTTTTTTTAACTTTTAAATGCATATAGATGCCTTATAACATGTTTACACTATCATATAAAGTTAGCAATAGAACTAGGCCTAAAAAATAATAAAAAAGAAAAATGTATATGCAGTACATTCATTCATTATTTTTGGCCTTAATGTAGGGCGAGAGGAGAGTACAGCCTCTCCTCACTTAGCAGTGTACTCGTTTACTGACCACACGAACTTATGACCAGCTCTCCAACCAGTGTGCAAACCTAAATAATGTATATAAGAGCTGATTTCCTCTATTCTGTTTATTAAAGTATACAGTAAACTACTGTATAAACATTTAAAAATATACCAGAAATGTTATAAATGGTGCAAAGGTGACATTAAAAAAATTATCTAAAGATGGTTGACACAAACCCACTACCAGTATAGTATGCTCCTCGCTTAACCAATTCGCTTACCAACCTACTCTTAGGAACGGAACCCTGTCATTAAGTAAGGAGAGGCTGTAGTATTTATTGTAGGAAAGGCAGGAGGAGATAAAACCAGCCCCTGCTAGCTTCAAATTTATCTTCAGCAGCTTCCTCACCTTTCTCAGTCTTCATATTGGTAATCATCTGGTCCGCATTTCTCAGGGGCTCCATCTATGCCCCTCGTTCCTTTCTTCTAAGTCTGCCAGCGAGTTAAAGCCCTTAGATTTTTCTTCTTTCAGAGAAGAATCTTATAATGTGCCTTTTACCCTTCAAGAACTGGAAGCAACACTCTCCGTTTGCTGATGATCAGCAGCTGGGCCAGACGGCATACATATTTGTATGCTACAGCATTTACATCAGTCTGTTCTTGCTGTCCTCTTACGACTCTTTAATCTTATATGGTCGCAAAGAGTTATTCCCCAACTGTGGAAGTCTGCTATTGTTCTCCATTTTTGTAAACTGGGTACTACGGGACATGATACCTCCCACTACCGTCCCATCGCTCTTACCATTGCAGTTTGCAAGGTGATGGAACGTCTAGTTAATAGACGTTTGATGTGGTATTTAGAGATGCACAGTAGTCTCTCCACTAGTCAATATGGCTTTCGTAAGGGCCGTTCTGCCATTGACCCCGTACTGCACTTGGATACGTATATTCGTAATGCCTTTGCTAGTAACCACTCAGTTATCGCCATTTTTTTTGACCTTGAGAAGGCTTATGACACAACTTGGAGGTATAATATCTTGGCCCAGGCTCACTCCTTGGGCCTCCGTGGCAATCTTACCATTTTTTCTTAAGGCCTTCTTAACTGAAAGACATTTCCGTGTCCGGGTTAGTAATGAGCTTTCCCCGGAGTTTATCCAAGCTGAAGGTGTCCCTCAGGGATGTGTTCTGAGCACAACACTTTCTCCTTGCTATAAATAATCTGGCATCTGTTCTCCCATCCAATATTTGGTCATCGCTTTATGTTAATGACTTTGCTATAGCTTGTGCGGGTGCTGACTGTCACCTCATTGCAGTTTCCCTCCAGCATGCCATCGACCGGGTTTCCGATTGGGCCACCACTCACGGGTTTAAATTTTCTAGTGGCAAAACTCATCAAATTACGTTTACTAGACGTTCAGTGGTCTCTGATCATCCATTGTATCTATATGGCTCACGTTTCCCAGAACATGATACGGTCAGGTTTCTTGGCCTCCTGTTTGATCGTCGATTGTCCTGGAAACCTCACATTACCTCTTTGAAGGCGACTTGTCATAGCCGGCTGAACCTCCTTAAAACCCTAGCACATCTTTCATGGGGGCCTGCACTCAGCCCTAATTTTATCGAAACTCGATTATGGTGACCAGATATATTCGGCGGCCTCCCCTGCTACTCTTTCCAGCCTTAATCCCATACATCACCAGGGATTGCGTTTATGCCTTGGTGCTTTTCGTTCTTCCCCGATTGAGTCTCTATGTAGAAGCGAACATTTCTTCCTTGTCCGATCATCGTGATGCACATTGCCTTCGCTATTATGTTCGCTCTCATGACTTCCATAATCCTTCCATGTATAGGATTGTCACAGATGTTAGTAGACGCTCGGTATTTGTTCGTCGCCCCTGTATTATTTGTCCCTTTTCTCTTCATCTACATTCACTCTTGTCTTCCCTTCAGCTACCACCTTTATATGTTCATGTGACATCTCCCTTTCCCCTACCCCCTTGGGAAGTTCCTGCTGTCCGTGTCTGTTCTATTTCTCTACCTTCCGCGAAAGCCCAACTACCTACAGCGGCTTCTCGCTCTTTTTTTCTAGACCACTTCCGTTCTCATTCCCATTCCATCGCAGTGTACACCGATAGTTCAAAGTCATCTGACGGTGTCGGATTCGCAGCAGTATTCCCGGACAGCATCGTGCGAGGACATCTATTACCCTCGGCTAGCATATTTACGACTGAATTGTATGCCATTCTTGTGGCACTTATCGGTATTGCATCTATGCCTGTGTCACCATTTGTGGTCGTTTCAGACTCCCTTAGTGCTTTACAGGCTATCTGTAAAATTGATACACCTCACCCCCTAGTTC
Organism: Cherax destructor; assembly: GCA_009830355.1. Taxonomy (NCBI): domain Eukaryota; kingdom Metazoa; phylum Arthropoda; class Malacostraca; order Decapoda; family Parastacidae; genus Cherax; species Cherax destructor. The sequence goes on along the minus strand of WNWK01000166.1, from coordinate 8,504 downwards.
TTCGTATCCAACTTTGGTTATGCCGTACCTCTAGCAAGCACAAAGATAGTTTTTTGTTGGGTCCCTGGTCATGTTGACATACAGGGCAATGAACAGGCAGACACTGCTGCGCGGTCAGCAGTACATGACCTTCCAGTTTCATATAGAGGTGTTCCATTCACGGACTATTTTGCGGTCATTGCTACCCACCTTCGCACCCGTTGGCAACAACGCTGGTCTTGACCTGCTAAATAACAAACTTCATTCTATTAAACCGAGTATAGGTTTCTGGCCTTCTTGTCACCAATGTCGAGGTTGGGAGACTACACTCTCCCGTCTTCGCATCGGCCACACTCGTCTTACTCACGGGTATCTCATGGAGAGGCTCCCTGTCCCTCTCTGTGAGCATTGTCAGGTTCCAGTGTCTGTTCGCCATATTCTGTTGGACTGCCCACTATCAACGAGCACGCAGAATTTTCCTCCAACGGCGTCTTCGCTCTGCAGCCCTTTCTTTACCTTCCCTTCTTGCCAATGGGCCCTCCTTTAATCCTGACTGTCTCATTGACTTTTTGACAGCAACTGACTTACTACACAAACTCTGAAGTTTATGCCTCTAGCACTCCCTTCAGTCCCTTCTACCTCAATCTCTTGCTATACTCTATCCTTGCACTATCCACAACCCTGCTACACTCCATACCCTACTAATCATCCCTCTCACTCTTACAATCCATTCTTCCTGCATCCTACTTTAAACTGCAGCTCTGTATGACCCCTGTGGTTTAGCGCTTCTTTTGATTATAATAATAATCACCCTTCATAAAACCGAAGTGACTTACAGTTTTGGACTGGATAATGGATCAGCTTAAGCACGTTGTGACTAGTCTGATCTTCATTCCACACCAGTAAAAGTTTTCCATGTAAGAAATAAGGTTATCACATTTTCTTATAACTTTAGTGTTCACTGGTGTAGCACTTTTGATATCTTGTAACACTTTTTCCTTTAGAGTTCATTTAATGTGAGAGCCTTACATCATAATAACTTTAAAACACTTGAAACTAAGGAAAGTTTCCAGACGGAACCAAGAAAGATGCAGCATTCACGGCAACACCCAGTTGTATACAAAGTACATTGGGTATAAATGACCCTTGAGTGCAATACCTTTATGCTGGTGATGAGCATTTAATCTAAGGATTTAGACCTCTCCTCCCTGTCCTTGGATCGAACCTGATTACCTCCTTTTTCTTCCCTCAGGCACTCCATGACAATTATGGGTTTATTGGTCCCCCCATAAATGTAATAATTTGGTGAAAATAAAAAGTAAAGAACAGGATTTTTTTTTATTAATATTTATACAGTACATATATGAAAATTTACTAATATTTAAACAAATAATCTCTTGATTACATTTTACTATTCACACTTTATTAGAGAAACTACAGCAATTACAATCCAAACCATGTTGGAACTCCCTGCCGGTGCTTGTGTCTTTTAATGCTTGCATCCCATTCAGCCTTTAGAGTGTCAATCTTTTCAAGTTCTTTATCTGCCTCCTCTTGTTTGTTTTCTGGGAAGAGATCTGGGAATACAAATTTCTCTGTCCTGGGCTATAAAAAAAAATTAAAATTAATATTGTCTTTGGTAAATATCCTCTAACATTCACTCTCACAATCTCAGTCGCACGCATACACAACCAAAATAAATTCGGAGGAGGAAATCTGTGAAGCCCTAAACAATTAATTTCTATATGTTCACAGAAAGAATTTAAAAAATATTTTACGCTCTCAAATTAAATGTTTCCAGATATAAAGATAGATGATGGCAAGATATGGAAACAAAGCTGGTGCGATGATAAATGGTTATTATACTGATAACCTATGGTCTCAGTTTTTAACCAAAATGTAAAAGACATTGCAATAATTAAAAACCACATATCAGGGAATCATACAAACTATACATATACAAGAAATCATAGTACTACAGAAGTAAAAATAAAAATTTAAAATTACATACCAGTGTTACATAAGCAACTTTATAGTCATCCTTTTTGGTGATGTAACCCTTAAAGTTCCTTTCAAACTTGCCTGAAAATGTTCATTCAATTAATAAATAGCCATAAAAATCAGCTACATACTAATGATGAGCTAAAACTAACTGAAAATGCAACACGAGTCTGCCACTACATTGTAAGCACATGTATGACCAAGCCTAACGCTAGCAGATATAAAATAAGGTTAATACTACAATACACCCTTCAAGGGAGGTAGGTGCCTTGAGGCAAGTAAAGGTCATGATATAGGGATTTGAGCTACCCCTCCACTTCCATAGATCAAACTTGATTGTCCTCATTCCCAGGGTGCTGCAGAGCCCCCATGAATTTATGATTATTATTATTAACATGGGCAACAGCTAAACCCATTGGAGGGATCATACAGTGCCTGGGGAAAGGGAGGCAATCAGGTATGATCCAAGGAAGGTGAGGACAGGTCCAATTCCTAAGATGAAGAATCCCACACTAGCATCATGGAAACTCCCTTGAGGGTGTAATAAGAGTTTAACCATCTCCTGCCAAGGCAGGGTGACCCAAAGAAGAAAACTCGCCAACATTCACTGAATTACTATCTTACCAGAAGTGTGCTGACATGATTGTGATGTAATGCATATACAGTATGTAAATAATTATTATTATAATCAAAACAATGCACTAAACCACCAGGGTCATACAGCACTGCATATGTAAATAATATAATGCTATACAGCCTCTCCTCACTTAGCGACGTACTCGTTTACCGACGCCTCGGACTTACGACGGGCTCTCTGACCAGTATTCATACCTAAATAATGTATATTAGAGCTGATTTCCTTTATTCTGTTTATTTCAATATACAGTACACTACTGTATAAACATTTAAAAATATACGTACCAGAAATGTTATAAATGTTGTAAAGGTGACATTAAAACAATATCAAAGATGGTTAACACAAACTCACTACCATTATAGTATGCGCCTCACTTAGCAACGAATTCGTTTAACGTGGTATTAGGAACGGAACTCCGTCGTTAAGTGAGGAGAGGCTGTATTACAGAACATTATATTCATTACATGTGTGTATTATTCTATATACAGTGGTACCTCGAGTTACGATGGTCCCCAAAATCGCCCTTTTATGTAAGTTTATTTTTTTAAATGCTTTTGTAAGTATATTTTTGGGGGTGTAAAAGGTCTAGTCTATTTTACATTATTCCTTATGGGGATAAATTCGTTTGGTAATGGCACTTGAACAGCATTCTCAAACGAAAAAATATCGTAACTCGAGGTACCAATGTATTTGAACTTAAAATACATAGGTTTGAATTATGGACAACACATTTCTGTGTACAGTGGACCCTCGGTTTTCGTGATTAATCCGTTCCAGATTATTATTATTATAATCAAATAGACGCGCTAAACCACAGGGGTTAATCCGTTCCAGAGAGTCTGACGAAACCCGAAAATGACGAAAATCAAAATAATATTTCCCATAAGAAATAATGTAAATCCAATTAATCCGTTCCAGAGGGAGGCGAGTTTATTGTTTGGAGACATGACAAAATGCTTTAATATGACGCTAATATCAACTCTATGGCTTATTTATCTATCACAATTCATGTAATATGACATAACAATATTAATAACACAGAAACATGATATATACTCTAGAATGAATAAAATATGTCATTACGTATGTGACAAGCATTGGAAGAGTTAGTTTTGTGTCGTCCTTTTTCTATCGCTTAATCACTTAACTTACTTGCTACACTTTATCGCTGGCTGGCGCTATAGCCTTTATCGACTCCTGCTGCTTTAGTATCATACATATCGTAGAATCACTGAATCACTGAAGAAGGCACATTCTCCCCTCTCTCTTCCTCCTCCACTTTGGTATGTACTTTGCTACGAGTTCTTTCTTGAATTCTATCATGTTTCTCACCTTCTTTACCAAAGGGCTGGCACTAGGAGCTTTCTTTGGGCCCATGGTGGCTTATTTAGCAGTCACACACAATAAACAAGCGCAAAAAACAATGGATTATTACGAAATGTTTCGTATGACCTCGCAGGGTAATGGTCACTCGCTGAGAAACAATGCCATACTGACTCAGAATGGTGTGTGGAAAGCTTTGTGTGCGCACAGGCACTCGGATGTGTTCCGTACGACCAACGAAACCAGAGGGAATTAACGAAAACAGAGACTATATTTTGACGAAAAAAGTCAGCGATAACCGAAAATCACGAAATCAAAGGGTAACGAAAACAGAGGGTCCACTGTAAGAGCCTGATGACCACTAAGAAAGGATCCTGCTCGCCTATAAAGCATTACCAGTATGAGGGTCATGAATGTGTCTTGTATCCATTTTCTTGCTCAATTTCTACTCTCCAAGAACTGAACCAAGTTAGTACTAGCAAGGAGTTTGAGCTACAAGTTGATAATCAGTGTATAATAGATGACATAGGAAAGTGACTGTCTTTATTGGGCTCTGACGACTTGAGAGGAACTTCATCATTACCTTAATCACTTATTTATGATTAAGTGTTCTATCCTCACAACCTGACCTAAGGCCAAACTTCCTATCTGGGTAGCTGGTCTCAACATCATGGTTGAGGCCAGCTACACAGACTTGTACAATAGGGCCCCACTTATACGGCAGGTTAGGTTCCAGGCTACTGCCAGAAAGCAGACATCGCGGAAAGCAGAACACCATTTTTTTCCACTTATAAATGCATATAAATGTATTTAGGTACAGGTACACATAAGTATAATTATCAGAGGACATATAAAATATGAAATAACTTTAAAATGCTTGAAATTTTGGAAAGTTTTCAGACATAATAGAGATGTGCTCATGGAGAATGTAAACAAACCGGGTGGGAGGGGTGCTGTATTAGAAAGACAGGGAGCCGTATAGCGAGTTTTGGTCATCTGAAATCACCGTATTATCATAACGCCGTAAAGCGGGGCCCTACTGCACAGCCATCACAACCTGACAGATCTAGCGTTTTAGGCAATTTGTTTGGCAGTATTTCTTATATTTGCTGTTTTTTTTTTTTATTAACACATCGGCCATTTCCCACCAAGGCAGGGTGGCCCGAAAAAGAAAAACTTTCATCATCACTCACTCCATCACTGTCTTGCCAGAGGCATGCTTACACTACAGCTACAAAACTGCAACATTAACACCCCTCCTTCAGAGTGCTGGCACTGTACTTCCCATCTCCAGGAATCAAGTTTGGCCTGCCGGTTTCCCTGAAGCCCTTCATAAATGTTACCTTGCTTACACTCCAACAGCATGTCAAGTCCTAAATACCATTTGTCTCCATTCGCTCCTATCTGACATGCTCACGCACGCTTGCTGGAAGTCCAAGCCCCTCGCACACAAAACCTCCTTTACACAGTATTATCTAACTGTGCTTCTGTTACCCTCCATTCCAGTGAATACATTCACAGTGCTTTGATGTAAACTCAGTATAGTTTTTACTGATTTTCTTCAGGCAGTAAACAATTTGTACATTTCCAGCTCTGTAATCTCCTGCCTTGAGAGCTTTGAACAGAGACAGGTACTCATCACATGTGAGCTTAGCACTTTAAAACCAAATTATTATTCTGCATGCCTAGTGTGGATGCTACTGCATCTCATATTGCAGGCTCTGAACAAAGCCCCCACACTCATAACCAGGGATCAGCCAAAACCAATCTCCTTGTGGGAAGAAAGACCCTGATCACTACATGTATATTCATCCACCAGAACAGCCAAACAGCTTACAAGCAACCTCATGTGGTCTAATGCAAAGGCCCACAAGCATATAGTAGAGAAGCACAAATGACAGCATCCAGAGATCAATCTGACCTAGATTTTGCAAACATGCTGCCCAGTCATATAGCATGGTGATCCTTATCACCCTTATATCAGGAAAAAATACCATATCACAACAAAGATGGTCAGACTGGGCCTGACACCTTGAGGATGAGAGAACTCTTTCTGAAGGCAGGCTGACATCCCAGAAAGAAGACCCAAAATACCCACAGTGACAAGTATGTCAGTATGAGTGAGCCTGTTAACTTTACTAACATCCTTAATACAGTGGTACCTCGAGTTACGATATTTTTTCGTTCGAGAATGCTGTTCAAGTGCCATTACCAAACGAATTTATCCCCATAAGGAATAATGTAAAATAGACTAGTCCTTTTACACCCCCAAAAATATACGTACCTACAAGAGCATTTAAAAAAATAAACTTACATAAAAGGGCGATTTTGGGGACCATCGTAACTCGAGGTACCACTGTAATTCTATAAGCTGTTGCATCATGAAGGCCAAGTAAACTTACATTTATACTATATAAATTCAAACACTGCCATTTTAAATTCTGGTATTTTAATCTTAGCTTTAGACTTCCTGAAACATTGCACATAATGTGAACATTAAAAAAGGGCATTTAATGTAACTTTTAAAATTATACACTTGTGTAATGTACAAATTCTTTTGCAAATGCTGTACATTGTACTGTATATTATTGTATTATATTGTACATACATATATTTTTGTACCCAATTTTAACCCTTAAACTGTCCACACGTAGATATACGTTCACTCGCGTAGCTGACCGAGTATTTTGAGAAAAAAATAAATTGTTCGTTTTCTTTAAAATGAAGAGTGCATTTTGTTTGTCATTCCCACATTTTGTAATACTACACACACTGAGTGCACAGACCCATTCTCTAATCTCTAGGCAACTCAGGCTTATCGTGCAAGGTTAAAAGCATTTGAAAAAACGTAGATCTACGTTTGGTCAGCTACGAGTGAACGTATATCTACGTGTGGACAGTTTAAGGGTTAATTAGCACAATAAGTATACTTTATAATGTAATTACGTTAATATAGAATACTGTGCTAGAGTAGCAACTGTAGAACTAATGAATCTATTGAGAGGGAGAATAAATTATTGTACATTAGTAAAATAGACTAGTTTCTATACAGTTCTGCATGCTCATACACAAGTGCATTTTCAGGTGGTACAAAATATTTAGCAGGTAATTGTTTGGGATCCAAATGGCATACTGCCAATAATTGGGAATAAAGTACAGTATATACAAGTTGTAGAAAAGACTTTTATTGGTACAATGTTTTGCTCTGTGAAAAGCTTTATCAATTTATGATCAACTAATTTGTCCCACTAGTAGCTTGTTCTACAACGTGTGTGTACGTATTTTCTTTATAAGCAATTTTTCAATTAAATAATAAAACCCAAGTAACTGAACTCATTTGTTTTCCTATTTAGATATATAAATAAAAGTTACTCACCCATTCTCACATGTGTTACAACATTTTCCACTGGAACACTGTAAATTTTTTCCAAATAATTTTTGATGTCGTGTGTGGTCATCTGCACTGGCACAATGAACTGGACAACATTGAGGGGTTGTGGGTCAGTCGGCTTAACAAGTTTCATAAAGAAATTTGGAAGAAATATTCGTAACTGTGGATTCCCTCGCTGGTAGAGGGGATACCTGTAATTTATTTGTAAGACATTAGCATACATGTAGGTACTCTTAATAAAAATTGGAGAATTACTTAGGATCATTTCTTTAAGCATTTCATTACTAAAGTCATATCCCTCACCTTGATGCTGGTGAGGGACTTTTGATCCTAGGAATTGAACCTATTCCCTCCTTCCTTGGATCAAAACTGATCGCCTCCCATTCTGTATTACCCCTACAGGTTTAGCACTTCCCCTAAATACAGTAATAACAATAATGAAGTCATGAAAAATCAAACGGATCTGACTAAGTCAAAGAGATTAGCTCTACTATCACAATAAAAAACTTTGTTTACATTGTTTAAATGCAACAAATTAATGCTACAAACAACAAAGGGATGGATTATATACTGTACAAGACATGAACAAATATTGAAAATAACCCTGCATTTTGACTCAAGTTGCATTTCTGAGTTAGAGGTCCTGGGAGGCCCATGTGGAATATGCAAAACCTCACTGTCGCCTATACTTATTTTAATGACTTAACTTCCGTCTGACATGAGACTCCCAGAATATATAAGAACATTTTTCAGCTTAAACAACAGCTTGGGAAGATGGAACAAATTTTGGGCTTGCCATGGCCCATAAAGCAGAAACCTAGAGGTTCACCTGGAATTGTACAAGAACCCAAGATGGAAGAAACTGCTTTTGACTGGAGGTGGAATCACAGTTGGTAGACGTTTGATACAGGAACCCGAGAAATACAAGGGGCAACTTTATCAAACACCGAATGATATTTTCAGAACCTTATTGAAGCTAGCTGGCCCAGTGGCTTACGCGACGGTCTGGAGTTTTGAGACTCTGACCGCAGGTTCAAACCCCACCTGTTGTATGGTTCTTTTCTTACATAAGAGGATCTCCATATATAACCCTGAGCTAAGTTCATATTGGAATGCTGTAGGTCAAAGAGATAACATTCTGTGAGGCCAGAAGACTGCCATTACATTTGTGAA